>JAALXK010000083.1:86077-454064 GCA_012977745.1 Fusarium anguioides | reverse complement strand
ATATTAATTTAGCAGATAATCAAGCATGGCTATTATAAATAATAGCCTCTATTTATTATATACCAGACTAATTATAGCTTCTACTTTAATAATACTAAGAGGTAAGGCTTAATTACCTATACAGTAAGGTAAGGCAGATAAAGCTGGCGTCTCTTTCCTACACAACCTTTAACCTCTACTCTACTGGTTTTCCAACCGGATATGCTTCTTAGTGAACAGCAAGCTTGATTCATATAAATATGATGGGTGCAAGCAACATATGCATGAAAAAACGGAAAAAATACTTGACCTGGTAATTTCCGGAAGTACGGTTGAGCAGCTATTCAATATACTGAGCACATGGGCTCCGTCAGAAGATGGGTTAACAGTCGAGCTCAATACGTATTCTCCAAGTGATCAACAACACTGGATCAAGAACTGATTCTGCGGTGTCCCTGGGGAAGATGGCAGGCTACCTTACACCACTAGAGACCCTCAGCATAACTGGGAAGATATCGACATCTCAGAAGCTCTGAATATAATCGAAGATCCTCATATACAGGTGGTTTGTTTTAATTCTCTTGTTGCAAGTCTCCCACTATCAACGCAGTCACTAGATTCACAATCCGTCGGCAACGTCATCGTCGGTTCTACACGGGATATCTAAGCCAGCTCTTAGATAAACTTACCAGGTTGCAAGATCTCCGCCTTGAACGATCGGATGTCAACCTTTTGTATGAATTATAAGAACAGTGTAAGTTATAGTGCCATGGAATATGGTGCTTATAATATTAACATGTATTACAGACACAGATATCATCGCACAACAGCCAGGAGCTTTGCGACGGATGACGTTTTTCCAGGAGAGCCGAGAGGATTACAACGCGATAAAGAAGAAATGGAAGAAGATTTGTACTGATATTCGCCTTCTCTATCTTCCAAATCCAAGGATAAACTACGGCGCCCTTCTTGCGACAATGAGTCGTGATCGTAAGCAACTGTCAACTTCCTTCATCACCGACGCCCTATTCTTTTTCACCCCTTGCAAAGCAGGCTGGAGATGGGAAAAGCTCGAGTGTTTGATTTTGACATTGGACTTACTGATGAGTCCGGCTGTGGATCCAATCCAGATCTCGTCTATGCTGCAGCTTGTAGCAATGGTCGCCTGTCTTATATCAAAGCTCAAGACTCTTATTCTGTGGAATGGCGGACGAGGACATACGACTTCATTCACTTACACCAAGAAAGAAAAGACCGCTTCGATTGCTCGGTGCAGTACATGGGACCTGACGTTTGACGATAAAGTAGTTCAACGTTGGGAAGAGGTTGTTGGAGATTGCCAGCTATGGACTGAGTATCGACGACTGGATAGTGATAAGATCATATCACAAGGCTATGCTATCCGGTTTTTGAAATTGCCTGACCTAGTCATCGATCCTCATTCTAGATGGCAGATGGAGAAGGAATATGAGTTTGGCCAAATTATTAAAGACCCTGCTGTACATCGGACACCGATGGTACCTGGTCGATTAAACTAGCCATTCACAGACTGGCTAGGTTATCTACAGTCCTTGGCGAGTTGGGATACCCTCACCATTTTCGACCTCGGAATGAGAATGATCATCGGTTACGAGGCTGGGCGAATCAGCGTCGGATACAGTTCTATCACCGAAGTGGAGATAGAATGATACAGTACTCCACCTGTTCTTGCGAATGCCTCCGACGATCTCGGGTCTTGCACCATTTGAGTAGTTCAACCGGGACGGTGAGGGGATACCGCTTATCTTGCGGGGTATTAAGCTTAAGTGGATAGTTAGATTTCCAGGTTGAGTACTGATATAAGTTGTGACCAAATGCCTCTTTTCTCTTCTGTGATTTACGCCTTCATCCCAAGCCAACCATGAAGGTCTTGTCAAATCTCCCAACCCTGTTGGCCCTCTGGCCTGTCCAACAGGCTCACGGAACCAACTACAACACCGTGAAGCTGGATGGCTACGGTAGCTTTTCTGGTACTACTGTCAACAGCACTTTGACCAAGCAGCAACTACCAGCTGCCGTGGATGCCTGGTTGGGTATCGACTATGCCACCCAACCTACCGGTGATCAACGTTTCCAGGCCGTTGACTGGCCAAAGAGCTTCAAGGGCGTCAAAACTGCCCATAGCTTTGGCAAAACATGTATCCAAGAAGTGACTGCCAAAACTCCCCTCGAGGCACAGAGCGAAGCATGTCTCAACTTCAACGTCTTCCGAACGAAGGGCGTACCTTTAAGCAAGAAACTTCCTGTCCTTGTTTGGATTCACGGAGGTGCCTTTTACGCTGGAAATTGGGCTAGTTTCGACGCTGCTGCGTTCGCCGCCTCATCCAAGGTACCCATCGTTGTGGTCAACTTCCACTACCGCGTCAACTCTCTCGGATTCCTTCCATCCAAGCTATTTCAAGACGAAGGCCTTTCCAATTTGGGAATCCGTGATCAGCACCTTTTCTTGGAGTTTGTCCAGAAGCACATTGGTGCTTTTGGCGGCGATAAATATGCTGTGACTATCGGTGGTCGCTCTGCTGGTGGTCACTCTGTTGGAATTCACTACTTCCATAACTACGGAAAGGATAGCAAACCTTTGTTTGCGAGGGCGATTCATCAATCTGGTTCGGTCACTTCGAGAGCTTTCCCAAATGCGACATATCCTTTGTATAAGCGTCAGTATGACGAGTATACCGCTTATCTTGGATGTGACAAGAAGAAGGGTAATAAGGCAATGCTCAAGTGTCTTCGGGGAGCTGATATCAACGCTATCAGAAACATTAGCACCAAGCTGTACCATGACTACGATCCTCAGTTGACGTGGCCATTCCAGCCGGTGCATGGAGGACCTCTTTTTGAGAAGCCTGGCTCTCAGTCTGGTTATGATGGGACTTTTTACCACGTCCCAACTATCACTTCCAACACCAACGATGAAGCCAAGTACTATACGCCCGGTGATCTGAAGACAGACAAGGATTTCTTGGACTATCTTCACAACATCTCACCAGCAATGACAAAGAAAGATCTCAAGGAACTAAGCGCTTTGTATCCCGATCCAGCCAAGCACAAGGACTCGCCTTTTGCAAATTCGCCAAATAGCACCCAGTACAACCGAGTGTCGGCAGCCTGGGGTGACTACGCGTACATCTGCCCCGGTCAAGAAACAGCCTACCGCGCATCCATCGCTGGCGTACCAACCTGGAAAGTCCGCTTCAACACCAACAACACATTCCCCGCCTGGAAAGGTATCCCTCATACTGCCGACACGGCATATACCTGGAACGAGCCGACTACCCAATATCCTGAGATCAGCCATATTTATCATGCGTATTTGGCTAGTTTCGTTACAACTGGAGATCCTAACACGCATAGGTATCCTGGTAGCCCTAAGTGGCCAACTTACCAGGGTAGGGATAGGTCGCCAAAGCAGATTGTCGTCCAGCCTAAGGATACGAAGGTTGAGAAGGATGAGATTCGAAAGGAGGCTTGCCTTTGGTGGAGGGATCCCGAGAGAGCGCCTAGATTAAACAAATAAGGGTCTATCTCATTATATTAAAGAGATCACTGCGTATTATATTTCAGCCGGTTGCTTTTCTATCGCCTCGATCGATCGATCGCTCATAAGGATATTGCCAACAGTCTATACCTTCGTAGCCTCCAAGAACGTCTCACTGAACGCATAGTCATTATATCCCTTGTCAGACTTGGCAGCATAAAACGTCTCTCTCTGGTAAGGAGACAATGCCACGCCGTGCTTGAGCCGAAACACCAAATCAGGGTTCGAAATAAACCATCGACCAAAAGCAACCACAACATCCCACTTCTTATAAATGCCATCCACAGCATCATAAACATTATCAGGAATATATCCCCCGCCAACAATCACAGGGGACTGGTTATCCCACATCTCAATAAAATACTCAAGACTTTGTTTCTTCTCCCCAAAAGGTGTAACGTTATCGCTCGCGAGTACATATGGGGTACCATCGCCGAGTTTTGCTGGATTACCTCGGGGTTCGACAAGTGAGATGTATGCGAGTTCATAGCCGGCCTGTTTGAGTTCGTTGAAGATGTGGCCAAATTGATGCCATGGATCAGAAGTGTAAGCGGCTTGGAATGTTGCGAAAGGACTCAAGCGCAGTGCGGTTCTCTCGGCGCCGATTTCTTCGACGGTAGCTTTGATGACTTCGAGAAGAAAGCGGGCGCGGTTCTCAACAGAGCCGCCCCATTTGTCGGTTCTGTTGTTGATACTTTCACTGATGAACTGGTCGATGAGATATCTATATGAAACAGTTAGTAATCAGCTTTATATTAACGTCTAGAGCCTTACCCATGAGCGCCGTGGATTTCTACACCATCGCCACCAGCGGCAATGACATTCCTAGCAGCTTGTCGAAAGTCGTCAATCTTCTGCCAAATTTCCTCTTCTGTGAGAGCTTCCGGCGCAACATTTTTGCCTTCCAGTGGAATGTTACTACTGGACGAATACTTGTACCCACGACTTTTGAGATATTCAGGACTACCAGCCCTTCCAAGATCCCAAAGCTGCTGGAACATGTAGCTTCCCTTTGCGTGCACGGCATCATAGATCTTGCTCCATCCCTCGATCTGCTCCGGTGAAGAGATACCTGGTGCGTTTGGGTTCGCTTCCGCAGCTTTGGATATACCAGTGGCTTCGCTGATGACGAGCGTTCCGGGAGTTGATGCTCGATCGGCGTAGTACTTGATCATCAAGTCGAGAGGGAGATGGTCATCGTCATTTCGAAGACGAGTTAGAGGTGCTAAGGCGATACGATGTGAAAGGATGGCATTTCCGAGTTTGAGAGGCTGCCAAAGCTTGGAGTCTCTTGAGTCGTTAGACATGATGTTTTGGGGCTGATGTTTACAGAGGGTGTAACTTGTAAGTGATGATGAATGTGATGATACTGTTTTGTGATGCTACATTCTGTAAGTTATCGATCGTCCATGCCTTTAAATACCTTTGTCTGATGGCAGCCTTTGATGTTTCAATCTTTCAAGAATTATTAAGCGTATCAACCGGGGAGCGATGTTGGGAACATCTTCATGCCCATACGAAGTATTGCGACACTGACACTGCGATACTAACTCTAAGGGTGTGACTCAAGAACGCACTGGTCCTAGAGAATCTGATCAATTGGTAGTCACATTCGGCTCTGACAAATTATTCTATGAGAATGTATGGAAGTTGTGCCGTTCCCCGACAAATAAGGCTTCCTCTGACGGTGCCAGTACCCTGGACCCGATGACCAAACGAACCGGCCAATCGGGTTTAAGAACTCCTTGTCATTATGGATGATGATTGGACACGACGGTGGAGGATTAAACCGAAACCCAGGGACCCGCTGCTCCGTACATACACAATAAGGAGTACTTAAATCCTGCCTCAATCTGTATGCTACTTAGGGTATTTCTTAACAAATACCATCTAACTAGAAGTAAGAACCCCAGACTCACGGCCCCATTAGTTGAGGGAGGAATCGGGCATTTGTAGACCGAATAACTCGTTTCACGAATGAACCTCATTGATATGTCGTTTTGCTTGCCCGGGAAAGCCTTCTGCATGCTTATTTCTTCTATATTTCTACTCCCATCTTGAATCAATCTTGTCATTCTTCTTTCTGGTTCCCTCCTAGAAATCTTACTAGAAGTTTCTGACTGTCGAACAACCAGTATAACATCCAAAGCTGTCGCACATGGCGTTATGCTCGGTACGAATTGATCTAGATATAATTAGAAGGGAAACCCTATCGAATTCAAGTAGTTACATCTAACCAGCAGGACCTCGAGCTTCACTTATATCAATATAAGATGCGCCATTGTCCCAAAAACATTGGGGGTTTATAACGAAGCCGAGACTGTTCTTGGCTATACCACAATAGACTTCAAGATAGTAATCATTACGAGGGTTTGTAATGAGCACCATTCGATATCGGTCTATGGATGCCGGGTTGTTCTCAACGCCTAGACTGAATACTTATGTGATCGTTGCTGCTTCTAATCTAGAATTGAGACAAGGGGGATTTGGCAAAATAATCAAATTTTGAGACTGGGATCAACATCGGAACTGGCATACTGGTCGACTCCCGTGCGAATGGCCGGGTCTTGTAAGATTCTAGGTAAGCCCATTTATGCATAATATGCCAGGAACATGTCAGGCGATACATAGGCTTATATTATCGATCTAAGAAATAATATAACCCAATCTGTCATCAATGATATTCATATCCAGGCTCTATTGTCTTGCTACCCTGGATGACTGTATAGACTGAACCACTTGCATCCCCTTTAAGCCAACGCAGAACGACAAAGCAAATCTCCCATTCCAAAATCACGGGAAACAAATTGCAGGATTCTATGATGCCGATTTGATGAATCACCTAGGCAACATAGATGATATTATACAGGTGCGCGGCTCAAGGAATAAGCAATTACAAGTGAAACAACGGGACAGGCTTTTGTCTCAGTTGTTTCAGCTTCTAAACTTCTATGACGCTGAGATATGTTCCAATAGGATTGCCACACTATGTCCCCAGACTATGTACATGTTCTTGTTCCCTCGTGCATTAGTTGTACCCCGGGATTTACAGGGATGCATATTATACGAAGCTTGTGTTACTCAGCCTGGCTGGTTGTACTGGTAGTACGTCGTTATATGATGATTCAACAGTCTGGTTTTCGAGATGATCTGTCGCACATGAAACAAAAGCAATTTATTTAATGAACACAATAGTTCAGCCACATGCCGCTTTCGCGAGGAAGTGTCTGACGAGTAATAAATAGTATTGTGGTTAGGGAAGTTTGCTCCGGTTTGTGATATTGGAAGTGATACACCTCTGGGACACAAAATCCCAATATCCCAATTGAGCAATTATCTCTCAAACAAATGTCATATGCTGAATCTATCTCTAGATCCAATTTGAACGCCTCGCTTTGATACATAGTCATCTAAAGTCGAGATCCACAGACCCGGATTTCTCTCCGCGTGATCGGGTATGGTACCCTGCGACATCTGATAACTAAGCTGTATAACATTCGCATGCCCACCGGCTTTTAATGTAACACGAGGCTAAAGGCTGAAGCAACAGTCCCCAGCCACCACGAACTAGAAAAAACCGGTGAGCGTTGAGCGGGGACTTTCCCCAGGATATCAGCTCACGAGTGCATGCTATCAATGCACCAACGTTACATTCCGCATTAGCAATATTCTCTCGATGGATGATGGCTGTATCCATTGGCTCGGGTGTGCGTATTTACACGACATATAGCCGTGAATATACCGTTCAGCGCCGAATCTTGCTTATCTTGGGAATTGGCATGATATTCGCGGGTCCGTGCAGGATATGATTCGAGGATTGGGGGTGACAACAGAGGGGGGAAGAAAAGAAAAGAGGCCTGCTCGCTAGCAGATCGGCCGAAAGTTCAGCGCTCAGACGTGAAGAAAAACAAGCTAAGACGGAACGTAGATCCAAAAATCCGATCTAACCATCTGCCGATACCGCATTGTCCAGTCTGCATGAATCGTCCCTCCATTATTCAGCCTCAGCGTGCCCGCATGATACCTACAGCTGTGAAATCTCGGTGTAGATTGGCTATGATACTCGCCTCCCACCAAAGAATTAACGGTTCCGTTTCGCCACCTGAAAAAGGATGGTCGGGTCATGCATGGCTCGGCGAGAAGAAACGGCGTGCTACAAAGATGTGGAATTGAGTGAGACAAAGGTCTTGATTGGTTTCAGCTAATTGCGATGAGAAGATGAATGCAAAATGCCGTTGTTTTGGCATAGGTAGTTGTTTGTGCTGGAAATGTTTGAGTTTGTTTGACAGATTGACAGATGGCGAAATACATTTTGACATAACACTGAGCAAACTTTAGTTGCATCTGTGGCGAACAAGAGTTGGACCCCGACCAACGATGGTCAGCTGTGCATATGGTGGCCCATTTCCCGTTGGTCTGTCGCAAAGTACGGAGTAAGCGATCAAAAAAGTAACTAGCCTATATCAAGCTCAAAAGTTTAGGGGAAGCAGAATCTTGTTGTGTTTCACGCTGGTGCTGGTGCTGGTGCTAGAGTTGAGAATGGGATGGGAGTCTTGAGTAATGAAAGTAGGGTTTACATGGGAATGCACAAAGGTATTCAATCTCTGCCAACGCTCATTCCACTATCGCTTTAGTACCAATGTCTTGCATGGCATGGGAAAGATAAACCAGGATTATTCTTATGTTTCCCCTCCTCTCGCCAAGTGATAGACATTGCGCGGTAGCGAGTTAAGCGTCAGTGGCGAGCTGCCCGCAAGCAAAACTTGCCGTCCGTGGGGGGGTTCCAGTGCCAGTCCATTACTTACAGTAGTATAGCGTTACACCCCGAATCGGTTTGCGGCCCGCTGTGCCAGCTCCGCCTGATTCAGTACCCAGAAATTCTCTACAGTTAGGTGGGTTGGTACTTGAGACTCAAAGGCCCGCCAACAGATCAGACTTTTTTCTTTTCTTTCTCTCTCTTTTTCTTCTTCACTCTTAGGTCCTACAACTTGTTTACTTTGATCTTGTCTCAGTCAATTTCTTAAAAGACAAGTACCCAAAGAAATCGATTCTTCATATCATGAATTTGAGGTCAAGGAAAGATAAAGATCCTAATGCTTTCCCCACGAGGCAGCTCTTAATTCTCGGTACGCACTTCTCACCGCCACCATACCATGGCCCCTCTCTCACCCTCACCCATGATATTTCTCGCATGAGCCGAATGCTAATTATGAACCCCCAGCAATATGTCGCTTTTCAGAACCCATCGCTTTTAACTCCATTCTGGCCTACACTTTTGTAATGGTCAAGGATTTAGGTGTTGCTGAAAAAGATGCTCCACTCTACGCAGGTCTGCTCGTCTCCGCGTATGCGGTTGCTGAGGCGCTGACATCCATGGGATGGGGAATTCTGTCCGATCGCGTTGGTCGCAAGCCTGTTGTCTTGTTCGGACTTGTTGGTGTGGCACTTTCAAGTCTGATTTTTGGTCTGGCTAAACATTACTGGGTTGCTTTGCTGGCAAGGTTTGTTGGAGGTGCGCTTAATGGCAATGTCTCTGTCATGCAAACCATGGTCGCTGAGATGGTGAAAAGGCCCGAGCATGAGCGTAAGTTTCATTTTGAGTTGGTGTTTAAACTGCCAAAATTCTAATTTCTTTTAGCCAAGGCCTACGCTGTGCAGCCTTTCGTCTGGACCCTGGGCGGTATCATCGGTTCGGCCATGGGAGGGTTCCTCGCCCAGCCTGCGAAATACTACCCTGGTTTCTTCTCCGAGGACGGACTCTTCGGAAGATTCCCTTTCCTGCTTCCTAACCTTGTCTCAGTAGCCGTGGTGGTCATCGCTGTTGTTCAAGGACTTTTCCTCCTCGAAGAAACCCTTGTGCTGCCTGGATCCGAAGCGGATATTCAGTCAAACCCAATCAACTACCGAGAGATTCCTGTTGTCGATGATCTAGAATCCATTGATGAGAACACTCCTCTCCGACGATCTCTGGTCCGCACCTCTGCTTCTCGTACTCGACGACACATGTCTCCCTCCACCAGCCGTTCACGCCCACGTTTCGCAGAATCCAGTTTGGGAATGGCCGTTGAGCACGACTTCATCGATCTTCGCCGATCTTCTTTCGGAACCGTGCATTCCATCTTACTCCCCGAGGATCTTCTCACGCCCCCTAATGAGGAGCAGGAGAACGAACAGGCCAAGTCTGGTGAAAAGACGTTCAACAAGACCATCATGATGCTCATCGTCGCACTACTTATCTTCTCGTATCACCAAATGGCTGCAAGCAGCCTTCTCGCAACGTATCTCCTTGACGACCCTTCGCCGAACCGTGGCATTATTGACTGGATCGGTGGTCTGGGTTACACGCCGCCCGATGTAGGTGTATATTTTGCAGTGAATGGCGTTCTGGGCTTGTTCATTCAGGCTTTTATCTTCCCTATGTTCGTTAGCCGTGTGGGCGTTTGGCATTCATTCATTGGTATGGTTACTCTGTATCCCGTATCTTACATGCTTATGCCATTCCTTTCCGCTTTTGCCGAGCCTTGGACTTCTGCTGGTATTTACGCATCTTTGTTCATGCAGAGTTTCTGCGGTCTTATTGTTGCGCCCGTTACCCTGATTCTGATCAAGGATGCCACACCATCTTCCCAGGTGCTTGGTAGAGTCAACGGCCTAGCCATGTCTGGTGCATGCTTGGCACGTACGGTGGCACCCCCTCTTGCAGGAGTCATTTACTCTCTTTCAGGTTCTGTGTCAGCCTGGTTTAGTTGTGTCGTCGTCGCTATGATCGGAGCTTTTCAACTATTCTGGGTGCCGCGGAGAAGTATCAAGAGGGAAGACGTTGTGGTGGATAATGCCCTTACCAAGACGACTACCACCGAGTCCCACCGTGGCCGCCGAGGAAGAAACTCATTATCATAAATAAGAACCCATATCATGAAAAAGCGAGAAGGGTTCTTTCTCCTAGGTGACGAGGCGACGGCAAATAGGAATGGCTGAACCAATGGCAACTACAACAAAAAAGCCGACAACATCAACTAGCGAGTCGGGCGTATCCAATAGCGACTGGCCCCCTACCTGCGAATTTCCTCGTGCCAGCAATATTCAATATCAAAACCTGAACATTTAAGACGCATGTAACGAGGCTGAATGCTGGGTCTCTAAGCAGCTGCGAAAATGGCTTTTGCAAGTTACCCACCGCATCAACGATGTCTCAAAGATATACTCTTGTGGTATATATGCTTATCAAATCACTCTCTTTCCAAGGTCATTTTTTGACAGTTTTTAATTTCCAGGCTGGGGTTTATCAAGAATGTTTTTCTTATCAAGGCGTTCGGCTGGATGCATTGCATGATATCGGAGGTAATGGTGCAATTTGAAATTGCTTTCTCGACGATTAGCTGCTCGGATAAAATCTTTGTGATAGATTTGGCTTTTTCTATGTCTCTATATCTTCTTGGAAGTTCCTTGGCAGTCTTCTGCTTTCATTAGCCAGGATACAATATGAATTTAGTATCTTTGATTCAACTCGACCTATGAGACATGTGAAAAGATGCCAGTATTCCTCCATTGGTAACAGGCTATATTTATTACGAGATACTCTGCAGAGCATAGGGTTGCATATGTTGCTCTTAGCCAATCATCCCCAGCTATGAAAAGGCACAGTAGCAGCCATGTCATTTTGCCTTGACACCAACACGGTCAACCACCGACCAGCTTGTCAGAATACATTATACAAATATACTTGACGACAGCACATGAAAAGAATAGTATGAGATACAATGAATTTGCTTAAAAAAATAAAATCTTCGGAACCACCTAGGAGCACACGATCTGTCAATTCTCGCGGCGTGGTGGGTCGTGCAATGAGATGGTCTGACAAGGCAAAAGTTGGGGAAGATGTGGGCAGACAATCGGAATGGAGGCCACCCAAGAAGATGAGAGCCCTACGCCATATACTTTCATCACAAAGAAGATTCTATTGATGGACATGTCACTATTTTCTTCCAACTACCGAGATCGGGATCCAGGATAAATGTCAGGCCACTTTGGGGTAAATGCGGAGGGAGAATGCGGGGAATTTCCTTTTCTAGGTGGATTCCATTCATCCGAGCCGAAGCACCCTCGACCCGGACAAGAGACCGAGAAGGATATAAGTAGATAGACAAATTCCGTCGACTCCGAATTCTTCACTTCTTACTCCAACTTATCTGTCTACTCGATAAATCAATATATACGTTACTTCAACATCCCCAAAATGAGCTCCTCTATCCAGACTCTCTCCCGCGGTGTCCGCGTTGCTCCCCGAGCTCTTCGTCTTGGACTCATCCAGACACGACGTCTGAGCACCACCGAACCCAGCCGAAACCTGTCAAACACCCGCGATACTGCTGTCCATGATCCTATCATGGATAAGCACTGGGGTGTTGGCATCAATGTTTCCGAGACTTCCACAATCGTCACTGAGACTGCTTCCACTGCCAGCAGCCGAGATCCCCCTCTGGGCACCAACGTTTTTGAGCCTTCATCTGCTCCTCGCTGGTCCGGCGTCTCAATCCCTGCTCGCAAATAAATCATAACAACATCCATCCACACAACATACACTACAAACAAGCCTCGTTGAAAGACAGGCCAACCCATCGGTTCGGGATTTATCCCACCGAATGACGATATGAAACACCAAATCACATCCCATACATACCACTACCACGCCGCGGATACCCTGATCCCTTGATAGCGCGAAAGAGAATGTTTCAAGAAGCATGTATATATCAACCTTTATTGAGTTCCCAGATAGAGTGAACTCCGGAGTATTGGGGAATAGCAGACTAGTCATGATCACTAAGTCGACGGACCTTAGCACTCCCAACGTGGTGAAGTTGCAGTTGGTACAGCTTAGAGGATTCTAAATAGGCTGGATTAAGTTTTGAGTTTCGACAGTTCAAGCACAATATGTACATAATGAACAATTAACCGTCAAAGCTCTCTGGTTCCAAATCGTGATGTTCCTTGTATCGTAGACTGGTATCGAAAACTGTGTAGTACGCTATCTGGACACTATCGTCAACCGCCCTTCCCCGATTCCGGAGTCTCGGCTTTGTTTCCACAATTTCCCCAATGTCGCCATTATAAGAACTCAGTTGGTTCCGAGTCCGAGATCGGAGGACCATCCCCATCTAGTGGAGACCAGTAGCTTCTCAATGTCAAGAATGGAAAGATTTCTGGCACTCCCACTGCCGCTCTCACTATCGATGATTACTTTAAGTATAACGTAAGGAACTGAAAGTCAGGGCCCGATGTCTAACAAGGAGAGAACATTGGTCCCTTGCTCGATTGGTTCGTCGTTTTGCAGATCAGTCTTTTGCCTACACGAACCCTACAACTGCCTATCGGCAGGGTTCCCAAAGGTCTTCCTATTGTGTTCATTGTGATTTCAAATCGAGATGGTCAGGATTACTGGGTTAAGACTCTTCTTCTCTTTATTCTACTTTCCTCCCCGTCTAAGGCACGCGCTTCTTCAGGAAAGCCTCTGGTGCGAGACCGGGTGATAGTTGAAGCATATATAACCTGTTTCAGACACTAAATGATAATTTTGATACATGAATAAAATAGATAAAAATTCTTATCCAAAGAACAAGAGTTCCAACTTCCTACTAGAATATACTATACCTAATATTTCCGACCATGAGCATCCCTCATTTTAACTGGTTGAACCCTCAATTAACATATGATTGAAGAGGAGTACCTGGAGTATCTTGGTCTATATCATCTCCGCCGTCTTTCCACTGTCCACAGAGCGGTCTGAACCTGTATCTGGACGGTGACTATTATGGGAAGTTTGTCAGTATGCGACATACACCAAGCAAATCTGTTCTCTATCAAGGCTTGACTGATCCACCAAGCCCAGTAGAATTAATGATTGAAACATGTCAGTCCCGGGAATGGTACTGGTCGCATTGAAAGTTGCGGTGGATGGTACCGTGGAACTATATGAGGTGCTGGTTGTCCATGTGATAGCATTTGGATAAGTAGTCACCATGGTTCTTATAGGGGTGACAGGCTGAAGTATAATTGTAGGCCCCGGTGCTATCGTTCTAATGGTCTTTGTAACATATGAATGTATGTTTTAGCACAGTGAACGCTTTGTGGATATTCACCACCTGGCGCTGCTGGCAATGCATTTTGAGCCGTCGAGTAATTGCTTTCTCTTACGCCCGTTTTCTGGGTATGTACAAAGGATCTGAAAGGATGGCCGTGAACCCAGCTGGGACGGTGTGTAAATGAAGTATTGGTCTATAGTTGAGGTGGAGGTAGATGTCACAGTTGTCCAAGAAGTTTGAGTGCTGACTGCAGTGTATATATTGGCTATAACGTAATAAGTTTATCCGGGCTACAGCAGAACATCCGTGAATACGATTTAACTTGCAAGTGATAGTCACGGTGCCAATCGTTCCCAGATCGGTAGAATAGCTCTTGTCGGTCGTGGTCACGCTGGTAGTCGTTGTCTTGGCTGGTGGGACAACAATTACGTTGACCTTGCAAATGATCTTTTTAATGACTACCGAGATCTGGACTACTGCTTCCGTTGAAGTTGGGCCGCTTTTCGCAGAACTAGTGCCAAGAATAGTCGAACAGGTTACTCCTGAGGCTTTTGTCGCCCCGAGGGCCTCAGCGCTTAAGGCAAGGAGTAGGAAGGATTTCAAAGAAACCATGATGTTTCAGAATAGAAGGAAAATATGGCCTGGTCGTTAAACTGCCGCATGGCCGTGCGAGCGGGTAACTTGCAAGACATATCCGTTATCCGTTGACATATGTGGCGAAAGCTAATCTTGTAACCCGATTTCCCGTCTGCTACAGCTGTGGCCAGCATAGCTCCAACTAAGTCTAGATCTGTACTTGGTTAAGATTGAAAATGGATCATCACAGGGACTTTGAATTTCCGCCTTGGTGCTAGATCGAGACCAAGGGGCTGCTTCCGTCTAGGAATATTTTTCTTCTACGTTAGACTAGCCAAGCCACCATGTCAGGGGCAGCGCCACGCATAAGAAAAGTCGGCATTTGAACAATATGCATGATCTCAGAACGTCGGATCTATCGACAATTCATATCTGATTCACTATCTATCTCTGCCGTTTCATGACTTAAAGAATCCATTGGGCACCTAGGATAAGCATGGATAGAGCAAGGAAGCTACCGGATCCTGCAAGCTTAGTAGCAGAGTTTCCTTTGGCCTCCGTAGAAGATGACTTGGCGCCAGAGCTGGAAGTTGAAGCAGGTTCATCCTTGGTCTTGTCCGCCTTAGTTTCATTGCGCTGTTCCGGGGCAGAAGAGTCTGCAATCAGCAAGTTGGACACCACCATAAAATTGGAAAACTTCTGCTCCATGGCATCGTCACCTTTGCCCCCCGCCTTCAAACCCTTGGCAGATTTGCTAAGAATAGGAAGGATCGCGCTGGCTGTAAAGGGCGCAACTTGGGTGCTCACTGCAAGCCATCTATGAACCCAGCCCTTGTACATAACAACCTCGGGAGGGCAGGTTCCTTTGGCACACGCGACCTCCGTAAAATCACCATTCTTTTTGAAGAAAGTGTTCAGAGTGGCGGATGTGAGATCCTGTGTACGTTGCCTCCACTTGTCTGATCCCTCAGTCTGGGGCCAAAGAGTTAGTACTTGGATATCCGAGATGGAGAGGTGGAAACTTACCAAGTTGTACATAAAGGCAGCACCCATGGCGAGTGATGCGGAATTTGCGGAATATTGCAACCTGTTGATCTCCGTGCAGTTGTCATTAACGTTCGCGCCATCGTAAACTGCCCAAGTCTCGTTGTTAATATACTCAACCTTCTCGAGCCAGTCCCAGGTCTTGGCGGCATAATCAGCGTAGGTCTCGTTTGATGTCATCCTGGCGAGACGAGCACCAATGCTGAAAAAAAGTGCGTTCGCAAAGGCTTGACGCATGGGTTAGTTGATAGCTTAAACTCTTGGTTGCTCACTCACTCGACTTGTAGTTGAATCCTGCGTTCGTGGGCATAATTTGCCATCGGAGACCACCATGGCAGGTATCCATCTTGACTTCATTGTCCCAACGTTGACGTTGCTCTTCCCAAACAGAAGTAGCGAGGTCAAGCCATTGGGGGTCCTTCTCAGGAGGAGCAGGGAAACCATACTCGGCGGCTGTCAAGGCATCCATTGCCCAGACGGACTGATCATCGTTACCAATGTTCAAGCTTTGGTTGGAAGGCATAAAGTCATTCTCATCGCCGACTTGCCACTGAATACCCTTAGACACGAGGTCGTTGTAAGTTTTGTCGCCCGTTAATTGCCAATAATCGACGTAAGAGCCCATGAAGGCTCCCGACTGATACCAGTAGTAACCATTGTTTCTCATTGTTTTCTCAAGTAGTAGGCCAGGAACCTGGCCGCTCTCATTTCCATGGTAGAAGCTGAAGAGATCAGAAGCAAGACTCTTGGACGCATCAAGGATACCATCCTTGTTGTTAAGGTTCATAGAATGGACAGGCACAAATTGTGCCAAAAATAGCACAAGGCTGGCAGCTCCCATCTGGAATGCAACCATTGGGGCTTGCGTTGGTGAAGATGTGAAAAACGAGTGTGGAGAAAGGAGATAAGATTACTATGTAACTCCATGTAAAACCGGCGAGACAGACCGGACATTTTATGATCAGGGGAAATTAGCAGTGCACTAGGCAGCATACTACAAGCTAGAGCACAATCGTCTTAGCGAAATTGGCAGCATCATTACCCACTACTTGGACTGAATCCTTCGGGGCTATGCTGGCTGGTGAAAAAAATAATCAGCACTAAGCGCGTATTGACATAAATAATGAAACACTTAGGCACTAAATCTATAGGCAGGCTATTCTGTTATTTACGACAACTGTGCCTCATTCCCCTTTTGCTGGAACCACCGTCAAACCTGTCAAAAATCAGCTGTCACAGGTTATATCGATTGCAACAAAGGTTGCCAAACAACTATAATTGTGTGAGGTACGCAGCTATTCAAGTACTCAGGGTGTTGACCATGGTATGTCCTTATTGAAGTCTTGGTGTAAGCTGCCGATGTGTTCTCATCCTCTTCGTTTCAGATTCTCAACTCAGCCTCAAGCAATTTTGCCAGCTATAAACAGCAACTATGGGGATGCATTTTTTTCAAGGCTAAACGATCCGCCCAGGTCATTCATGGCGCTAAAAGGATCGAACAAATTATCCTGACCATTGGTCGACACGTTATCGTATCCGGCGATTACTCATTTTGGTATAGGCTAGGTGAATGAACTGATGGATGCTTACCAAATTTCAGCAAGCACCTTAAAGAAAAAGAAGAAGGCCTGAGATCAGAGCAAGTAATGAATTAATTTTCGAAGCTATATAGCTTTATGCTAGAGTTCTCAAACTAACGCTGTTAAAGAGAAACAAACGACAAGTCTGGGTCGACGAGTACTACAGGAAAAGATCATCCATTTCCATCAATATGAAAACAATCACATGAAGATGAACACGAAAAAGATGTCTCAACATCCTTCAGTATTAAGTACCTAGATACAATAAGCTAGACTAATGGCATAAAGCAATGGGTTTTAGTGATCGTAACCCTGAGGACTTCGAATTAGGGATGGCTGCATTCATATCCAATCACTAGATGATCCGTTTAGAAGCCAAAGCCGCCAAAGTTAAAGTTGGGCTGGGCAGGTTGAGCGGGCTGAGGAGGCTGCTGGTTACCGAAGCCACCTTGGTTACCGAAACCGCCCTGGTTTCCATTACCAGAACCTTGCTCCTGGTTGCCCTCATCAGAGTCCTTGTCCTTGTTCTTCTTGTCATCATCCTTGTCGTCGTCCTTGCCGTCATTGTTGTCACCAGATTGGTCGCCACCCTCAGAACCGTTGGTGGAGGTTTGGGCAGGCTGCTCGGCAACCTCAGACTGAGCAGGGTTCTCGGATCCAGTGGCAGGAGTAGTGGGAGTAGCAGAACCAGAGCCAGAACCGGAGCCTGCACCAGAGTCACAAGTACCGACCTCCTTAGGCTCGCTGCCATCAGTGACACCCTCGTATGTGACGCACTGCTTCTTGACGTCGGTGACTTGGATGCCAGAGATCTTGGCAGTGTCGCCCATGTTAGGGTTGATACCGACAAGCACCTTTCCACTGCTGGCAGAACCACCAGAGACCTCGACGTGACGAGCGGGCATTGACTTGCAGTTACCGCAGCTGCGGTACAGCTTTCCAAAGTCGGAGACCTTGAAGTCCTTGATGACGACGGTACCTCCACCGTTATGCTGGATGACCTTGTCCTCGGCACCAGTAGCACTACCGCCGTTGATGGTGGTGGTCTCGCCATCGTCTTGCTCCTTGATGGTGAAGGCATCTTCGCAGACCTTGTCCCAGACAACGTTGTTGAGAGTGCACCCACCCTTGCAGTGAACACCCTCGATTTGGTTGGGGCCTAGAAATGTGAGATACAAAACGACCGAGCCAGAAAACTCCTTATCTTACCGATGCGGACGTTGGAAAGAGTGGCACCCTTCTCGAGGATGAAGACAGCATCAGAGTCTCCACCCTCGACTTGGCCAGTGCATGAAACACCACGGTCGAAGACAGCGTTTCCACCGTCGAAAGTCTCACCAGCGGCGATGGTCTTGGGGGCATCAAGAACACTGCTTCCACCAGAACCGCCTTCCTGGCGACGGGCGAGCTTGGGAGCGCCAGTAATTTGAGGAGCGGGAGCGGCGTAAGCTCCAAGAGCCAGAGTGGCGGCCAAGATGATACGGTACTGCATCTTGCTGGTTGGGTATGGAACAGTTTGGAAAGGGGAGGAAATGAGTATAAGGACTGAAAATGGTATCAAACCAGTAAATACTTTAGGTGATGTTAAGACAGTAAAGAATGACCAAGCGCAGCTTGTCGAAAGAGTGAAACGAAATGCAAAGAATGTGATACTGAGATGAGGAACAAAACGAAGAATTGGTGGAGATGTCTTGAAAACTTATACGTTTGTAACTTCCAGGAATTCATTCGTCAATCCGGTGACATGCTCTCCCCAGATGGCCCCAGTAGCCAAGTTTCTACTGTGAAGTTTCGCAAGATAGGTGGATCATTTAGTCTGAAACTACCCACCGTTTGTCGTGGTAGAATTCTTAATTGATACAGCGCATGCTGTTTGTTTCAAGAGCTAAATAGCCACCTATCATTGACGAGATCAACTTGAGGGACCCTGGTCATTGAAATGAGACGACAGGTCGATCACTGGTCGGCCTTGACGATTTTTGAAGAACTCCCCGATGCTGAAACATGACCCCTGACATGGGTTAAGCTTAATGCTGTAATCCTGGTTCTGTTAAGTCTCGCGGAACTTTACTCGTTATGCTTATTGCTAGATGAGAGTGTATTTTTTATTGCATTCTAGGGTCCTTTATTTGGAAATTGTACGTTGGCTGAATGTATTCTTCTGCAATCATTCAGTTACTTCCTGTCACTGTCAATCGATTTCTTACATCTCCCGATCTTCTGCCAAGAGCTTCTTAACAGGCCACGCGAGTTCAAGCTTTTTTTAACTGATCTACTCAGACTGGAGCACAGGCCCTGGACCGCGTCACCATGGCATCCCTGGTTGTTGTGAGACATGCGGTCGCCCGTTAATCCTGATACCGCTGATAACCGCACATGAGCTCTAGACATCCAGACTCTTGGGACGCGATCAGTGCTTTCCTTCAAGGCTTTTCTAGAGCCCTAGTTTGCTTCTGGATAACTAATTAAAACTTTCGATTTCGTTGACAATTCTCGCTCGCATATTACTTACGCTTCTCTGATAAGAAATGCGCTGGCGTTGTAGCATTGGAAACAGGGCTTGCACGCAACGTGAGAAGCCGCCAAAACTTATCAATCTAGCTTGCTTATATCTTAAAGATGCTATCATTTTAGATAGTCTGCCAGTAATGCGAAAAAAAAAAATTAACTTCTCCTGTACCCCAATAAAGGATATCCTAACTTGTGTTTAATCTGGTTAATCTGACGCATATGCTGTCCGAAAACAGCCATCATCAAACGTTAATCTGGGCTCATAAAAGTGTATTCCTGGAATATCAATCAACTTGATGTCACGTTATGCCGTCTGCGCTCTAATATTCATTGATGAAAACAGACATGAATGAAGATAAGAAGGATCTGAAGATCATGCTGACTGATGACTTCATATGATCTGCTGACTATCAAGCCTGCGTATCTAAGCGACTATCAAAGTGATCAACGCTGAGCCTTTCCACTGGAAGCTATATAATCGTTCTAACCCCCGCCTCCAAATCTGCAGACCCCTCAATTACTCCTGTACCAAGAGTTCTGGCCACTGCAAAAATGTTGTTCCAAATTAATCCTTCAGAGCAGGTTTTTAACCCAGTGCGAGACATCCCCGATCTCTCGGGCAGAGCGATTCTTGTTACTGGAGGTGATATTATCTTCTGAATTTGGAAATAATTCTGTAAAGCTCATTGTGATTGTAGGAAATACAGGCTTGGGTGCCGCCACGATCAAGCTCATCGCTCCTCACAATCCGTCAGTTATCTACCTCTGCGCTCGGCCAGTCTCCATCCCTCAAGCAGAGGAACTCGTTTCTTCCATCAAAACATCCAGCCCCAATGTTAACATCATAATCTTGCCACTGGACCTTTCGTCTTTGAAAAAAGTAAAAGAATTTGCCTCGGACTTCCTCAAAGAAGCCAAGCATCTCGACATATTGTTTCTAAACGCCGGAATCTCATCAACTGCCCCAGCCTTGACCGAAGATGGTTATGAGAGCCAGTTCGGCATCAACCATATTGGACACGCGTTGTTGACTCAATTATTGATGCCGAAGCTGCTGGAGACAGAAAAGCAGGGAAGAGATGTCCGAGTTCTCGTCACTTCGTCCTTGTCTGCTTATTACGATCCGCCACCGACTGGCCTTGTTTTGGATGAGATGAAGAAAGCAGGTCCGCTCGCATCTCCTTACCAAAGATACGCGCACTCGAAAATCGCTGCTATTTTATTTGCTCGAAAGCTATCTCAAGTATACCCATCAATTAAATCTGTAACATTCAATCCTGGCCAAGTCAAAACGGACCTCGCCAAGAAGGCCACTGGAATCAGCCCGTGGATTTTGACGCTTATTGGAGCTCCCATAATGTGGCTTACGGGAGTCAGTCCGGAAAAGGGTGCCGAGAATGGACTCTGGGCTGCATTCACGGACGATCTGAAGAATGGTGCTGCTTATGAACCTGTTGGTATTCTTGAAGAGAGCAAGAAGTTCTTCACAGATCAAAAATTGACAGATGAGTTGTGGGAGTGGACAAACAAGGAATTGGCGGCACATGGCGCACCAGGATGGCCAGAAGTATGAAGAGCTAGTACAGTGAGTTATATAAGGTCATACATACACACCAGTCACTTCTGCCTGTCACTTTTTTTGGAATCTGCTTCCATCTGACCCAGAATGAATGTTGCTAGAGCTCGGAGATTCGCAGTATTGGAGGTGAGCATTGACAACCTCGTTATGCTGTTCAGGAACGACTTCCAGCACTCCTTCAGCGGGCAGACTGGCGTCATTCAAAGTGACGGCAGTGATCAGCCGTGTCCGTCCATCTGAGATCTTGGTTGTGGCGATCACGTTGCGGATTTCAGGACAGCTTCTGAGGTTGTTCTCGAGGCACTCTCTATCGTGATGACACGGACGCGCAGTATCTAGTTTCAGGGTGTCCATCTAGAATATCACAATGTGGAAATGACCAGATGCGTAAGGAGACATGCAGGATTCTGCATTTGTATGCCCATTGATCCATGGATCCTGTGAACCGCGAATCGTCAGCGTCAGCCAACAGACATGGGCATCTCGGTGTCTGGAGTCGCCGAGCCATTATGGCTGTACGAATCAGAATTCCATGAGCGCAGGAGGTGGGAAAGAGACTCAGTCTTTCGCATTCGGTAAGTCAGTGCTTTCTCTTGGCTCTGGTGTCAAGGCTTCTCCGCCGTTCTGCTCATATTCCAGGTGGGATGCAGTTGTCTGTTGACCATCAGGGTTGTCTTCTTCCGGGGACTTTTTCTGTCTCGCCGAGATAGCTCATGAGCTTATTCCGACATTGATCATTGAAAACACCCAGATGGCTATAGCGTAGCAGGTCGCACTGACAAAGAAGGGCATACCAAATCCTACGCCGCCAACCTCCAGACCATAGACCCAAAGTGCTGCCATCAGAGGTGCGCCTAAAAGGGAACCGACAGTTTTGACAAGCATAACGATAGGGAAGATGTGAGATTCCGGGTCGGGAGAATCCGGTGCATGGTCGATGTGCCGTGGAGACATCGCAGGAGACTTGAGAAGCGACAGAGTGAAGATAGGCAGCGCAGAGCCAAGAGCGTAGACAAACAGCGATGGGATGAGGATCCAGACTTCACTAGCTAGCGCAATACCACTAGCACCAAGTACAGAGGCAACAAGACAATACATGACACCCCGAATGTTGGACTTGTCCACGGCTTGAGTATCTTCCTCTCGTATCTTGCGTCTAAATCGTAGAAGATTTGGAATGATGACTGTGAGCAGTGTGAAGTTAACAACTGCTTTTACAGATAATAGATATCCAGCAGAAGCAAATGTCCATTTATAGCGCGCAGAGATATACTGAACAAGAAGTTTTGTGTCTGAGCTCGCAAGGGATGTGAGCATGAAACTGAAGAGTAGCAAGCTGAAAGTCTTTGGGTGGCTGGTGATAATCGTCTTGATCGTATTCAGACGCTCTACGATAGAGTGTAGCAGTGGCTTTTGATCCTCTTGAGCTTTCAGGAGAGGGGAAGATAGAAGGGGTTCGTGTTGTTCTTCATGGTCATCGTCTGCTTTCGCTTTGATCTGATTCGCCGTGGGTAGCATCTGTATAGTCGGTATGGCCAGTGAGAGTAGGAAAACGCCAAGCCAAAAGGGTAGCCATAGCGACAGGGTCATGGTTGATGAGGCTAACGCAGGTCCGAGGAGCGCTACAGCGTATGAAACGGAACTCATGTATCCGAAATAAATGGCTCGTTGCACGTAGTCGTCTGTTAGGTTCGAGACAAGACCGTAGGTGAGTGAGTTGAAGACGCAATCTCCGCCAAGGACTGAAAGGACAGGACCAGCTATGATAGCTCGGGTTGGAAGTAAATCATCGAAGCAACCAACTATGACAGCCCATAGGAGCATGAAAGAGCGTGAGAGGAGGTTCAGTCTGAGGATGACTTTATAACCCCATTTTTCTGAAAGAAAGCTTAGGGGAATGGTCATGACAAAGTCTCCGCCGGTTAGTGATTGCCATTTTCCATTTTTCCAGTCATTACTTACCCCCTGCGACCCAGATCGTCTCCATTACGCCTTGAATCCGGCCAAGATCTTTTTCTATCTCTCGAATCTTGCATAGCGTCTCGTGTACGCTACCGCCTGGTTGAATCTTTGATGGATCGATACGACGATAGTAGTCCACGCAAAGCCGTCTTTCGATCAGGCGATTCGATGGTAGCTGGTAAAGACTCATTGAGAGATTGACGAAGAGACATAGTGTAAGCACGGATATTATCGACGCGACGCGTCTGCGGGATAAAGGCCTCCGCGAAAGACGGTCAGATTGGTGATTCGAGTCCTCCATATTGAGGGATAGAGCTGATTCAAAAGGTCATCAGTCAAATATAAACGAGACACCGATGGTTCACACTAGGACATTTCGTTTCGTGGGATCAGACGGAGAATGCTGGGTTAGAATCAGAACAAGTCTCTACAGACACGTGATGGTGATGTTGTATCTTATCTTATCTACCTAATCTCTAGGTACTGCAGTAGCCTTCCGAGTAACTTCTGGCCCTGATCAACACTTAATATGTACAATATCAAGGCTTATGAGCCGGTAGAACCAAAGTATCGCTATCAAGTACACCTAAGAGTCTCAGGCCCTTTGAGAAGAGATCTGAAGTCTTGGCAACTTCTCCTTCTTCTTGGTGAAAGTTAGTGCGAGACATAGCATATTCTCGCAAGTACCAGACTCCACTAAAACCCGCAGCAGGTCCGAAGCCAATGAATGCAAGCAACATTCCAGGTGCTGCTTTGACGACGTTGATTCTTGCACGGCCAACTCTCTGTAAATCCCAAATCGCTTGGACGCAGAAGATGTAAGAGGCAAGGCAATAGACCCAAAACTCTACGTCTTGCCAAACCGCATCAAAAAGATCTTGTGACCCAAATGATGAGAGCTGGCTGAATATAGAAATTGGGTTTAAAGTGTCGAAGATTGCAAAAATCCCAACCCAATGAGCCATAGCACCGCCTCTAACAGCACCAATATAAAGCTTTTTCCAAGTGCATGTTTCAAATTCGAGTATTGAGGTTAGACTCACTTTATTCTTCCGCTTATACAGAATTCTAAATACTTGGACCAGCCCAGGAACTAGAAGGAGTGACAGCCATCTGGATTCTTCGAAGGCTTCGAGGACGGTTGCATTCGTCATAGATTTGTAAATGATACCAGCACGGACCATTTCCCCGATAATATATGCAGCCAAAAGAGGACCGAATTGTTGAAGGCGTACAGATCTGCTGAGGGGCCACCAATAGGACTCAGGGTTAGATACCAAGGTGTAGAAAACAAAGTAGAGAGGCATTGCAACTCCCAAACCGGTGTATTGTATAAACATAATCCACAGAAATGGTAATCCAAGAGGTGTAAGTATGTTTCGACCACGATGTCCTTCAAGGATGACTATGATGATAGGCTGGAGAAATTGTCCAAGAACGTATAGCTGTAGAGGCGGAAGGCTCATTAGCCAGTCTGCGAATGCTTCAATCGAAGCTTGTCTCTTGAAGGGCTCATTCCCGATCAACATGGCGAAAGTTTGGCTGAGGTGAAACGTAGATGAGTCATCGCTCGAAGAGGCTTCCTCTGGTTTCGACGACAAACTAGCATACCGACCTCCAATAATTGCAACGAAAGATAGGATGGCATAGACTGCTATGAGAATCTTCTGTGCAGTGCCCCTGGATCTCGGTTCGCAAAGAAGATCCTGCTTGTATGGGATCAAATTCCGCTGAGGTGGCAGAGGTAACATATCTAGCATCTCTCCGCCAGGATGTTGAGCGCAGTAGTTTAGTGTGACTAATTGTTCCTCCACCAATGGTATTAGATTCAGCGCCACAAACTTTTTGAGTGGTGTATAGAGTGCTTCAGTGCGAGCACGACTATTGGAGTAACGGTGGTTGAACTCCAATCTTGGCTTGCGTCGCGACTGCACATCAGCGAAGATGGCCTCGACTTCAGAAGAGCTCAAACGGCCCGAGGCGTTTTTGGGGAGTGCTTTTACCAGGTTGTTTGTGAGTAAAGCGGCGCTCTCCATGGCAGCATTACCGCCTTGACCGCCAACGGGATGAAACTTGTGGGCTGAATCACCCAAAGTGATGATCCTATCGAAACTCCACTGCTTGTAGACATACTCAACCAATGGAGTCATGACTGCACTGATTTGATTCTCTACCAATGTTGAGAACTTCAGATCAGGCAAGATATTGTCATCAGCGGACTCAGATAAAGCCTTTTCGAGATCATCCTTTGTGTAGCGTGGAATATTGGATCCTTGGAGTCGCTGGGGGAGCTGCTGGAATCGAAACCAGTAGACTCTCCCTTCGGGGCCTCCAACCACCAGGTAAGAAGAGCCATCTCTGAAGACGCAGTGCAAATCGCCAGGGCCAATGCTAGGGCAAGGGTTTGAGATGCCGAAGATGCAACTGTTATCGGAAGGAGGTGCTATATCCATGATTAGTGTCTCAAGATGCTGTCAAAGCTGGTAAGCTCACCTTCGAGTTCACCTGGGTCAAATCGTCCAGGGGACATGCTTTCAGCGAGCTTCCACATCTCAGATCTGACTGTACTATGGACTCCATCTGCACCAACAAGAATATCACCCCAAACAGAAGTTCCGTCTGATGTGATGGCTTCGACACTGTCTTCTTTCACCTTCATCTGGACGACTCGGTTGTTTGTCAAGACTTTTGACTTATCCTCGATGTTGTCGTAGAGAATCTTGATAAGCATTTGTCTATCAAGAAACACCATTGGGTATCCGTGTCTAAGGTGGCCCGGTTAGTCATAGGTGAATGATACACGGGTTATCCTCTAACCTCTCAATGAGCCGCTGGTCCATCTCTTGATGTTGCGCCAAAACCGACCCAGTCGTGTCTCGGAAATTGAATACCTTTACAGGCGGTGCGATTTCCATAACCTTTTCATATAGGCCCATTTGATCAAGAATACGATTTCCATGCGGCAACATACCGATCGACGCTCCGACTTGGGGCGCGATGTTGGGGTAAGCCTCCAACACAACATAGTCAATGTCATTGGCTTGGAGCATATTGGCCAGGCTGAGCCCAGCCACGCTCGCGCCGACAATCACAACCTTGAAGGGACGTTCTTTCGACATGATGAGCCAAAGAGTTTGTTAGTTGTAGGATTTTGAAGCTTGGGAGTTTTTTTTTGTTGAGCTAATATCGCCCTAATAATGTAAGACGGATCCAAGCGTGTTGGGTACTTTGCGCGACTCCACCAGGGATTAGTTCAGTATTGGAGTATCCATGTTTTTGTTCTAGGGTAGCCAGACTATCTCACAATGGAGTCTCAGGGAACATAGGGCGTCAGAAGCAGGAGATAAAATAAGAATTATAGGGCTGACATCTATTAAATAGTACCTACAGTTATGCACAAGACTAGCTAGTATTTAGGTAGTTCTCATGATACTTATTCCCTATAAGATTCATTGAATCTATGTAGATAGACTTATGTGCGATGTTTAAGAGCTTACGCTTATGTTGATAGCACAATCTGCATTAATTGATCTTTGTGACAACAATACTACAGTAAGGCAGACTTGGCCATACAAATTGACTTGCTATATTTTTGATATACAGAAGAACGAGAAGGAGAAAATTCGCTTGTGTCGTAGAAAAAGTGCTTTATCAAGAAATAATGGTAAAAACGTGGCTTCTGATCACCAAAGTGAATTTTGCTGAAGTCAAAACATGCAAGAAATGGAGTTATTATCCTTGGCTCTTACTCCCATCCGGTATGTAGATCAAATTCTTATATCTAAAATGTGTACAAAAAGAAAATTCTTAGTCAGAATCATATAGGAAATAGCCCAGCAAACGTCACTGCATATATGTGTAGCGGCTTCCGAGTTTCTTGGCCGTTCCACTCGTTAGAGCATTAGTAAAAATGAAAAAGAAGAAAAAAAATAGCTACGCTTCTCAAACAAGGAAGCCAACCCAAGTGAACATCAATGCCAACACCATGCATTTCACTCTGAGGCTAGCTCCATCCAACCGAAAACAGGAATCGTGACCTTCGGCGATCTAAGACGTGTTGAAACTTGACGCAGGTCGGGATCCCGTTGGAAGGTTCGGACACACAAATATTCCGTTGCGGACAAAGGGTCTATACGGTAAACTACGATTGGTTGAATAAGCTGATGGCAATCTCACGTCAGAAAACTTAGCGAAACTGTATCTTGAACTCAAAGGAGCAGTACATACAAGCGTCAGCACTCAGATGTGAACCAAAAGGCTAAGCTCCTAAAAGTTTCTAAGCATATTTGAAATGTCCAAACCAACGGTCGTCTTTGTCCCTGGCGCTTGGCACACGCCCGAAATTTATGCAAATGTCATTCAAAGCCTCAGTGATGACGGAGGATTTCCAACTCTTAGCCTCCCTCTCCCTTCCGTTGGGGCCGGCGCTCCTCATCAGTCATTCGACCTTGATGTTGAAGCCATTCGAGACAGTTTGGAGAACTTGGTAGAAGAAAAGGGAAAAGAAGTGGTTTTGGTCATGCACTCTTATAGTGGAATGCCAGGAAATGAGGCCCCAGTAAACCTCGGTAAGAAGTACCGCGAGGAGAAGGGACTTAAAGGAGGAGTCATTAGGCTCATCTTTATCATGGCTCTGGCTATGCCCGAAGGCTTCTCTCCGACTGCAGGAGGTGCGGAATACCCAACCTGGATGAAGATTGACGCTGAAGTAAGTGGATCGACAACCTCAAAGGTCGGGCTCATGCTAACCTACCCCAGAAAGGAATTGTGACAGTGGATCGGGAAGACGCGAAGGCAGTATTCTACAATGATCTTCCAGCTGACGAAGCCGATAAGTGGGCGGATAAAGTCCAACATCAAAGTCTCGGTGTGTACACGAGCACGACAACCTATGCCGCATGGCGATACATCCCCTCAACCTTCGTCGTGTGTAGACAGGATAAAACAGCTATTACACCGGCACTTGCGGAATTTATGATCCAGAAGGCAAAGATGGAACAGATGGATGCTTTCGACGTAGTAGAGACTTGCGAAGATGCTGGGCATTGTGTGATGATAAGCCGTCCAGTCTGGGTCGCTGATGTGATTCGAAGGGCCGCTGGCCAGTGAGAAACGTCGCATATCCGCATTTCCTTATTTAGTAGCCTATGCATAGTTAATCTCCATTCTTATTCCCTCCCCATAAAGGCCCCGGATCAAGACTCAACCGACAAATTCGGGGAACTTGGGGTCAACATGACATAAAACAGATTTGACGTCAGAAGTCTTTGCAAAGCCAATTGACGTGACGCTGATTGTGGTTCTTGAGCGTGCCGTTACCCGACTTTGGTGTTACGCTCGAGCTTTGACGGGGTCTCTGGAGCTTTTATCCCTTTGGTGAAGAAAAGGGCTCATATCGAGTGGGGTAAAGGTTTTCCCGGAGGCTGGCTTGCAAAAACCTGGAGATTCTTCCTCTGTGTTGATCTATCATCTCCGGATGGACCGGGGTTCGGGCATTAGGCGGGGATAGTTAGTGGGGGATAAGCCAAGTCGCAACCAATTCTAGGCGTTTTCCAGAGTGTTTTACTAGTTTTCTGGTAGGAGACTGTTGGTACTTGGCGGTAAGTTAGTGGATGTTGAGGCTCAATATGCGGCTCAAGTGGCTTGAAGGCCAAGACTTTTATCCTCTGACTCGCAAAAGAATCTGATGCCGCAAAGCCGATAATTACAGGGCTATTTTTGCCGATGTTACCAATGAACGAGACTTATTGAGCTCATTCAATTACAGGAACAAATCGTGGAGGCACGTTGGCGACAGTACCGCCGAAGATTCAACTGCCGTGAGCCTTACAAGATGCTCACAAGGCCACTGTAACAATAAATTACCGAGCTGTTCTTTTGCCGATGTTACCAATTGATTAAGCTCATTAAGCTCAATCGATTACGTGAACAAATCATGAAAGCACGTTGGTGACAATGTTGCCGCCCCCATACTGGGGAAAACGCTCGTCCGGCCCGATTCATTTGCTCCATAGAACTCCATCGCCCCAGAGCAATGTGGACATATTGCAACGTAGTGTATGGAGAAGAAAACTTTGTTAAGCCGGGGAAGATAAAAAGACTCATCATAATTGATGTCGGGGCCCCGGTCGTGCTGACTCCTATAAAGCTTTGTCCGCAAACTCTGCTTGTTACCTCGACAGCTCTCTGCTCATTTTCATTGAGAAGAAATCTTGTCCGGTATTTTGCAGTCAGACATAGGTCTGGGTCAGATAGCGCAGAGACCACTTTCTTCGACGCGTTCCTTAACAACAGTCTTGCGCAATGGGTATCCTCACCATCGCAGAAGACAGGCCAACGCCTCCTTCGGTCTATAATTGGAGGGTATACGTCTTGGCTATCGTCGCATCATGTGGTTCGAACATGATTGGATATACAAGCGCGTTTATCGGTACTACTATCACGCTTGATTCGTTCAAGAAGGAGTTTGGCATCGACAAGAAGAGCGCGGAGGAGCGAAACCTGATTAGTGAGAATATTGTCTCGCTTTTCATCGCTGGAGCATTCTTCGGAGCCCTTCTCACCTATCTTCTCAGCCATTGGGTTGGTCGTAAGTGGTGTCTTGCCGTTGCTTCTGCTACCTTCACCCTTGGAGCTGGTCTTCAGTGCGGCGCCGATGCCAGCACCGGTTTGGGAATTTTATACGCTGGACGTGTTCTATCGGGCCTGGGAACTGGTGTCGCCTCAAATATTGTTCCAATCTATCTTTCTGAGCTGGCACCGCCCGCTATTCGTGGACGACTTGTCGGTCTGTATGAGCTTGGATGGCAAATTGGTGGCTTGGTCGGATTCTGGATCAACGTGAGCACTCTCCATCCTTCTTTACTCCTAGCATGCTCACTAACTTCCTCACAGTATGGTGTCTCAAAACACATGCCCGAAAGTCACCGACAATGGATCGTTCCCTTTGCCGTCCAGATCATCCCATCAGGACTACTCTTTCTAGGAACTCTCTGGCTTCGCGAATCTCCTCGATGGCTCTTCCTCAATGACCGTAGGGAACAAGCCATGCAGAATCTCTGTTGGATCCGACAGCTTCCACCAACAGATATCTACATCACCGAAGAAGTGTCAGCTATCGATCACGCCCATGAGATTCAGAAGTCAACTGTTGGCTTTGGCCTATGGAAGCCTTTCAAAGCTCTTGCAGAGCGACCTAATATGATGTGGCGTCTTTTCCTGGGATGTATGCTCTTCTTTTGGCAGAATGGCTCAGGAATCAACGCTATCAACTATTATTCTCCAACTGTCTTCTCTGTAAGCTCATCGTTCCGGAGAGTTTACAAGATGCTAACATTGAACAGAGCATTGGTGTTCAGAAAGACACTGTCAACATCATGACTGGTATCTTTGGTGTCGTCAAGGCTGTCATGACTTTTGTCTGGCTTCTGTTCCTGGTCGATCAGCTTGGTCGACGAAAGCTGTTGCTCATTGGTGGTATCACTGGCTCTATTTGTATGTGGGTATTGGGTGCATACATCTATGTCGTCGACCCTACCAAGAACCCTCAAGAGCACTTGACCGGAAGTGGCATTGCTGCTATTGTCTTTTTCTACCTCTGGACAGCCGTGTACACTCCCACATGGAACGGTACACCTTGGGTCATCAACTCTGTAAGTTCTTCTCGCTATGATACTCGTATCCTCGTGCTAATAAGATGAAGGAATTCTTCGAGCCCAGCTTCCGATCTCTCGCTCAAGCTTGCACAACTGCCAGTAACTGGCTCTTTAACTTCCTTGTATCGCGATTCACTGAGCAGATGTTTGCTGCCATGGGCTACGGAGTCTATATGTTCTTTGCTACCCTGTCATTCTTTGCCTTCATCTTCGCCTTCTTTCTCATTCCTGAGACCAGCGGAATTCCTCTGGAACAGGTTTATCGCCTCTTCAAGATTAAGCCGATTTGGAATGCAGAGAAGATCCTCAAGCAACAACTACAGCAGGAGGAGGAGCAGTTCAGACATGATGCTAAGGCAGAAGTGAGCCAGTCTGAAGAAGTTTCCATCAAGCCCGCTGAAGTTTGAAAACATCTGAAGAGGGGTAACTACGATAGATTACGCACATATGATAGAGCATACTTCATTATAGACAATTGAATATCATGATTACAAGATGAAGAGAGAGTATTTTCTTAGATGACCAAGGACTCAGCGAAAAGAAAACATTAGAATCAGTCAACCTGACGGGACAGTGTTCCGCATGAAAATACTAAAATAATCTATCTATAAGCCTTGCCAAATGTTATGCTTAATAACTTGGCGATTAGAGATAAAACTTCTCTTTCTTCGCCACCAGGTATGAAACTAAAGACGGGCCAGGCCAAGAGGGCATAAGTTCCTGAAGGTGTGCGCTTGACCAACGTCATAGACTTTGGCGTTAATGGAATTACTCATGCTGAATAAGAGATCTGCTCAGTAATTTAAATACTCTTGCCCACTTAATCATCATATCCGCGTATGCGATCCGTAGATGCCTAAAGCTTCTAGCGCGATTCTAGGAAATGGTTTTAACGTTATCATCGCCATACCTCGGCTAAGTCGGTAGTTACTTTCTGTTTTCAGTATCATTGCAATGGACTATGCTAAAATTGTGGTTGTAAAGTGGGAAATGACGGCATTGACTGGGTTTTTTGAGCGATATGGTGACATTGATAGACACAAAAATCACATAGTCATGACATCACCAATATTCGATTTCTAATAGCCACTAAACTTTACAGCTCATCAGAACCTAGGATTGAGTTTTTACATACAAGATAAAATACAGTATTATATAAAGTCTATCTCACTTCCTCAGCAGTATCTCATAAAGGAATTCAACAAACAAAGCATATCGAAAATGGCGCCAAGACGATTCTCTACTGAACCAACAGATGCGAGCCCTTTGGGCCAGCCTCTCAAGTTTGAGTTTAGTGAAAAAACAGCAAAGAACCGATTTATGAAAGCTGCAATGACTGAACGTCTCTCAACATGGGATCCTCAAGTTCTTGAGAAGCGAGGCGTTCCTACGCCAGAGCTCATCAACGCTTATCGCCGATGGGGCGAGGGAGATTTCGGAGTTATTCTCACAGGTAACATCATGGTTGAATACGATCAGCTGGAGGCTGCTGGAAACCCAATAGTCCCTCGTGATGCACCCACATCTGGTGAGAGGTTTGAAGCGTTCAAGGAGTTGGCGGCTGTTAGCAAGAAGCATGGAAGCTTGATCGTCGCTCAAGTTAGTCACCCTGGGCGTCAAGTTGCGGATCACATTCAGAAGAATCCCATCTCTCCTAGCGACGTGCAACTTGAGGGTGAGGTGATGGGTATGCACTTCGCGAAACCTAAGGCTATGGACGAGCAAGACTTCAAGAATGTTATTGAGGGCTTTGCTCATGCCGCCGAGTTTCTTTATAAAGCCGGTTTCGATGGTGTTGAACTGCATGGCGCACAGTAAGTACGGCCAATCTTCAAATGGTGAACATAAGCTTACAATTATACAGTGGTTACTTGCTGGCGCAATTCCTTTCCCCTACAACAAATAAGCGAACAGATAAATATGGCGGCTCTATCGAGAACCGATCCCGTATCATCTTTGAGATTGCAGATGCTATCCGCGCCCAGGTTCCTGACAAATCTTTCAGTCTTTCAATCAAGGTCAACAGTGTCGAGTTTCAAGAAGGAGGTTTCTCCACTGAGGACTGCAAGCTCCTCTGCAAAAGCCTTGAAGAGCATGGCTTTGACTTTGTCGAACTTTCGGGAGGAACATACCAAAGCCTGGCATTCTCTCATCGACGAGAGAGTACCAAGAAGCGCGAGGCGTTCTTTCTCGATTTTGCCGAGAAGATCATCCCTGAGCTTTCCAAGACGAAAGCATACGTCACCGGTGGTCTAAGAACTGTTAAGGCTATGAATGAGGCCCTCCAGACCGTACATGGCATCGGCCTAGCGCGGCCTGTTACCCACGAGTTTGATTTACCTGCCAAGATTCTTAATGGCGAGGTGAGCAGTGCGATTGATACTTTGCTTGACGAGCAGAACTTTGGAATCACAAATGTTGCGGCTGGAACACAGTAAGTTTCTTCATACCTCTAGGGAGCTTTGACAGTGAGACTAACTTCAGCAGGATACGCCTAGTAGGAAAAGACAAGAACCCTCTTGATTTGAGTCGCCAAGACCATAAGAAGATCTTTGAAGAATCCATGCTGAACTGGAGTGAGGGTATGGCGGACAACAATGATAATTCTAAGTATGGATATGTTGATATTGAAGGAGTCAAGCTGGAGCCGTTTGGACAGGCGTATGCGGCGGCGTAATTGACCATAGACAAGTAGAACTAGATAATAGTACGTTTTCAGCTCTAACAAAACGCCTGAAGACAGTCAGTATATATTCGATCTGAAATCTACTGTAAACACTTGACTATATGAAATGGGGCTATGGAGACAATTTACCTGTCAAATCTGCGTTCTGACCAATCTTCACAAGGCACCTCAAGTTATTACACAACTAGCTCAGAGATCAGACTAATAGCCCCATTTCAAATGGTCGAGTATTTACAGTATCCCTTACAAGACGAACGGTCCTCTCAAGACGTGTAAGCTTCAGTATAACACCAATTTAACCAGTTAGATGTGATTTCGTAGCCGCTAGATCTTAATGCCTCTTTTGCTGACCAAGAGAGGCAGAACACACGTGAGAAGACTTAGGAAACCACGTATGTTTATAATTGTCATTCATCAATTATACCGAGGTCATATCTATGGGTATTGGAAAGTATGCTAAAAGCGTCAAGATACCAGGGTATGCGAACTAACCCATCCGTTTGTGATCATTTCCTCGTCCATGCGTTCTCACAGAGTGCACATCACCATCACACGAGACGCAGCCGTATCATTCGCGCTACATTCCCTTCTCATCTGTTTTCTCGTTGACGTGCATATTACCGCCCTCAACACCAACCACGTCAAGACCCATCTGTGCGGTGTCATAGCCGTTGGCCTGAAGGTATTCACGGAACTTTTGGTCTTCGACAGTGATGGTATCTTGGCCCACGTGAGGGATAAAAAAGAACACGATGATGGCTGAGAGAATACACAGACTCGACGAAACCCAGAATGGATATTGGGCACTTTGTGTCTCGCTTCCACCAGCTTTTTGGATATATGGGAATACGTAGGTACCAACGAAGGCACCAATTTTGCCAACAGCGGCTGCGATACCGTAGTATCGACCTCGAACACCAGTGGCACATGTCTTTGCTGCGAGGAGACCAATATTGTTGCCAGGTCCGAGTTCGCCAAGAGCTTGGAAGATTCCGAAGACGACGGCGAACGCCGCGATTTGTGTTGAGATCTTATCGTAGACACCAGCCATAATGAATCCGACGATGGCCTGGAGGGTAACTCCGAGGATCAGAGTGTATCGAGGGCCAATCCAGTCACTGACGAAAGCACCGAGAAGAGTACCTGGTAGATAAAACATATTGATGACGGTGTTCCAGCCGAAGACAGTAGTCAGAGGTGCATTATCTCCATAGATGCCAGAAAGGATCGAGGACGAGTAGATACCGAAGGCGTAGGAGGAGAACTAACCACGTTAGCGGGATGACAGACTGCGCTGACTTCAAAAACTTACGTTGTAGAGGAACCAAACAAGACTGACACAAAAGAGTCTGAACCAGTAGTAGCGCAAAACCAACCAGTAGGGTGTTTGACGTCTCATGGATTCCTTGGCGAACTCCTCAGGCTCCTTGAGTCTCAGTCGCAGAACGAACAGAACAAGTGGGAAGACAACACCGATACCGAGGCTGGTTCTCCAGATGGTGCTGAAGTGGCCATTATGGCATGCCGCAGCAACAACGTCTGCAGAGTGTTAGTGATATGATAATATCTTGAGTAGGAAAATGAGAACTCACATGGCACAAAGGCGCCAATGACGAAACCAAAGTCGATCATCGAGTTGGTGAAAAGAATGAACCATCGGTTTCGGGTGCCGCTCTTCATCTGGCCACTGGACTCGGCGCATCCAACACTACCAGCGGGGTATTCACCTAAGAACAGTTAATATCGCACAAATGCGACCAGAGCTAGTAGAAACTCATACCTCCGATACCAATACCGACGAAGAATCTCCAGGCAGTCAGCATGTTGAACATTCCGACAGCTTGTCCATGGAAGTAAGATCCAGCCGCCAGAGCAGTAAAGATGATGAGGATAACAGTTGAAACCATAAGCGTATTGGTACGAGACCAGTGATCGGCAAGGAATCCAAATACTAGTTGACCGACAACTGTACCAGCGAAAGCGATATCAGACACATATTTGAAGGCATTCGAGTTGGCATAAACATCGCCATATTGTCTTTTCAGTGTAGTGTTGACAGAACCAATAACCTGATCTCATTAGAAGTAATCACAAAAGCGAGCGCACGATAGTTCTCACGTTGTTGATGTAGCCATCTGAGAAGAGACCAGCACCGCAGGCAAAAACTGGCAGAGCTGTCTCAATCCAAGGGCGTTGAGGGATGTCATCATAGACTTGGTCATTGCGGGGAGCTTCATCAGAAGCATCGCCCTCTTGTTTCTTCTTGAACCCTAGCATCGTGACAAATACGCAAGGGTTAATTGATCACAGAGACGGACAGACTTGGATTATCGTGAGGGGAAAGTGGACGTCTAGTCACTGTTATAAGAAGAAGGGAGACCAAGACAAAAACGCCAAAGGATTTGGTGAAGCCTCGGGTAAGGAACAGAATTCGGTGTCACAGGATTTCTAGAATTTAAGGAAACAAGGGAGAGGCTGGTGGATCAAATCTCTCTGAGATAAGCTCGTGGTGGAACAACCAACAGCAACAGCAACAGCAAGCAACCCACTCTTGGATCCAGGTTGTTTTAAGCAGCTGGTAAGGTCACTCCAACGAATCATTACGTACACAAGACAACGGTATTGAATATTACAGGATAAACAGGCAGGCAGGCAGGCAGCACTAAAAGAAAGGAAGGGAAGAGCGCGCACCGGAGGTAGCCGAGCGGAACTCGGTGTTGATTGACTTTGATGTTGCACATGAATCCTTCTGGTGTCGATTTATTGCCGAGTTTGGCTCTCGGTGGCGCCTGGTCGCCGCCAACTGTGTCGTATTTCTCGGCCCAAAATTGCCGATGGGTCTGTCAGAGCGCAGGCTAAGACGAATAAGTCAGGTCGGTGCCGTTTTCCATGTTATCAGCTGTCAATCAATCTTGTTACTGTTATGCTAATGACCTTTTACATCTTCATGATAGAGACCCATTAATTAAAGAGAATGGGGGAGGGTCAATAATGGCTGGGGAAGATAACGGACGTCCTTGACCTGGTCGTGGAGACAACTATGGAGTATCCCAGTATAGTAGATTGAAGCCAATCTTGATCAAGAAAGTCGATGTGTTTTAATGTACAAACGAAAATTATTAACAGGCTTTGCGAAATTGATGATCAGTTGATACACTTGCTGTACATTGAATGCTTTTGGTTAATGATCAGCGTCAATCACACGACCACTTGCTGCAAGGATTTTTCAGCTTCTTGGCATAAGCGACAGAGCTGAGTGGGATTTGGAGACGTGGGGTATATAATCATCACTAACAATTCCTACGTCATCAAACAGCCTTTATAGCTCAGTGGTAGAGCGTTGCACTTGTAATGCAAAGGTCCATCGTTCAATCCGGTGTGGAGGCATCGTTTATCTTTTGTCAATTGGTCAAAATGATCGATTTTACTCTTTTTATCACATGTCAACGCTCTCAACGTTTTTTTTTTTGGTGGCTTGCAAGGTATCTACTGTAATTTTATGCATAGTCAGATTTGAAGCCGCACAGGCAAGTGTAATTATCAACACTAGATCAAACTCGATCCTGTGCATTATGCCGGCAGATAATTGCATAATTCACAGGGTGTAAACTAGTTTCCCTGCAGAAACCTTATTCGCCCTCAGCTCATCCAAACCCTTCATGATCCCCTCAAAACCACTACCGCCGCGATTAATAAAAGTCTGAGGAGCCTTCAACTTGCCCTCCTCCAGAAGCTGTCGAGAAATCTCCCAGAATTTCTTGGCAAACTCAAACTCATCTGGCTTAGCTGGTGTCTCCTCTCCCTTGAAGAATCGCTCTCCAAAGATAGAGTACATGAGGGTAGCATGAGGTCCGTCAACCTTTGGGTTCACATCGAGCAGCTCCTTCTTGTCCACTGGAATAATCGTTGCATATTTGCCGCCCTCGGTACTGAGGGCTCCAGCGCTGATGGCCGCCCCGTAGCCAGTGCAGTCCCACGCGAGTTTGAGACTGTTGTTGGTATACTTGCGGATCTCCTCTCCAACATTGGGGGATTTGTAATCAAAGACTGCTTCAGCTCCAAGGGACTTGAGATAGTCAAAGTTGTGAGGTGAGGCGGTGGCAATGACTCTCAAGCCTGAGAGTTTGGCGAATTGAATACCATAAATGCCAGTTGCAGTGCTGCCACCGTAGATAAGAACGAACTCATCACTCTTCTTGCCCTCTGTCGGCAATGGAAGACCCAGTGTCTTGTAAAGTCCTTGTCCCTGTATGGCTCATCAGCAATGCTGTGCTTTCCTTGGAATATGTACTTACGACGGTGGAAATGGAGATACCAAGCGTGGCAGCATCCTCATCAGTGATATTGTCGGGAGTTTTTATCTGGACATCTCCTTTTGCAACGATATATTCTGCAAACCCTCCATTTTCGTGTTGAGTCGAATCACTATCTATCGTTAGAAAACAAAATTCATGACGTGATGGCGTATACTCACGCTCCATGGACAACGCCACTGATCCGATCACCTTTCTTGAAATCCTTGGTGACTTTGCTGCCGACCTCTTCGACAACTCCAGCATAATCACATCCGATCCTGGAGCCAGCTCCAGTGCGGGCATAGTCAATGTGTTTCCAGTCAGTGGGGTTGATGCCAACAGCATTGACCTTGACAAGCACATAATCGTCACGTAGCTTGGGCTTTGAGACCTCTTGAATAGCGGCCTTGCCCTTTTCTACGTACACGATAGCCTTTGTAGTCATGGTTTCGATTCGGTTCGATGTCAAGATGTTGTTTCAGGAGCAACTGATTGCTGTAAGGAGTACCGTAACAACGAAGCATTTTGATCTTTATACCTGCACAATGTCATCATGGTTTCATGATAGTGGAACTGGGGATGGTCCATTTCCATCGCTAATTGGCTTATTTGATTACGATTCTAGGGTTTAACGCTATTCCATGGAACGCCGATTACCAATCTAACTTAGCTTCATAATCTGCGGGGCAAGACCGAGGCATAGAAAAGCCTCGTAACGTTGATCATAGAAATAGTGAGGAGAATGACTTCTGAATAAGCGGTAATATCATTCATGTCTCTTAACATCACTGTTATGTAACTCCTCCGTAAAAACGATCCGTAAGCAAGATCCTCATGAGCTCATTGACTCTGGCTTAGTGGCAATAGCGACGCAAGCAACAAATTTCATAAACGTCTTGCCATTTTCATCCTTTGGAAGACCATCGCCGCTCTCGAGTTGTTCCACAATGTCACCAACTGCCTCATCCCATTTCTTCTCGTCCTCTTGACACCAGCCCGAGGGCGGAACACCTATGAAACTCCAAGCCAGTTGCGCCCAGCGTTTTAAATCAGGGACCGACAAGGCGGCGTTGGTATGATGAAATTTGGTATTAGAAGGGTCAAACCCGGCATTAATGAGAGCTTGTTTCAGTTGTTCTTCTTGGAAGTTCACACCTTGGAGATGCACTGGTAGAGGGGCATCTTTGCCCCGCGTGCGCCAGTGGGCATGCTTGATAGCATCAGTATGCGGCATCTCATTCCAAGTTGAGACCATGGCGATGCCATCTGGCTTTAGGGTTCGAAAGACTTCCTTCATAGCAGGTTCTGCGACGGCCATTGAGTGGGCGGTGATATTGTTGAAGGAATGGGTGAAGTGGTCATTGGGGAAATCTAGAGACTGTATTGGGCCGTGAGTATAAGCCCAGCAGTGTTTCCAGAGAGTAACTTACCCTCATATCCATAACTTGGGCCTTGATAAGAAGATTCCTAGCCTGTATTGCTTGCTCAGCACCCTTGATGAAGTTTGGGTTGATATCAGTTGCGTCGATATGCAGGCCTTTCGGAGTTGAAGATTTCGATAATATACACTGGGATACAACGAGAGGTCCGCAGGCATTATCGTGGATGATGTCGGTGGATTTGAATGGGGGGATCAAATCGAGAGAAAAGCTTGCAACAGTTTCAGTGACGTTACCCATCAGCTCAATCGCATGCGAAGGCTCAAACGGGGTCACTTGTTTGGGCTTGAATTCTGAAGACATTACGGTTTGCTGACTTGATATCTATAGTTGGTGGTTACTTTCTTCAAACTTTGAGATGGCAATCTGCGAACTCTTGAGTATTTATAGGATTCAATACACAGATAGGCTTTGAGGCTTTGAGTGAAGTCAGACTTTAGAACCAATGCTAGAGGTCAGATTAGGTCATGCCAGATTGTCTCTTTACTCAATGTCAAATGTATACAAAATAAGGTTTTGTTATTGTCGTTTCGATCGATCTCAGATCGATAAGTCTCTCTAGAATAGTACACAGGGCCTACAAAATTCTGAATACTACTCAGGAAGATCCTATTCTCTACCATCTCAATTAATCCTCTATACATTGATTCTGAATGAATTATGAACCATCGATGCATATGTTAACGTAAGCACTACAAGTACTAGAACCGCCACTGCAGAGGCCAACTCACCTTATGCCGTCATTGAAAACCACCCCGCGACTTGCCAAATCTTACTTAAGTCTTGAACCAACCAAGCCTGATCAAGTCCGACAAACAACAGTCTCACTTGTTGCGCCTTTAGAGGCTCAAGATGGAGACGCATATAGTTGCATGGAGAGGCCACTTCAGTTCTAACCGTTCAGGATTTAACCAGATTTGTCATTAGTAAACTTTACCCCTGGTGGCCAGTCATACCCTCAATTGGTAATACTCCATAAAACCAAAAATACTCAGAAACCACGCGGCGATAACAAGGTTCAAATTAGCTGGTAACAGACATTCCATAACAAGGGCTTGTTTGAGCCACGTGCTGAGCGGTCTTAGGATTAGCACAGTATCGGTCCTATCCGTAAAAGTTTGATATGTTGGAATATGCTGGATGGGATATGCCGGGTTTCCGGTCGAAATAACTATTCATTCCATTACCAGGGTTTTGGGAAATCGGCAACGCTATGATACGATACAGATACCGAATCCTTGATGACGCTAGTGCTGACCTGCCCCACTGTTGTCATACCAAGCAAACAAGCAGACCTTTTGCAATAGCTTCTGAAGCTTCCACCAACACTCATTGCCAAGACCGTTAGTGCTGGACGTGTCTAGTCTCTGACGGTTACGGTCATACCAACGGCAAAATGAACGCTTCGCCCGAGCTTTTTGTCACCCTCCCCAGTCGCGTGTGACTTTGCTACCAGACGTACGTTTGTTGACCCATCAGATCCCGCTGTAATTCTTGTACCAGGGAACGCGGAGTCCATGATTAGTTGGACAGAAGGCCTTATCGAAAAGCTACATTCTGCTGAAGATGAGAAGAAATACTCCGTCATTCGCTTCGACCCAAGAGATACTGGCTTGTCAACTGAGTTTCCCGTTCTTGGCGGATACGCAATCGGGGATATGAGAGAGAGAGACGGCTATCAAGCTTGGCATAGTCCAATACGGCGCTCTCACAACTCGGCCTGATGAAGAAGAGAGGAAGGAGGCGGAGGAGTCGGTAATACGACAGACGGAACGGGATATTAGAGGTGGTACACTATACAGCAAGGCTCCGAATCACGGCGCTGGGTCTTACGAAAAAGATGGCTGGCCTGGGGTTGACACACTCAAAATGATTAAATGTCCAACCACGATTGTTCAGGCTGCCAAGGACCAAATCTTTGGAGAGATTCACTGAGAGGCGTTGGCGGAAATCATACCCGGTGAGGCTGAATATGTGCTATGGGAGGATGTTGGTCATGAAATGTCGCGACGGATCTGGGGTAGGATCGCCAAAGTCCTGCACGAAAATTGGCAAAGAGGGCAAAGTGCAAGGGGTGACTGATGGTGGCGCAAAATAGAGTAATGTTGGCTAGGCGTCACATATTTGTTGGCTTGTGCGTACAGCAGCTCATACAGGGCGGCACCAACCAACAAGACAATGGCCTCTGGTATCTCCGAAGCCCTTGTTTGTGCATCCTAACTCATCATGGAAATATTGTTCCTCTACTAGTGTGAAACACAACCTATTGTTCTCTGAGTAGTGTGAACCATATAGTTATACTGTCCGTAGAGTTCCTGGGCATATCCCTGTTGGAATATTCATCTCCTTCTTTTGAGGCTTGAATCATCGATAGATTCTCCACATGATGCATGATCGGCTATGGCTGCCCTTTAAGGTCCAACACGATTGAGCAGTGAAATGTGATAACTCACAGACAGTTTATTTCCGTTCGACCATCTCTTACGACTTCCAGTGAAGTTAATCAGCGTCGATATAGTGATATAAAGCATAGCCAGCTCACGATTCTAAGACAAACCTCAGCACATTCTCTCATCACTCTTCGGTACTCTCAGGACATCTCCAGTGCTTTCCAACATGAAGTTCAGTTTCCTGATCGGGCTGCTTGCGCCCTTCGCCGCAGCGACCAAGGTCTCCTATGACGGCTGGAAAACCTATTCTATCACCAAAGGCGGCTCTCATGAAGAGATCACCAACCTTCTCAAAGACATCAACTATGTCTCCTTAAGCTGTGGCCAAAGCCATGAAAGCTTTGAGCTTGCGGTCTCTCCCGAAGATGTCGGCGCATTCAAGAAGCTCCGTCTCAAATCCACCCTCATCAGCGACAACTTGGGCAATGAAATTGCTGAGGAAGGAGAATTCCAACCTTACGAACGTTAGAAACCTTCAAATGCCGATTTGTTCACGATAACTAACTGCTTTTAGCTATGTCCATGGCCAAAGTCGCCAGTGCCGGTTCCAAAGATCCTAAACTTCCTCCCAAATCCTACTTCAAGTCCTATCACAGCTTTGAACAGCATGTTCAATTTCTCTCGGATCTTCAGAAGTCATTCTCCAAGAACTCGGAGGTTTTTGTCGCCGGCAAGAGTGTCCAGAACAGAGAGATAAAGGGAATACACCTCTGGGGCAAAGGCGACAAGGGAAGAAACCCTGCCATTATCTGGCATGCGAATGCTCACGCTCGTGAGTGGATCAGCGGCATGGTAAGTAATACTTTTCCAGCGGGAGACCGCAGAGCGCTTTCTAATCCTTCTCGCAGACAGCCGAGTACATGGCATGGAAGCTTGTCGAAGGGTACCAGAATAATGATAAGCTCGTTAAAAGTACGCTCAACAACTATGACATTTATATCATTCCAATCGTCAACCCGGATGGTGAGTTCTTCTTTCGGCTTACAAGGGGGGGACTAGTATTAACTGTGATTCAGGTTTCGTTTACACCACAACTGATGACCGTCTTTGGCGCAAGAACCGCCAGAAACGCCCCAAGAAGAAGTGTATTGGCACTGACATCAACCGCAACTGGCCGTGGAAGTGGGATATCCCTGGTGGTTCATCCACTGATACATGCGACGAGACTTTCCGCGGTCTCAAGCCTGGTGACACGCCTGAAAACAAGGCACTCGTCAGTCATGCCAAGTCAGTGGCCGACAAGTCTTACATCAAGTCATACATCGATTTCCACTCTTTCAGCCAGCTGATCTTGCTTCCCTACGGCTATACCTGCGACGAGAACATCACCGATATCAGTGAGCAGATGCACCTAGCCGGTGGAGTTTCGGATGCTATCAAGAAGGTCAACGGTCTAGAGTTTTACTATGGTCCAATTTGTCAGACCATCTACCAGACTTCAGGTGGTAGCACTGACTGGGTTTACGATGTTGCTGGGGCAGAATATGCTTGGGGTATGGAGCTTCGACCTCAGCGCCTCAGAGGCAATGGTTTTGTTCTTCCGCCCAAGAATATCATTCAATCTGGTGAGGAAATTTGGGCGGGTATGAGATATATGTTCAAGAACTTTTGAGGAGGCATAGCTGCGGATGCAGTGTCATGAGTTGGGCGGAACAGGACCTTTGTCACGAGACTGGTAGTAGCTATTATAGCAATTCCATAGCCCACAGCCAGAAGTTTATTTCATTAATACGAAGCATCCTGTGCTATTGTGAGCGAACGAGAGCAACTATCTATGTCAAAGACGATTCGATACGCTCGATGGTTCCATGAACACTATATCTCTTATGATACGTGCTTTGTCAGCAAGCAATTCGGTGAGATGGCCGAGTTGGTTATGGCGCCAGGTTAAGGTCAACCTTAACACCAATTTCCTGGTGGAGCAATCCTCCTGGGTTCGAGTCCCAGTCTCATCAAGCTCTTCTTTTTGAATTTTGTTCTTTTTGTAAATCTATATATTGTACAGTCAAGACATACGCATTGATAGTGGGTGTTCTCCTCTCTTTCGCCTCCAATTATTGGTGCATCTTAGCAGATCCTCACAGTTGCCGACAACCCATGACCACTTTGCCAGAAACTTGGGAGTGACCTCCCAACTCTCACTAATATGTGGCTCGCCCCAAAGAATCAAGCCTGAGTCCTCGGGTTGTTCATATTCAGTCTCCTGTTTGGCCTTGAGTGCAACCGGCGGGAAGGCATAGATGAAAGAACCGACCAGGTCCTTCAAGAACTGTATATGGTTGAAATTGAGTTGTTTCCGTATCAGGTTGTCTCGAAGATCTGGGAACGGCAGGATGTCCATCCAAGTAGGGTGCGGTGAATTCATTTGAAGCTGTGTTGGCTCAAGGGGAGCTGGCAACAGTGCTGGCCGTTGATCAATCGGGCGAACCACAGAGATCTGACAGAATGTTCTCGAATGAGGACATAAAACCGGAAATGGAAGTGTCGTGACAAAGCTTTCCACTTGATACATTATATTCTTGTTGTTCATGAACCCTCGACAGACATTGTGGCCGATGAGATGGATCAGGTCATGATCGACAGATAAGGTGCATGCCGATTTGCCCGACAACGTAAGAGCTTGCGAAATCACTTCAACTTCTACTCTATCAATTGAATCGGTTGTTCCATCGTTGGTTGACGCATGTTTAGGTTTTCCTTCAACATGCGCAGGGGTGAAAAGCTTAACCGGCTCTTCCGCAACATCCGTGGTATTTGTGCCAAGCCTCCAGCGATCAACTCGATAAGGTCGTTTGCCTGGCCAACTACTCTTCTCGACTTCAATCCTGATACGTTCCCCTATACTCTATGAGTACTCGATTATAAATCACCGGGGATAAGATTGCTTACTCCGTGCTCTTTGATTTAGTTTGTTCTGTAATCGTTTCCGCTCTTTGCGCTCGTGAGCGCTGTCGACTTGGCTGACCGCCCCCATTTGATATTTGTCCGAAAGTCAATTTTTGATATATCGTCAGTTCAAGGACCAAATGAGGAAAAGGAGGTCAGTCATGAAACGGCATATATATAGCCCAGTCCCTTAAAGGTAAAAAAGGTCAGCCCGCTGACAAGGTCTAAATTATGTAGTCCAGTCCGCAAACTCCGACGCTAAACCGTAACAGGCAGAAAATGTCATCCATAATGCTTCATGTTAGGTAGTGCCCAGCTGGCAATCAGCCAGGAAGTTGGGAACTAACGAGCAATCATGTAGATCGAAAAGCGATCGTTTTTTTATGTATCTTTCACGGCAGTTAATATGCAAGTGGTACTTCCGGAATCTAAATAGCAATGCTACAGTTAAGATTTATCTCCTTTAGCTGAAGTGGTTGAGTCAAGTATATAAGTTGACCTTCGACTGCAAGTTGGATAATTCATTTCACAAGCAACTTCAACGTCATAATAAAGTCTACAACTCGCCACTCAATCCTATCAATACCACATTTCACTTCCGACCATGTCTCGCTACGCAGCTGTACACAAAGACACTCAGGGCCCCGGCGACGCAAGACCTACCGCCCTACAAATCATCAAGGACGAAAATGCCCAAGGCAAGCTCAATGGCAGAGTTATTGTTATCACCGGCACTTCGTCTGGCATTGGTGTTGAGACCGTTCGTGCTCTTTCGGAAACTGGAGCACGATTCTTCCTGACTGCCAGAGACCTCAAGAAGGCAGAGAGGGCCCTGGAGGGGATCTTTGACGCCAGTCGTATGGAGCTCGTTGAGATGGATCAAACATCCTTCGCGAGCGTTCGTGCTGCTGCGAAGCATGTTCTAAGCAAGACTGATAAGGTCAATATCCTTGTTGAGAATGCAGGTGTTATGGCTGTTCCAAGTTTGGAGCTTACGCAGGATGGTCATGAGATGCAGTTTGGAACCAACTACCTCGCTCATTTCTTGTTCTTTCAACTTCTTAAGCCGGCAATGCTCGCTGCTGTTACTCCTGAGCTCAACTCCCGCGTAGTTGTCCTTGCTTCATCAGCACATCACAACGGCGGTATCAATGAGTCGGACAACTACAACTTCCAGAAGGGAGGCTATACTCCATTCGGGGCTTATGCTCAGTCCAAAACTGCAGATATATACATGGCGAGTGAGATAGATCGTCGATACGGCAATCAAGGTCTCCATGCTACGAGTGTTCATCCTGGAGGCATCATGACCGAGCTCGCGAGACATATGCCTGCAGACGAGGTGCAGGCTGCAGCTTCGAGTGAGATAGCCAAGAAGTTTCTGAAAAGCGCTGAACAAGGAGCTGCGACGACCGTCTGGGCCGCCATCGGCGAGCAGTGGGAAAATGCCGGAGGACGATACCTGGCTGACTGTGAGGAAGCGCCACCGGCTAAGAGGGCTGACGCTCATTTTGGTGAGGGATATGTGCCTCATGCATACGATCCAGAGAGCGAGGCTCGACTTTGGGAGGACTCTCTCAAGATTGTGGGTTTGGCTTGAAGTAGTCGATGCAAAGACAGATACTAGACTTGATAGTCGAATACGATAACTTAGCATCAGAGTTTCTACCTCCAGCATTACCTAAAACATTTTCCACAGTTACAAAAGGTTCATGTTGTAGAGAAAGTCGGAGACGGTTACTGCAGAACGTAAGACATGCAATACAAGGGTCGGCCATGTCCTACTGTCGGTATGCACAGCGCTCATTCGGTTAGTAAGGCAGCCTCTAAACCTCAGCTCCCCTGCAAGATTGGCGGTCGGGCGCTATAGCTGCCGACAAATGGCACTAGTTGTCAGCTGAAGCGACGCTGACAGTCCATGCCCAGGTTAGCCTTAGATACTTGAACTCGCCCATGAGAGCTTCTGTCATATGCTTTTTTTTTCATTGCAATAAGAATGGATTTACGTATTGTTTACGGTATACTTTTGTTGAGTTCAGGTGAATTTACAGACCCGTATAACCCACCGCCTCAATTACCGGCATGCCTGTATTGGCCCGCTATATCCTTGTCTCACTGAGAAGGGGATGGTAAGACGATGTGTTCAGCTCGGATGTACCGTCTGAGGCCGTGCATATGCAGATCTCAGCTTCATTATCAGACGGCACAGCATGTAAACAGCTTCACATGCACTCTTGGCGCAAACATGGTCCATTTGTATAAAGAAACAGTAGTTTCCTTCCATCTCAGAGTCAAGTAGCTCATCCTTACGAGTCGTCCTCCTTCTTTCACAGTAACAAAGCGGACCAAAAATGCTCATCTCGTTTGTTCTCTCCTCCTTGCTGTGCATTTCCACAGTCACCGCTCTGCCCAACCCCATCTTGGCAGAGCGAGCACCATGTGACTGCACCGGCACTCGCGATGGTGGCTCCAGCTCCAAGGATTACGTCTGTCGTGATGCTCGTCTTGGCCCTATGAAGCTGCCAAAGAAGCTACCTTTGAGCACCTTCGTCGAGAGCTATAACCGCTTTGGAGGTCTCACCCCAGCCCAATTCCTCCAGAAATGGACCGATGAGAAGGGCTCATACAAATACCCTCCACAGAACGTAAGGTTTCGAACTTCTTGGTGGCATAGTAATCTTATTCTTCTTAGGGCTTTCAACTTGACGCAAATGGCAATGCCATCAATGGAACTATGGTTCTCCCAGTCGACACACTTGTAGATCGATTTGGAAGTGTATACGGTAAATCGCCAAAGTCATTGACTCATATCAGATAGTCTAACTGTAACTCAGGATCGTTCATCTCTGCTGCTGCTGCTCCTTATTCTCAAAGAGCTCTCCCTCCCTCAAACTTGGATACAAACCCTGATACCCCGGATTTCCCTTACAACTATCATGTTTACCGAGTTATCAAGCCACTCACAGTTGTTGGAGGGCCTATCGCGCCATGGTTCGGCCAGCCTGGTCTCGGAGCTCAATTCTTTACTGGAGAGCTAGGCAATGTCAAGTTTTTACTTGAGCAGAATTATCTGAAAGAGGAAAACCCATCGGCTCTTATTTACAAGTCTCAAGGTTGCCCATAGATGGAATTTTCGGATGACAACTTCACGCAATCATTTTGGTATAGTAGCTCATGTATATGTCAGTCTGTCTGAAAAGATAGAGTTAACCAGAAAACTATGTTTAATACTTCAGATGTCTTGCATTTGACCTTTTTGTCTTAATAATCAAATACACTCCAAGGTCTGAACACTCATATGCTTAGATCCAGCAGTCGCAAGATCCACCGTAGGTAGGTATCTATGAGATATCTCGTTCCGGCTTGCCAAGGAAGCCAGTCATAATGTCAGTATTTGAATTCCATACGGGGTATTCTGTATGATGAAGAGTATTCCCAAAGGAATAAGACGCTAGGCGAGGCGACCCGTTGCAGTGTTACGCGGGCGGCTGATCCACCGGTGAAAAAAACTTTAAGATATGGCTGAGATCTGGATACAAAGTACCGAGATCGAGTCAACAGCCCACGTGTTTGAGATATTAGACTGGACATCCACGTGCAAAAAGCTATATAAATTACTTGGGAATAGTTAATGAAAGCAGCTGCAATTGTGATCAGTCGACAGTCGGGCTTTCAGCGGTCAGTGATACGGTGATGCTTTCGCTCAACCGACCTAAGCGAAATGAAGTTAAAATCCTCCCAGCCACCGAATTTCACGATCAAGAATGCCTCAGGTTCAAGTTCATTTTTCTGCCAAATCTTGACTCTCACCGCCTGGATCTTTAGTATATAATTGCCGCTGACCCGGCTCAAGCTATGCTTTTTTCTTTTCCTTTTCTCCTTAGCTCTCTTTGCCTTTTGGCTTAGATCAAGTGTAGTATCTGTTCTTTTCAGTTTAATCTCTGAAAGGTCTCCAAGGAGACCAACATTGATTATTCCTATTTTTGGTCCTCGGATGGTTTCCTCTATGCTTGCATATGATCCCATCCACTGTGTCCCTAGTATTACACTGCCTCTAGGTGACGCGAATGCGCACTTTCGAGCTCAACCCTTTTCATTGCCTACTTGGGCTTGCCCAGGATGTGAAGAAGAGTGGGAATAGTAAATTAGTTATGAAATGCTGTCAATAAACGCATCTCGGAGGATGACTTGACGACTGAAAAGTGTGCGTGGTGTACCCCGAAAGTTGCCTGGTTGTGAAGATCTGGGTTACGTCGATTATCATGGATGCCCGCAGAGAGACCTCTTGAAAATACTGTTTTGTTGTGCACGAATAGCAATGACGCAAGCTTGCTTTACCACAAATTACATGAACCTACACAAAAGTTCCACTTTCTAAGCAGCAATGACGGTGAAGTTGACTGTAACAGGGCCAATACCAGATGTTTGGTGGTTAGTTGTCCGCTCACCTTACTGGTAGTTTTTGTAGAGAATGCATGTCTCGTCATCAAGATGATCGATGATACGTTAGACCTGACCGCAGTCACGCTGTTGCGATATTATCATGACCTAATGACACAAAATACAAGCCCAGTGCACTCTCAGATATCATTCTACTCAAGAAGCCTACCAATTCATATTCAACCTACTTTTTTACCCGTAACATCGTGATAAAAAAAAGTCTATAGGGTAGCATCGCATCAGGAGATAACCAGGTGACTACTGCGTAGTAGCGCTGACACATCAAAGCCTGCACAGACCACATTCGCGCCCAGGATTATACGACTAAAAAAATTTCGCTAACAAAGTTCGATCTTCCAAAGTTTCTTTGACTACAAGCAAAAAGAGAAATTTACATACAACAGCGGGGATTCGCTGNNTTCGCTGGTCGTCACCGACCCAACTACTAATCCGCCGGTTAGTGGCTTGACTATGGGAGAGCAGACGGGATCCCGTATTTTCCACTACCTATGGTCGTATGTGCTTGGAGGAGCAGTGAATGGGGCCTATACCGACAGACAGACAGCTGCTGGATGTACCTGGAGATAGCACCTCAACGGTGACAGTGGTGTCATCAGATCGAAAGCTTTGACAATAGGCTCGTAGATCTGCCTAACAAACCTTCTTTGAATCTTGAACTTAGCCTGAAACTAAGACGTGCATCAACAGCATCATTCATAGGACAAACTCTATTAGACGCGTTACTGCATGCACGTACTCACACGGTAACCACGTCAGTGGCCCATCTCGATTCGAATCAACCATTTACATCTCTCTCCTCCAACCGAGAAGAAGAAAAAGAAAGTTAAAGGTAAACAATGTCGGGCCGCGTAACCTTGAAACAGGGACACGGGAAAACTATTCCATTCCTGTCAAAGCTTGAATGCGACGTGACCACTTTACGCCATTTACCAAGAATCTTGCGATCGGGGCGTTCGCATGTCTTCTTCCCCCTGTTGATCCCGATCAAGTAATAAGCACTCATCTGTTCTCTGTTTTCCGGCTTGGTATCCTTACCAGATTCTCGGCATTTGATCCCATGCCGTAAAATATTTCCCTATCTATGCTTATCGTGCAGATTCAATCAACTCTGCATTGCCGTTCATTTCCCTAGCTACCATCTACCTGGAAAAAATTACTGTTACATAGCCTATTATAGGGCCATGTACGATGTGCAAGTGTTAAAGCGGGACGATCCTTTTCCAATAAATCGAAAATCCGTGAAACTGGACGATTCAAAACTTTGTTTTCCACGAATAAGCTTCTTTCCACTTGTTTCGCAGGTTTGTTTTTCCATCATTCCATGCTGTCATTAATAAATCTGAGGCGGTTATGGAGAAAACAGTACCCATTTCTATCTGTTTCAAGGAATCTCATCCGCCAAGACGTTGCTTCGAGTGGCGGATTATCGGGCACTTGTTCCGATTTTTGTTGGTCATTGCTTGTTCCTGAAACGTGATGCAACGAATGGACAACCGGCTCCTCTGTCCGATGGCCGAGGCGGCAGTTGCCCTGGTTGGTTCATTTACTTCCCATTACAACCTGACAGAATGACAGGCGATACGCCAGCTCTCAAGGCGAGACACTTGGCTGCTACATAGAGAGACCCCCTTTAATATAATCGCTTTTGATGTGGTATTCGATGACGATCATAACTCTCTTTGGGGAAATACGGATGCTGATACTCCTTTTGAATGGGCACGAATTCGTCCAGTCCCAGTTTATCTCCGTCGACGAAAAGGGCCACCTTGTTTTGTGTATAGAATCAATGGAACAAATGCTCCATAATGATGCCAAGAGGTTGAATATATAAGTGTCAAACCGCCTCGTTGAATTATTCACAAGACAACCACTCCACAAGCTTCTCTTCACTTCTTACCAACCAACCTTCTTGTCTATCACCAATTTCTAAACCGCAAACATGCACTGCAACCTCTCTCTCGGTGTCGTGGCTGCCCTCCTCGCAGGAGCCAACGCTCACGGCCACGTTGCTAAGGTCATTGCCGGTGGCAAGGAGTACACTGGTGGTATTCCCCACGGCGCTCCCTCCGACGCTGTCGGCTGGGCTGCTGGCAACCAGGACAACGGCTTCGTTGCCCCTGATGCTTTCAAGACTGGTGACATTATCTGCCACAAGAGCGCTAAGCCAGTCTCCAACGCCGTCTCTGTTGCCGCCGGTGATGTTGTCACCCTCAAGTGGGACACCTGGCCAGAGTCTCACCACGGTCCCGTCACTGAGTACCTCGCTCCCGTTAGCGGTGACTTCGCCAGCATCAACAAGGCTTCTCTCCGATGGACCAAGGTCGCTGAGAAGGGTCTCAACTCCGGCAACAACCCCGGTAACTGGGCCTCTGACGACCTCATCCGTGATGGTAACTCATGGAAGTTCACCGTCCCTAAGAACCTGAAGCCCGGTAACTACGTTCTCCGACACGAGATCATCGGTCTTCACTCCGCTGGCAACCCCAACGGTGCTCAGGCCTACCCCCAGTGCATCAACCTCAAGGTCACTGGCAGCGGTTCCCAGGGACTCAGCGGTGGTGGCGACTTCACCACTTTCTACACTCCCACCGACCCTGGTATCCTCTTCAACCTCTACCAGAACTTCAACTCCTACCCTATCCCCGGCCCTGCCAAGCGCAACATCTAAGGGACTTTTGAGATGGTACAGACAAGTGGTTTCTAGTCCCTCGCCGAGCTTGGGATCAAAGATTATTGGTTACCGCTAGTCGGTTTACATTTTTAGAAGCAGCAGAGCTGTGTTGTTCATGTATCTACATTTATGACTCGTACAAATTTAAGCAAAGAAAATACTGAATTCAGTTAAAAAAGCGCTCTCGGTTCGATAAAGTGATTTAAGTGATATAAACCGTGTTAATAAGTGACCACAGTCAAACCATCATCTGTGTTTTTGCGTGCCATACGCCAATGAAGTTCCTGGTGGCGCTTAACAAATTTGCCGACTGGAGACATTTTAGGCTGAAAATAAGGTTCACCTCTTGAATGCAACATAATGACTCCTTTGATATGCAGTGCAACCCTCTTATGGGCTAAGTTGTTGTTGTCAGCACCGCACCACAGTAGGGTCATCATTTCATGAAGAGCTGACCAGCAAGCAAGCGGCCAGGCTGAAACCATTCTACGCATTTGAAAGTAACGCCTGTCTTCCTTCACTAAGAAAACAATGACTCAAAAATTTTCTGGGCCATAAATATCCGGTGAGCCTTGTGAAACTGGAGTCTACTGTTGGATCTGATTTAGTCGGAAGGGATAAAGCTATAGCGGCGTCAGAAGCTCAGTGTATAATAAATCCACGCAGAAAACTATAGCATCGTAGTTTAGGCTTTTGATGGCAATATGCGTTGTTTGATGTCTCTGGACCAAAACATATTGGGATGAGTTGAGACACGCGGTTTTGTGGCGGGATGTCTCTTTCACGGCACCTAATTGTATCCTTTATATAGTCATGTAAAAACCTGAAAGACTTACCCTTATATTCTAAAGTAACTCTATATGTCATTAAGGAAGAGTGGTGCAGTGGTATCTACCTATAACCTATAAATTCTAAACTCCGAACCTAAAATCCTAGAAATCTCTCCCTGTTCCACTCTTCCTTTTTGGCAGGTCGTAAGTTCGAAAACAGTACAGATGACCTTCTTAGAAGCTGTGTAATATGTACATGTACGTAGACTGAAGTATTGAAGTCCGGGCTGCACCATGGTCCTGACGTTCTGCTCTCGAGCTTGAATAAATGGACTACGAAGGCCACTTATAGGCTTAAGACAGTAGTTATGAAATGGTCTGGATCGTTTTCAGCAATATAGAATAGCATGCGTTTACTTCGGCTAATCAGTAAACAGATGCAGAGTTCGACACACCCGAGCAATAGAAAACTAGGCGCAACTTTTGAAAGAACGCTAGTCGTCAACAGCATCGGAGTCAAGGAGCTTCAGGCGAGGAAAAGTGAATGATTTTGTGAGTCAATTGTGAGTCGATCTACAGCGCGGAATCTATTCACATCATCAGGATGCAACGATGTACATGGAGAGGCTTGTACAAGAGTCATACGTTCAGCCACGAGGCTGAAGAGTTGTCGTCTAGCCTTACCTTAGACCGGTTAGCTTCATCTGAGATCAGGAACGGGCTGTCCCTCGGAATGCGGCCCCTGTTCTGGACGCCGGGCTGAAGTTCCCCGGACTCGGCTTGTGTCCTACAGCCATTTGTCTTTCGGCTATCCCTAGAGGTTAAATTGGAACCAACTACGTCTCGAGTCACTGTCAGGGCTACGAGAACGTGCACATAAGTAAAAAGTAATTGGAATTGATTAGTCTAATCTAAAAAGATGGCGCTCTATCATTATTTTGACCCTTCCCATGAACTTGCGGTAGCCCCCTAAGCTCTATCGAGTTCTCATCGCTGAAAACACTCAAGCGTTCATGATGTACTCTTACTTCTTCTGTTTTCATGACGCCATGCGAGCTCATAGATGTTTTCTGGGTTTGACTTCCATCGGAATCATCCTGAAGATGCTCTTGCGACTCCTGCCATCCAGACATAATGACGACAGAGTTTCGACCATATCGAGAATTGGGGTTATATCTCTTTGACGCTCTGGTATTTGTTCCTGCAGCAGTATGTTTTGTATCACCGTCGAGAGGATTTGTGTTCGTTTTGTTCTTGTTGTAGCTTCGTGAGCCTGACTTGAGTTCTCGGTACAGCATTCGCCTAGTTTGAATTAGTACTGAGATCATATGGATGGTAGAAATGATATGACTTACAGAACGGGAATGCAGATGGCCATAATGGATGCGGCAGGCTCAGTCAAAGTCCAGATGGTGAGGTCGACACGGTCGTAGGTGATATCATCACTCTTCATGTTGACGACCAACACGGATTTCACGATACCAGTAATACCGGCGCTATTGACATGTTAATGACAAGAAGACATTGGATTTAGAACAGCAAGACTTACATGGCACCCAAACTCATAGCAACAGCAACACCAAGTCGCTCTCGTCGTCGCATCGTCATGCGCATCAAGATTACCCAAGGCAGTAAAGCAAGGACAAAGTCAAGAATGGCAGAGTAGTCTGATTCATGTCAGTTACGAGGCTTTACCTCTTTTGCCTTGCGAGAACTTACACGCAGCAAATAACTGAAAGGTGAGCAGCTTCTTTGGATCCCAGCAAGTTCCAGGTACACTCTTATCGAAGACCCTCTCGAACGGCGAGCATTTGGCTAAACCGAAAATCCAGACCAGATTCATCGAGACATTGATAGTGACGGCGATGAAAATAAGGAAGTATCGCATCCATGCGTTCGTGGAGATTCGGTACAGCGTAATGGCGAAAGACGTTTTGCTAATAGTGGTTGCGAAGATACCAAAGGCTGCGCCGACGATAGTGGCTTTGTTTATTAATATAAAGTTTTCTGCGCTAATCGTATTTTTGTGTCGTCCGAAGCCGAGAGATACGGTATATGTGTCAACACCAACGGCGATAGCAAGCGACACCTGTATTGAGCATCATTGCGCGGTTAGAGACAGCAATCTGGGATGCAGATATTGGTAGACAACTTACCCAGGCTATGATGAGGCACCAGTCATCGTGCCACAGACCTTTGCCCCTCCATAATTTGCAGTAAACACGCAAAAACAGCAAGATGAGACTGAGTAATGCGAGCGTCCATATAGACGCCAACAGTCTGGTCCCGCGTTCATCGTCCATTGTGCGCGGGCGTCACGTCGAGACAAGGGAGGTAAAAGGAACGAAATTCCAAGACCATTGGGTCGCAGAACAAGATGGCAAAGTAGACGCCGATCCGGGCTTCGGGCAAACCAGAGGAGTTGCTAAAATAGTGGTCCCTACCTGGGGATTTATATAGCGTCGCATCGACGGACTCGACGTCTCCTCGCCCGTGTCAACTTTAGCGTCTTGTAAGGAGTAACCTTGATCGTAAGGTACGGGACATTAGTCAATCGTGTCATTGACATGCGGCCCAGTAAGGATTTGGAAGCATGGCGGCCGAATATATTGGTCGACGCTTTGATCGCGCACCCATCAGCTGCAGCTAGTCTGGAAAGTGCAGTACGTCAGGGTCGCTAGTAATGAGGAGAAAATGGTGACTACAGAGGCGTCTAACGCGTGCCAGTGCCCCTTTTTCCTGCTATAAATCGGAGCCGTCCTTTTAGCTCGTGGATGTCATCTCTCAGTTTGGAATAGCGGAGCACTGCCGCAGACGGTGCTCGCCTGGTGCGTAGTGGCTGAAGCCGGACATCAGTAGAGCATTTTGGGCGTCCAATGATACGCTGTAAGTTCTAGATTCCGTTGAAAGTCTGCCCTAAGAGCCGAGTTTCCCGCCTTCGCCCGGGTATAGCATTATGAGGGCAAATATTGACGGTGGCGTACGGGAATTCTGTTAAGTGAACGGCTCCGGTATTTAGAGGACCCTTTAACTTAATCGCAAACTTGGTGAAACAGTAGATGTAATGCCAGTGCTGATTGCTGATGACATAGATTGAGATGCCTGGGACAAGGATCCACGTTGATCTGCAGCAAGTTCCACGTGTGTTCCAAGGAATGCATGATGATCATTTCTGTATTGCAGTGAAAAAATCCAGCAGCACGGGACGAAGTGGCCTGACAGATCTTTTCCACTTCAAAAAGCAAAAAAAAGATCCGAGGGAGATCAGTTGTCGACTTCTCGGCGATAAACAATCCTAGTCCCAATGCTACCTAAACGGAGTAATCCTTGAAAATCATATGGAGAGAGTGGAAACTGAAATGGATATTTTGTATGTATTGTTACATTAATATCCCGCGTATCGTAGCATTAGACGAACTGTCAACGGAAATTTCTACCGGATCGACCAATTTAATTACCTCCAACCGAACTCAAAGGTCCCCGAACTAACCCTTCACAGTGAGACATTTGTGAGAGCTAAAGAAAAGCTCCCAACACCCACCTGTGACCTACTGCCCCTCTCGGTCTAACCGAGGGCATTTTTTTGAGGTATTCACACCGAGCCAAGACACGGAACAGTTATCCTTCTTCCTTCAAAACCCCATAAGTGGAACAGGAATATCGACCGGTTCCCCCATTCTGATCCATCATAGAAGCGGAAGCATGACTCCCGTTCGCTAGGTGAAAGACTACTGCTGACTCCGTTCCGCGGGTTCCAGGGGCCGTTTCTTAATCATGCAGCATACCCTGACAGTCCTGACTAGTGACAATTTAGCACCGGCTTGTTCCTCTAACGAGACAACGTCCGCTACGTTAGAGCGGTTTGAGTATCTCCTAGCGCACCACTAACCCCCATATGACTATTGGTTGCGAAGTTAGGTGACACTTGGGCTCTAGAAGCAATCTAACCTTCTCTTCAACGGCTTTGCTTTTTCCTGAAGGACCGGGCAGGATCGCTCCCCGGAGCCAGGGTTCAAGACTGTTTAATGTCAGAAGCTGAACTCTTAGTCTGTAGTAATGGATCAATATTGCTATAGTCACCAGAATTAGTTCAGGTTTTACGAACGATGGATTTTAGAAGATTTTAATCCAAGTTGATCGAACGATGTTCATGACTCGATATCACAGCATTATGTGGGGGAGCTGAACCGATCTTCTACCACTAATCGGTGGTAAAGTGTGAATAGGGAAGTGATCGACAGACCTACCAAAGCATGTCTTCCCCTTCTCGTACTGTAGCCTGTAGCTCTGTAGGCAAAAAGTAAGGTGATTCTGCGGGTTGTTTGTGTCTGCTTCGTAATTCTTTTCAAAGCAGAAAAAGAGGCGATTTATTTTAGGCGAACGGAGGCTCTTCTTCGGGTGAACTATCACCGGGTGCAAGAATCGGTAATTTCATCAAGTCATGGCAGTATGGTTGGTTGCAATGCATTTTGCATGGTCAAGGCTCCTTTCTCATGGCCCACCATGCTGTGAGGTGATTCAAACTTAAAGACGGCGATCGACATCGTTTCTTCTCTTTTTCCAGACCTCGTCTAGAAGCCTTTCACAAGCAAAAAAGCAACTTGTGTTTTCCTCCAACCAGCTACAAGACAAGATGCACTCAAACACACTAAGCCTTCTCTTGGCTGCCTTTTCGGGCCTCAAGGTTTCTGCCCTTCCCCATTACGGTCCTCCTCCTCCTGTTCCTGGCGGTCCTGGTCACTACCATCCTCCTGGACCTCCTGGACCTCCTGGACCTCGAGGACCCCCAGGACCTCCAGGGCCTCCTCCTCCTCCTCCTCCTCCAGGCCATGGTCCTCCTCCTCCTCCAGGCCCTCCCGGTATCCCTACTGTCCATCTCTGCAATGGTACATACCAGGGTAAGCACAGTGATGAGTACAACCACGATCTCTTCCTTGGTATGCCCTATGCCCAGCCTCCTGTAGGCTCTCTCCGTTTCTCCCCTCCCAAGTCTCTCGATAAGGCATGGAAGGGTGCTCGGTCTGCTACCGAGTTCGGTTGGATGTGTATTGGATATGGATCCGACACACAGAACCTTGGCAACCCCGTAAATGAGGATTGCCTGACGATCAACGTCGTTCGTCCCTCCGGTGTCAAAGCTGGAGATGATCTGCCCGTCGGTCTCTGGGTCCACGGTGGTGTAAGTTCCCGTCTTTCTCGCTTCGCATCCCCACAGTTCCTAACCATATCATAGAGCTACGTCAACGGTGGTTCCCGAGATCCTCGGTACAACCTCAGCTACATCGTTGATCAGTCCGTCAAGGAGGGCAAGCCTATTGTCGCTGCCTCTATCAACTACCGTGTCTCTCAATGGGGTTTCCTCTTCAGCGAGGAGATGCAGAAGGAGGGTGCTGGTAACTTGGCTTTCAAGGATCAGCGCCTTGCCATGAAGTGGCTTCAGGAGAACGTCGCTGCCTTCGGTGGTAGCCCCGACAAGGTCACCATCTGGGGTGAGTCTGCTGGTGCTCGATCTCTGGGTATGCAGCTCATCGCCTACGATGGTCAGCATAACGATATGTTCCGTGCCGCTGTTCTTGAGTCTGGTAGCCCTCTTGCCCTGTTCAACAAGGCTTCTGACTGGCAAGGATACTATGATGCTCTCGTCAAGAAGACTGGTTGTGACTCTGCCTCTGATAACCTTGACTGTCTTCGCAAGCTTCCTGTTGAGACTCTCAACAACATCTTCAACAACACAACCCCTCTTGGCGTTGCCCCTCCTCCTCTTACTGCTGTCATTGATGGAGACTTCATGACTGCTCAGGCCTATAAGCTTCTCTCTGCTGGCAAGTTCGCTCACGTTGCTCTCCTCCAAGGTAACAACTTCGATGAGGGTACTGCCTACGGTAAGAAGGGTATCAATACCACCGAGCAGTTCCAGTCCTGGCTCTCCAGCCTTGGCCTTAACAAGGACCAGGTCGCCAAGGCTACTGAGCTTTACCCTGATATCCCCGAGGAGGGTATCCCCGCCTCTTTCGTTGGCCGCCCCACCAACGAGTATGGTTCTCAGTGGAAGCGATCTGCTTCTTTCGCTGGTGACTTCCAGCAGCACGCTGGACGACGACTCCTGACCTCCACCTTCTCCAGTGCTGGTCTTCCTGTCTTCTCTTACCTCTGGAACGTCTATGTCAACGGTATTCCCGCCATCATCGGTGCTACTCACTTCCAAGAAGTTGCTTTCGTCTTCAACAACGTCAAGGGTGTCGGTTACAAGCCTAGCCCCTTCGAGAACAAGCCCGAGTCTTTCGTCGAGCTGGCTGATCTTATGAGCAAGATGTGGGTTTCTTTCATGCACGACCTGACTCCCAACAATGCCAAGACTGCCCCCAAGCACGTCGCCTGGCCCCAGTACTCGCCCGCCGATCCTTGCAACATCGTTTTCGATGCCAACAAGACCGAGCTGAGCTACACTGCCCTTGACACTGTCCACAAGGAGGAGATCTCCTTCCTCATCGAGGATGTCTTTGCTAAGGCTTAAAGACTGATGAATATTGCGACAAAGACGTAATGTATAATGGGGCGTTGCTCTGTCACCTTTTCGCAGACAATTGCCTACCAGATGGTTTGAGCCTCTGGAACTCTGTATATAGATTATTATTCTACCATTTAGCGCATGCATATGACGATACAAGCTTAGACCAATATATCAAATGGCTACATACTATGCGCATTGAATTTTGTGTGATGGTCCGAGTAGGTGAATTATAGAAAGATACGAAAGAAGGTAAGAATTTAGTTAAGGCTACCATAAGGTCAGAATAAATTCCCTACATCCTTTGAGTCTAGTGCTTGGCCACCTATGTGTAGCCGCCATCAACTCTGATCACCTCGGTATTACTGCACAGCATGCCTCCATTATCCAGCTAGGTAGTCCTACTCGTGTAGTCTCTGAAACAAGTTCTTGGACCAAATTTTGAACTCGGAGGTAGGCCAGAAAACTATTAGCATGCCAAGAAACAGATAAGGGCGCAGAGGATGGCTGCCGAACCTTCTGTGATTCACCTGTCACCGTGTTAGCCAGAAAAGCTTCCTATACAAATATCAAACTACGCCCCGAGTCTCACTACTTCCAATCTTTATATAATGTATAATCATTACTCATTTCAAAAGAGAGAGAAGAAATGGAAGTGTTCAAATATAAACAGAGAGATAAGTAAAATCATTATATTTCTAGGAATAGTTCTTCTTCATCCTATCTAAGTTCCCGTAGCTAACATCTCTCTACTTTCTCTTTGTAAACACAAGCTGACATTCATCCTATTACAAGAGAAGTTAGTTCTATCGTATTGTTGAATTGAAACAGGACTTTGATTGACATACCTCAGGGAATAATGTAGCAAATACTCTGATCTCTTCTGAAAGGGGAGTCGCATGATGGACCCAGTCAAGTTCTAAAGACGCCTTGCCAATCATGGCAGCCAGAGTCAGCGGAACATACTTTCGTGCAAGACAATCGTGAGCACCAGCTCCAAAGACAAGCCAATTCTTGGTCTTGGACTCGGCATCACCTGTGATCCATCGATCGGGGTCAAAGGTCTCGGGGTTGTAATAGACATCAGGGTCGTGGAGAGATGGGTAGCAAGAGGGGATGACGAGAGAACCCTTTGATACGCTGTAGTTGGGAGTGACTTGGAATGTCTTGGTAGCTTCATAGGGAACAAAAATGACTGGAGGACGATAACGAAGAAGCTCCTTGATGGTGGCGTTGGTATAAGGGAGCTTCTCGAGCATTGATAGCTCGAATGGCTTGTTCTTGTCACCATCACGCACTTGAAGGTTCTCTTGTCGAAGACGGTCCAGCACATCAGGTCGTTGAGCGAGGATCTGGAAAAGCCATGTTGTAGCACTGCTGGAAGCATCTTGAGCCGCGAACAAGAATGTGAACATAGTCTGTCCAATCTCCTCGTTTGTAAACTCTCGGATAAGGTTCCTTGGCTTCTCAACACCCTCTTCTCCGGCGGCGACTCTGTCGTAGTATTGCTTTGATTCCATCATATGCTGAACCCATTGATCGACAATGCATTTTGGTTCAGCGCCAGTGGCCATGTTGGCCTTGCAAGCAGCAGCACAAGCCGCGAACTCAGCTAGAACAGCATCTGCGATACGCTTTCCCCACCAGCACTTTGTGAAGGGAACATAAACAGAGAAGGGGACATTGACAAGTTCGAGTGCAGCAGTGACGCGGTAATAGTCCTCGGCGATTCTCTGGACGGCGTCTTGGGAGATGTAATCACCGAAGAATGTTCGGCAAGATAGAGCACAGTTGATTTCTCGGAAAAGACGCATAAAAGCCATTGGCTTTCCTTTGTTGGCTTCGCTTGCAGCGACGAATCGATCAAAGTAGTCGGCATAAACCTCTTCTTGTACAGGAAGGTACTTGCTGAGGGCTTTGTTCACGAAGAGTCCGTTGAGTCCTCGACGGAACTCAGCGTGTGCCTTCCCCTGGAGGAAGACCCAGGCATTTGGACGCATGAGAGTCTCGGCGATAGGGACGACGCATGGTTTGGTGAATGTTGGAGATTTGAAAACCTTGTGCGCAATATCACGATCTGAAGCCAGGACAACGAACCTGAAGCCGTAGGGTAAGTACCCTGTAGTGTTGATGGAAAAAGAAGACTTACTTATGGAATACAGATACACAACTAAGGGGGCCACTGGCCCATTGCGTGAGATAATGGTCGAACTTTGGGTATAGTGCTCGGACGAAGGGCCCCATGAATGGGATCTTGAATGCTGGTCCGGCGATTGGGCCTTTCCTCCAGAGGTACATGAACTGATCATATGCAACTAATAAGGCAAGGACGGTGAGGGCTATTTGAGTATTGCTGTAGCCATCGAGGTAGGTGGATAATAGTCCATTGACCTTGGCAATGCCATCTTGTGTTGTGAAGGTCACATTAGCAGCCAATGGCTCCTCTCTGGAGCTAACAATGGAAGCCATATTTCGAGGGAAAAGAGGGAATGGAACGCATGCAAAGAACAGACCGCAACAAGTTCTGGGCGTGGAGAACCGGAGTTCTTATAGGATTTGGAAGCTACATATGCATGTTGGAGTCGATGAGTAATTGTAGACTGGAATTCTAATACCCATGGCTGGCCGGCTATTAGAACAAGAATACGAAATGACCTGAGTACGGGTTCGCAGGTCTCCGGGGCAGATGAATTGGCAATTCCGCCAACCAGTCTGGAGCATTGAATCGATATGGACTGACATTCAAAGATTCGAGATAACCGTTTCCGTACTAGACTCCGATCTGAAAGGTGGAGAAGTGATTGATTCGTCTCTATCAGATCCTATCTGCTTCATTCTTCAACATCACACGATCTAATGCACCTAGGGACAGACATCAACTCAGACGTTGGAGTTTTTGTCCCAACTCCCAGCTACCTCAGCCAATTGACTTCTTTCTTTTTGGATAGAATGACTATATGAGATTATTAATCTATGAGGTCTTTATGATTTATGTAGATTTAACTAATCAATTATTTATTTATTGATTTATTTCTTGCTGAGCTGCAGTTTGCCCCGGATATAGCCGGAAGTTAGTCCCTTTTATTGCCGGCGTGACATCTCAGGCAGCAGAGACTAAGCTACTTTAGGTCTAGTCTCCGAATATCGAAAAAACACACCATGTCAATCCGAATACGCCGCTCGTGAGATGATGCGATACAGCGCCGCACGCAGAAATGAGTCGTACGTTTTACTGAGGAAAATTATGAGCCCATTTTCAGGAGTTGATGGGAGGAGCAAAGGAATTCAATGATTTATATTTTGTCTATGTCCGTCTTGATGTTCACGTCAGAATCATAGCCCACTGATGTCTAAATATCTCTGCTCGGTCAGTCTCCAGCCAAAGAATATTTCTCAAATGGGCGAGGACATCGTCCCAAGACTGCAAGCCCATAGCATTTGCTGCGATTTTGGCAGCATATGTCAGCCATTGTATGTCTGTTGGATCCGTGGCCGAGACAATGGTGACGGAGAGGACCCAGATTTGTAATGAGCCGAAGAAAACGTTACCGGTTTTGCTAGCCAGAGGTTGAAGCTGGCTCTTGAGGCGCTGTATGATACTGTTGGCCAGTTCCGTATGTGTATAGTAGGTTGTTCCATGGATGATAAGCATATAGAGTGCCATGGCACATCGTAGACACTCGGATTGAGGTGAGTCCGCAAGTGGCGGTATGAGCAAGAGCTTATGCACCACGAAACATGTCAAGTCGTGGAGCTCTGATGCTATCAGGCTTAGAGCATCTGGCTGGTGAAATATGCCGCGCAAACGCACCAATACATTGGCTATATCGCGATCGAGTTGGAGGGCCTGGACGACAGGATCTTGGATCTCTAGGAATGACGATGCTAGGAGCCACTGAAGCGTAGGGCTAACCCCGTCCCCAATACCAAGGTCATCCTGTATTGAATACTGTGGACGTCCTGTGACGAGTAAAGATACCCTATAGTGACAGATTTAGCGAAGTCGAGATGGATGGCCTGCAATACGCACCAAGCAATCATTCTTGCTGTCAGAGGGCTGGCTTGTTTGACTTGGTCAATACCGCCTCGAATACCAACGATTCGTTTGGCGCCGTCGATATGTGCTCTGCTGGCATCAATATTGCCCTTGCCATGCTGAGAATCACTGTTAATAATTAAAAGAAGACGAGGTATTCTGAAGGAATCAACTTGCCTCGATGGCGGCCAACGTAACGACAGAGTTGAGCGTTTCATCCTGTATTGCCAATAATGAACTGCTGATCTTCTTTCGTATTAGTGATACAGAATCGACCATGAGAAGCTCAGAGATTGGGAAGCCTCTCTGAGCACGGCGTTCTTCATCTAATGATGCTGTTTGTATTGACACGTGGAATAATGCTGGGTCTGCAAGAGCTAATGGCCACCATGAGACAATGAATGGATTTGATGCCATGTTGAGATCCAGTGGGTAATATTGGAAGGAAATGTTTGACAGGACTAGTAGGGAATTAGTGAATGTGATAGGCTACAGGCAGAATGATAGGCCTTGGTTACAGTGTTGTATCAGTCTTTGAACATGAATTCTCGGCAGTCTAGTTGCTGGGTATGAGTCAAAAGGGTCGAAAGAATTGCCGGCTGGGGCGAATAACTCCATTGAGGAGTGAGAATTCGAGTCTGATTCGGGACTCTTGGCTGAAACTGTCCTTGACTCGGTCTTTTCCACCGACCTCGTCCGAACCGGCAATTCCGGAGTAGACGAGGTCGATGAGGAAGAGGCTGAGATTGAGGATGAAGACAAAGGGACATTGGCGTAAACACACGCCACCTTCCTCTTGACACATCGTGAACATTTGGGAGTCCCGAGATCGCAACTATGCTTCGCCTTTGCACAGGCGTTACAAGATCTTCGGAGCGAAGTTCGCATAGTTATCCGAGAAGAGTTAGGTGACCGTGATGATAGTATCCGTAAAGGAGGAAGTTTATAACGCGGTAGCATCAAGTGGAGTAAGAATTATTCGTGAAACAAACAGGCTAACCTCTTTTGAGATGACAAACCCTTGCTGACCGTTGAGGTGACGTTGGACTACCCTGTACTCTGTACCCTGATACCGATCGACGATGGATCACGCAAGTCATGGCCCTCCTGGTAAAAAAAAACTGATCTAGGCCTGGGTCTACGGAGTAGCTGTGTCAGCATGCTCAAAATAGAATTCGGATGATTAACCTCTTTACTACTTTCAGCTCAATTTTCAGTTTTCAGTAACTAGGAACCATCTCATCTCCGTAAAGAGGCGATCAATCCACCGTAAGCAGTAATTGTAACTTGGTATGTCGTACTGTTGATGGATTCGATTATCATTCCGACGGATTACTAGTACTCACTTATCCTTGACGTACGCTTGACCGCCATGATGAGATTTTCGAAACATAACTGCTTTTTCCTAGGCAGACACTACCGGAGGCCAATTATTACTGAAATTGGTAGGATGCGCCGGTACTGTTTACTTCCCCACGCAGGGCACCAGACTTTCTATGCAAAGACTATACTATCATACCGACATGGTGAAACATATCTGAAATATTGACAACACGTTACAAATATCCGTTTTTGGAATGTGGGGACGGAAGTGTTCTGCTGGCATATCCACAAGCATATCAATAGCCCCAGGCAAAGCCGGGCAATGCCTCGATAGACCTCAAACAAGGTAAGGTCTAAAACATGAAAACTAGTAGGTATCAAGATATGACCAGCAAAAAAAAAACAGTTACTATTCAGGAATCTATCTAACCACTAACTGGCCTGCCAAGCTAGCTAATAAACCTGACTACCTGATACAGGAAATAATTCGCAACTCTTGCCCACGCCGCAGGCCAAAAAGTCCAAAACGGGGATCATCAATCTAGCTTGGATTCAAAATAGGGCATCAAGGGTCCAAAATGTCATCTGAGTAATAGTGCCATGTGGCGTGTAGCATGTGATTTTGGGTCAGATCAACCTTCTGGATTTTCCCACGTGGATACTCTTTTCTTCCTCCGCTCCGCTTGCTGTCCTGTCTATTGGTCTTGGCAAATTCCGCCGTTGCATTGGATAGCCGGAAATGTGGAACTCGAGCAAGTTTCTGGAAAGTCAGAACTTTGTGGACTTTCGCTTCTTGGCTGACCTGAAACATATATCCACTGTTCCTGTCAGACATATGTATGCTGGCTCAAAATTGAGGATACAGTATTCCCTCTCACTGCAACGTCGGCATCGGGTCACCCCCACTTAGCCAATCTCATGACATCAACGCCGTTGCCAATCCTGGGGCAAATGATGCGAGCCTGATTCCATACAGATCCCGGATCATGTTGAGCCTTGTCTGGCACTCTCTGACTTGTTCGGCGCTGCTGTGAGGGCTCGATATTGCGATAGAGAGTGGCCATATCAGATGATACATGATGACGGTCTGTCGTTGAGGCTTTGCAAGTGGCATTCCCTGCTCGTTGACTTCGCCCATCAGATAGGGCATGACACTGCAAAGCCTTTGCGTCATGGCAACGACTTGCTTTTCAGACACGGCCGCTGTAGTCTGAGCTAGCTGGGTCTGTGGAGTATCGGCCGAGTCAAGGCGGAGTAGGGTAGTAGCACACAAATGCAACCTCCCAAAGAAGAGGATCAGGTACATGTTGAAGAAAGCCCATGTGCAAGCCGTCCACCGTGATTGAAAGCTGACCAAGGGTTTATCTTTCGGGGTAGCCGGACGTTTGTCCGTTGTTTGTTGGGGTCGCAATCTTGTCGGCATAGCCTCCTTTTCGATCATAGCCAGTTCAGCTCCGATTGCCAAGGCTTGCTGGATAACCGGAACGAGCATATCCCGCTGCTTACTTGCAGTCAGCGGCGGATCTGCTGTCGTGATTCGCCTGGCTGCTCGGTAAAACTGTCCAATGCGAGTGGTAACCAGGGCCAAACGGATAACAGGGTTGGATGTGTCGAGTTGAGAATCAGGAATCTCTAGGCATTCCATATTGTCCTTGGACATGAGCGACGGTATTTGCTTTTTTTGTGTCTCAGAATCCATACCACATGGCCTATAAGGGGCGGATTAAGATCTACTAACCAGCTGCGTGAAGATCCATGACTGAAGAGACGACGCATCAACACTCGTAAGCACTTGATGCCCGACCACTTGGAACAGTTTGGAAATACCGGCCATGTGCACGGCCTTGGTGGTTTGCCCTTGGCATTCGATGTCCTAGCAAGGGTTTGTCAATGAGATGCATATTGTTGCGGCACATGACTTGGGCTGACAAACTTACCTCAATCATACCAAGTAGCATCAGGGATGCTAAAGTTTCATCCTTGAGGGGTCGCTTAGATACAGATAGATCTCTGTTCACAGACCTTAGAGCTGCCCCATAGTGGAATCGTGCCGTGACATAGAGCGTTGATGACTTGTAGTGCCGAGAAAGTGACATGTGAGCTACAGCAAGGAAAGCCGGCCGTATGCACGACGACGGGGTAGAGTTTCGGTACAGGCCCTCTAGAAAATCGAGATGGCCTCTCAAAACGCCCGGTGCCGGGAAGACGCAATATTCGCCTAGAAAATAAGCGATGGACTCATCCTCGAACGAAGGTTGGGGTTGTTGGTAAACCCCTGAGCCTCTAGACCTCGTGTTTGCAAGACCAAGACCCATACTATCCAAGACGAGGGTCTTGGCGGAACCATTGGCCAACTCACCTCGGACAAGGCTATGGCCAGGCTGCCCGTGGAAGCGGAACGCTAAAGGGCGATCATAGCCAGGGCATGGAGCCTTGTAGAGCTCACAGCGGCGGCATCCCGGGCGTCTTCCATCGCACTGGCAGGCAGGAACAGGTTAGTGAACGCGAGCTAAAAAGAAGGGTGGGGGTTGCACCGGCTGTAGCTCAGGTTAGGTAGGGATGGATATATGAAGATTCATACCTTGATCTTGCGCTTCCTGCAACGGCTGCATCCCCGGCTGAGAGTTCCGGGGAAGACCATGGCCTGTTGAGCCTGGTAGCCTGGATAGTATCGGCTGTTGTTCTTGGGCAGTGGTGGCTGCACGTGGCGGTCGTTCTTGGTGGAGCTTTTGCTTTTCTGAATGTTTGGGCTTCCGTGTGTATGTATCCGTATGTGTGTATGTAGGTACTCTGTAGATTTCTATATCCTATGGGAGAGGTCCCCGGTGGTTGCTTATCTAGAAAAGACCCAATCAGACCAGCCGTGAAGCGAATGGATGCCTGAGGATAGGTGTATGCGTGTCATTCGCTCAATGAAGGATTGGTGGGGATACGAGGACCCCTGAGCAATGCTTGTTCAAAACGTCAAAGCGTCTCACGCTTAGCTCGCAATCTTAGCCTGGACGAGATTAGACTTGTCCGTGGAAGACGGATTTCCATCCAAAATTACATTGGACGAGGTTGCTCGCTCGGCCGGTGTCTTGGCTAGTCGCCGATGAGCCTGCGTCAACTCGCTCTTTTGATGTAAGCCACATACAAGGGTAAAGTGGAAACCGCACCTATTGGAGCATACGAGGCGTTCCACGCTTAGCCTCATGTAGCTGAAGATAAGTCCATCACACTGACTTCCGGAAGTGTCAGCTCTGAAGCCGCGGGTTGACATCCTTGATTATTGCATCAATAAAGCAATTGCATTCTCACTGGCGACCACTTTCCCTTATCTCGATGTTACCTTGTAAGCCATCTATCCCTTACGCAGTAGCTAGGACCGCTCCAACAGCCCTCAGGGATCACTTGACTGGCTGACCCACTGTGCCCCGGATGATACTCTACCATAGGCACTGGTAACTAAGTTAATTAAAATATTTATCAAGCAGGGCTCTCCTGGCTTGCGTGCTTACCTTGCCTTAACGGCCACTCCACAGTATTCCGTAGCTACATACATACTCAGACTAGCCAGCCATCCAGGGCCTATCTGATCTACCTAGTACTCCTTACTGGGGGTGCTATGCGCAAGGTTATTCATGTGTACATGTAGTTTCAACGGTCTCGTCCCATCCGATTCGTCCGGACCCCCGGTAATGATCGCCCGATGTCTCTGATAATTAACTACCGTAGTGCCGCGACATCTCAACGCTGCCAAGACACGTCCTCGGCCGAATTAGCGAGTTGCCTTTCCTTGTAGCGAGAGTAATGACGATTGCCCGCCGGCCGATACGTCTGTTCACCTTCATGGCGCAAGCAGGGCCATATGCGGCTGCGTCAATAGTATCTCCGCTCTAGACCTTACTGGCACCTCAAAGGCCGTGAGCCAGAGCTAGGCCCGATCTGTTGCATTCCCCAACGTCTTAGCGCGAGGGTATTTAAGTAGAAGCACAGGGCCGTTCTGTTTCCATGCGTCTAATTCCCCGCCTTTACTGCCTTTTATCTCCGGTAATTAGACTGTGAGCAAGTAGGGCCCTTCCAGAGACGCCAGCATATATATATACGATTTCAACTCCTTCCATGTCACGAAACATGCCATCTAAAACTAGCAGTCAAGCTAAGAATGGAAATCGACGGAGGTAAGGAAGACCTGAGAGTTGCTGCTGTTCACTTTGACGAACGAACCTTAAACTGCTGACCGAGCGACCGACTGACCGAGTAACTGCAGTCATACCAAATCGCGCATGGGCTGTTTGACGTGGTGTGTGGGACACAAAGACTTTCGATACTAGTCGAACATACTAATAGGTATTTGTCGGGTCCAGTAAGCGCCGTCATATCCGTTGCGACGAGAATTATCCCCAGTGGTAGGTGGACCGTGCCTACAAGAAGATCATCAGCTCATATCTCCCCTCAGCCAGAATTGCACTAAACACAAGGTCAAATGTTCATTCCACGATACCCCAACACAAGAAGAGCTGTTGCTGCACTCTTCACCGACCGATGATCAACCTAAGTCCTGCTCAAAGACCAAAGGTCGTGGACCATGGTCGGCCAAGGCCAGGGCAGAGGTGAGACAGTGGAGAAGGACAGGGTCGATGCCTATCCCCGACGACCGAATTAGAATAACCCTGCAACCAACAATATACTCCGAGGACGACCTGTGCTTTGTCTATCAGGCAGCAAGTAATCAACATAGACTTACAACGATGGGAGTAAGCAAGCTCACAGTCATATCATCGTATCTACCAAGGTTTGTTCCAACGTTTTCTTCTCCCTCCTATGCTAACCTTGCCCCCTTAGCTTCTTCCGTATCATCTCGTCATCTCGATTAGCCATGAACGGAGTCCTCGCCCTTTCAGCGTACCAAGTTGCGTCGGTTACACAATGTCAACACGCCCGCCGAAAAGAGTATCAATATCAGATGTTGGCTATCCAGGATCTTAGGTCATGCCTGTCCAACTTTAGCCCTGATCACGCAGATGGAGCGCTGGTAGCTTCAATGGCATTACTGTGGCTTTCCGAAGACATGTGAGCAACCATGACCATCTGATGATGAGCGAAGCACTAACAAACGCAGGTCGAGTCGAAGGCAGATCGCTGAAGGTATTTCTGCTGTAAGTACTGGTCTCGAATTTGATACAAGAATCAAACTAACAAGGAGATAGATCATACAAACCTGTCACAGACTAGGTCACAAATCTGGATTCTACAATATGATAGCGAGAGCATGGCGACAAACTGCTCACTGGAAGACGACTCCAGTATCAGAATACGAGAAGCCTTGTGGGTTACATCATATAATCTCTGAGATGCGGAAATTCAAGGCTCTCTTGAAAGAGCAAGAACCGAACGACGATACTTGGATGCAGCTACGACTCCTCATTGCTTTAGCAGAGGACTTGACTAAGCTTGATCCATCAACGCCTCTCGACAAACAATTCGAAAGAATTCGTCTGTTACGAGACTACAAGCTTTGGCTTCCTCTTAACGATCTTCTTACCGGCAAGAATCTCTCGAGTACATTAATGGTTAACGCCTACTTGTACACAATAGCTCTGCATGCTCAACGGCATACGTCACAAGCATACATGATTGATCTAGGAGTTGATCTGCCTAGTTTGTTGGAAGAGACATTCCAGCAGATCACACCAGTAAAAGCATACCTTGAGCCACTCAACAACCTAAAGGCCATCGTATCAGCATTTTGATAGTTCTAAGTACACGGTTTACAGTTATAGGCACATCTGTGGAATTGAAACGGCCCCGAGCTGCCCAACAAGGCAGGAAATATTAATAAGAATTATATGTCCGTAAATCACTATAGTATATATATATCTTTCTCAATGGTCTAGGTATGCCTTGTTTCAAGTGTATCAATCAAGTAAAAACTGGGCCTTGAAAGGTGATGATTACGAATAACCCCTCTCAGGCCTTGATCCAATGATAGCTGACGTGGAGCCCGCTGATAATCAAAACAACTGCTTCGAGAAAGGGAATCCTTCGCTTTTTCTTTCTCTTTAAACACCTCACCGCCGTTTTGAGTCATGATGGCTGCAAACAAGAAAAATCTCCGACTCGAGGACGTAACCTTGGAAGACATACCCGTCCTCACAGAAGTATGGTTTGCAGCGTTTACTGATCCTGGTATTCGTCGCATCTGGCCTGATACACCCGCCGTACGTGGATGGTGGGACGAAGCGAACCGTTATGATTTGACCCATAAGCCGTTTCAGCGCTACATCAAAGTTGTCGATCCAGACTCTCAAGATAATAACGGTCGGCCGCGCATAGCAGCTTTTGCCAAGTGGGATACAGCGATGCCAACGGAGCGGGGTCGTAGATATCCACCATGGGTTGAGGACCAGCCTGGTCAATTTTGTGACGAGTTTATTGGAAAGGAGGAAGCCGAAAGACTCCGGGTTATGGGTGATCAGAAACATTACTGTGAGGCATTTCTTTCACCTGATACTTAAACTACATAACTGATTGCTATTCACCCAGATCTTGATACACTTGTGACGCATCCTGATTATCAACGCTGCGGAGCTGGATCTATGCTTATGAAATTCGGCTGCGACCTGGCGGACAATAACGGTGTTGCAGCATATGTGGATGCTAGTAAATCCGGGGCTGGGCTGTACAAGCGCTTCGGATTTGTTGATGAAAGTTTGCCGGATTCTGGCGACGTTGCTTCCATGGTTAGGCGATCAAGTTCAGCGATCGTCAAAAGCAAATAAAAGGCCGTGTTTACGAACACAACGTTGCAGAAATTCAAAACGCGTGATATATCACATACGGATAATAGTACCCATCAGTCATAGCTCAACGCATATTAGGAGAGACCTTTAACAAGGCAGCCTGTCAATAAGAACTTTGAAACTAACCGATTCATAAGCGAGATGCACCGGGACGAATATTCGCTAATCCTTATTTATAAGTATATCTCGGCAACGATCTGAATAGCGGTCGATGCCGGCCGATGCCGGTCAATGCTAGTAATGTCGTGAGAAGTTTGCCGGATATAAGCTAGGAAATACCAACCATCTCGTCTTTTTGTATCTCGTGTCACACAAACCAGGAACAGGGAGTCCCCCTGCGGGTGATAGGGCCCAAAGAATAACCCAACTACCGAAATGTTTACCGACCTAAGAGCTAATGCACGAATATAAAGTTTTGACCCTAGTGAGGTGTTTTCAGCTGAAGTGCTTTTTCATGTCGTATTTTAGAGTCTAGTATGCAGGAGAGCTTGCTTATTTATGCACATTAACTGGGGATTGTTTGAACTCATGCCGAAAAGCAAATATATTTCAAGCTTCGAAGCTCGCCCCGAAAGATGCACCTGAAATGTCTCACTCTGACCAAGCTGATGGATATGGATGAAACACTCGTTCAACTCAATACTCCAGGCTAAGTTTTGCGACAAAAAGAATATCAGCATTATCCCCTATATCAGGACAACGATATAATCATCATGGCTGCAGTCTGGAGTCGTGTATATGGATTTGTTCGCGATGCTAGACTGCCAGATCCATTCCATTAAGATAACTGGATTTTGGAATCACAAGGAGTGCGACCAGTGAATCTTATGTGGATAATCTTATGATCTAGCTTGTGATTCTTGTGTCGGTATATTTCCACCAGTCAGGATATCCATTCGCCTACTGCATAAAACATCTCAACCAAGACGCTAATCCCCCTCATGATTCATGTTCCGTACTCGGAGCAGTGTTTCGGAATTTGATCAAGATGGTAGTTTTCTTATCTCATATTCTTCCATTAATCCAAGTCTAGTCTTTATTACTCCTCATGGACCCTACCTATTCTGGCTTTCAAACCCCATGTCGGATGCGGAGATACACCTCCACCAATCATGGATCAATAACTGCTGACATCTTCATGCCGGTTTCTCAATAATCCGAACCGAGGATCACCTGTCAGGCGTTCCCCTCCGAGAAGTAAGATATGTCCTGATGCAAAATCATCATGAGTTTCGTGATGGGTGATGACTCGAGACACAATCGCCTACGAACGCAATGTGGCATTTGCGGCCAGGCTTTGCTGGCCGGAGTGAGCTTTGTGCCTTGTAAGATTCGTTGCGCTAATCAAGTGCACCCAGAATGTCTGCTGACATAGATGTCTAGTATTGGGCAGCGATTCCGATCCTGAGATAGGAGTTTGCCTTGCCCGTGTAGTCTTCCCAGACTATCGTAACAGTAGCCTCAATCTTGAAGGGAAAGTCCTGTGTTGGGGTGCCAACTGTTACCGATGCTCAGGTGCCCCAGAAGCAGTTGGCATACACTCGGATTGTCTGTGTGTATTTCAGGAACATTGTAAGGTTGACAGAGCCCTCGATCGACTATGGACCAATGTTGGACAGCGAAATCTCTGGAATGGCGCCCCAGTTCTTCAACTTGATAGAGAACTGGGGCTAGAGATGGACATTGTCCGTGAAAAGGCAGGTATCTATGGCGTCAGGCTTCTGAAGCAAATGCCGACGGAGCTCATACATATGATACGAGAGTATAGTGAATCAGCAACGTTTTGGCGATATATCTTGGTTTTGAGTCTAGCTCGGGAGCTATCTCATTTACAATCGGATGTTGTTTCGCCAATCGCTTCGATGCCTTTATGCAATGTTCTGGGCTGGACACGAGGAGATTCCACGGCTCAACTTTCGAGGGATTGTCCTCCATTCATACGGTTAACTCTTGACTATCGAGGTATCCAGAGAATAGAGAGGTTCCCAGAAAGACCGGCATATGAACCAGGACGTTCAGACAAGGAAGCATTCATTATTGTGCACCAGGATCAGCTCGAGAATGTTGCTACGATACCAAAGGTTTGAATACCATATTATTGAATGACTCGAGCTAAATCTGAGTAGTTCAACGTATTACACCTGGAGATGCACGAATCCATAAACCGCTTTCAAATTTGGGATACTCCCAACCCCCCTCACCTCGAGGACTGCGAGTTCTGGGGCCGCGTGGCAATGTCGATGCAGTTCAAGACAATCGACATACGCAGTGTAACTGGTCTCACGTTTTTCTTCTCTTTCAGTAAGCTTTACGCGATACATGCACATACGCAGTCGAAGCCTTATGCAACGAGAACATTCGATCGTCTTCCTGCAAGGCGAAAAGAGAATGTCGTGTGGATATATCTCCCGATGCCAAGAGATGAGGAGATCACGGCGATCGCAATGAGGTTGAAGGATCAGGGAGGAGGACCTACTAATCAGAAACCTTTCTTCTTGGTAACACTTCCCCTCGTGCGCTTATAGTACAGCATTAACAGAAGCAGATACGCACAAAACTGGCTGGTGATGTATCCATCGGACCGTGTCATTTGGGGCGACACAGAGATGTCGTTCTCAGCCATTCGAGCCCAAAGCTGCTCATCTATAGTGCTGCGGACTTTGGTCCCGCCACTGTATTTGGAACATATCCCAAGGAACAGCCAAACGGAGAAGTTTTCCCCTCGTTTCGCCACCCTTGGTCAGCGCATCCGCCTATACATGACCATGTATATCTTTCATCGGCCCCATTGAAGGGCGTGACTCGGATGCAAACCTTTGAAGATAAAGAGTATGGGTTCTGCAAGGCGATCATCCTAGACTATGAAAATGGATCTCGGCGTGCACTTGGGAATTGTCGGTTGGGCATAGATCGCATCAAGACGTATACGAAGCCATGGCGAGTATGCTACATTGCTGCGGGACACGCATCGGGGATAAGGCGAGACATCCCCGCTGTTCGAGTGGTGGCCGGAAACGACGGTTCAGATGACCATGAGCATGATTCAGAGGGTTGGGCTTGTTGCTCGATGGAAGGCGAGTTGGAATTCTGGTTCTCAAGAGAACAAAGCTTCGTGCGCCGTATCATGGAAGGGACGTTCAAGGACACAACAGTGTAGTGTAGTGTAGTGCAGTGAGGGGCTCGTGATACTTGGCAGCCGTAGGTGGCCGTTGTTTGTCTTCTTGGCGATTGTCCCAGTGACATTTTGATCAACAGAGGTTAAATGCAGTCAGAAATATCATGACGCAGAGATGCTCCATTATTGATACGTCAGCACAGACTGATCATCCTTTTAAGTGCGGGAATTGTGATGGAGCCAAGCTTTAGTCGTAGACGTCAAAGCTGATAGCCAGCACAGACATGTCAGCTCTGACATCCATAGCCGAGGAAAAAAATAGTCCAATTGCTGAGATCATATGTACGCCAAGAACTCGTCGATCAAAAGTTGTACCAAGCTTCGGCTTTATAAAGAATTGCATGGTCGACAAACGCGGCTCGGTGCATATGATGTGATGCTTACGGAGTCCAGATGAACAATGATCGACCGATGGTCTGATCTAAACCGACGCAAGAGTTGCTGTACACTTTTCCATATTAGGTTCGATGATCCTCATTCCCGCACGTCAAGTCCGGTTAGTTCAACGCCAGTCCAGCAACCATCCAATAACATTCAGCCCATATTCAGCCCCAAAGACATTCATATTCACTAGTCTAGGTCGCGACAGGCGCCAAGGGCATCTAAAGGATGTCTAGTGTCAGCTGGGGAATTGGCCCAACGGCCGTTGCAATCCTTACGTGCCCTTTTGCAGCACTCCAGGTCTCACAGAGGCCGGCTGTGTACGACGTCATACCTGCAGCCACTCCCAATATGAAAATGAATTGTGAAAAAGTGATGATGACCTTTGTTTATGTCTCAAAAGGAGGGAGGGAGGAGTAATTGCGCGTTCCTTCGTCAGCCGTTGAGCATTCCCCGGATTTACACAATTACCAGCACCATCCCCGTTTGCCTTACTTTTGACTTCCCTGTTTTCCCTCCCACCGGTTTCTTCTTCTGCTCCTAACCCAACTCCCTTTCAGGGTCCCCCCTACAAAGAAATTAACCAGTCATTTCACGAGAATTTTAACGACATTTGTGAAAATGGCATCCGCTGCAGAAGTTCACGATGCGAATGGCATCGCTCCCCATCCTCAAAAACATCAGAGGACTCATCTGAGTGAGTTGGGCACTCACTTGGTAGCGGCAACTGGTGAATTTGTTGGTACATTCTTTTTCTTGTACTTTGGATATGCTGGCAACATCGTCGCTGTTATTCAGGAGCCTGCTGCCGCTGCCAATGGTGGATTGGCAAACAGCACTCTAATCTGGATCGCCATGTCGTACGGCTTTTCACTCTTGGTAAATGTTTGGGCCTTTTACAGAATCAGTGGCGGTTTGTTCAACCCTGCGGTAAGTTTCTACCATTTGACTTCACATTATGCATACATTGACACCGATCATCCAGGTCACCTTTGGTCTGTGTCTCGCTGGTCAACTTCCATGGATGAGAGCGCTGTACCTCTTCCCAGCCCAGCTCATCGCTTCAATGTGTGCGGGAGGTCTTGTTAGCGCCATGTTTCCTGGGAATGCTTCACTTGCAAACACAACACTCGGCCCTGACACCTCAATTGCGCAAGGTGTCTTTCTTGAGATGTTTTTCACAGCGCAATTGGTCTTTGTCGTGTTGATGCTAGCGGCCGAGAAGTCTCGCGATACCTTCTTAGCTCCAGTTGGCATTGGTTTGGCGCTTTTCGTCGCTCTCATTCCAGGTAAGCATCTTTTTGTTATCTTCGAGCCAAACGCTGATGGATTTCCATAGGTGTCTTTGTGACAGGTGGATCAGCCAACCCCGTGCGGTCTTTTGGCTGCGCTGTTGGTGGCAAAGACTTTCCCGGTTACCACTGGATCTACTGGATAGGTCCTCTTCTTGGCGGTGCTCTTGCTGCTGGCTACTTCCGTTTGGTCAAGAGGATGCACTATGAGGAGGCGAACCCAGGCCAGGACAGCCCAGTTGATGTTTGAGTCTTCTATCACATATCAGCATTGCCATAAGTGTCAGCTCTGCTCTGCAGTTTGTCTTGGGAATTTATCCGACACTTGTCATCTAATTATAAAAGTCTTTAGGAGGAGGAATGGAAGATATTACGGTTATAATCTGCAGTTAGCGCCGTCATTTCGCTGGAGTAATGGATTATACATAATAATGAAGGCCGTTTTGTGGCAGACTCATTTCTTCTCAGAGTCCCTGATTGTAGCGATTGACTCTATTTAAACATATTGTATGTACATGGCAGAACAAACTCCGATTACCCAAAAGTCATACTCATAGCGCCAAAGGTCCCTGATCATCCATGAAAACAGAATCCCACCAATTCTGCTTCTCCTTCTTAGCCCAATTGGACATGCAAATGCTATCAAAATCTGTAGTCACGAGTGTACGCTGAAGAGGCATGAAGCGCCTGATCTGCTTGTAGGCCTCAAGACCCCAGTATACAGCACGACCTTCGGGCATCTCTACTCTGGCTAGAGGTTGTTGTCTGCGCTGCTTGAGCTGCGCCTTGACAAGTTCGCGAAGGTGGGGGAAGAACCACATGCGGTCCCACCACCAGATTCGTCGGCCCTTTAGGTTGTTGATATGGGCGTTGTGGTGGATGTTGACGGGGATGGCAGTGGTGAAGAAGTCGGCGTACAGAGTCATGTCGCCCCAGTCTAGTGTGCGGCGCTCGTCTTCAGACAGAATGCGCTCGAGAGGGTTTGTCGCATTGGCGATCTCACCAGGAACGGCAGTCAGACGAACAGGGTTGATTTCAAGCTCTCTGGATCGCTCAGCAATGTAGGTCTGGTTGTTAAGCGTGACGATGTCACCATCATCTTCCTCAAAGACAGTAGGAATGGAGATGGTCTGGTTGTAGTCAAGACCGACATGGAACTCAAACTGATCACGGACCATGGAAGATGCATTGTGATTGGGGTCAATGGCGTCACCAAGTTCTCGTCGCCACGTACGCCAGATCTCCTGTTCTCCCCAGATCTCACCAAAGATGCCCTGGTCACTGTAGAAGTGGTTTCCTTGAATAGCCTTGCCAGCGACATATCGATCTTGGGCTCGACGGAAGTACTTGCGCATATCGCCAACAGGACCAATGAAGGCTCCGCTGTTGATGTATCTGGGTCGGACATCGACCATGCGCATGGCGGGATCAGAGTCTGTCTCAGGTCCATAAAGATCCTTGCGCAGAGGGCTCTCGGGAAGGGCATCGCAGTGCAGTTCAGAGCCAGACTTTGGTTGGGGCCAGCACCTCTTCTGAGCTGACACCATAATGGTCTGCTTCATTGGCATCTCGGATTTGGCTTTCCATTGCTTGCGGAGTCGTTCATTCGCCTCTTCATTGAGAGCATGATAGCGTTGAAGTAGGACAGCAGGTGGGAGCTGGAACCATGAGTCTGCACTGTCGGCAACCATGATGAGATCGTCTTCGTTCAATCGGTCTTTGCTTGATGCGACTTGACGCACGCTCCAGTCAAGATAGTCAAGAACACCAGCGATCTTGGCAAGATGTGAGCCACTTTTGCCCCAGTTGAGTATGACAGGCGCGGGATATCCGAGAGCAATTGCTGTGACCATGGCCTTGCAGAGGTTGACGCCGGGAGCGTTGGCGGGTAAGAGAATGACGAGTCGGCGGTTGAAGATGTTCTGAGCTTCCATCGGGGGAGGATTGGCCATAACTGGGATGCCAGCAGGCGCGACAGCAGGATCAGAAGCGGGTACAGCGGCAGCTTCTTGACCCTCGCCCATCTCGAATACATCGGCCGTTCCATCAGAGAGGTATTGTCGACCCTGTATAAGTCAGTTAATTGGGTTCAATCGCCACAGTATCGATCAAGTCCATACCTCTAGAGCCGCAAGAGTTAAAAATGTGGGAACAAGAAGAATAGCCGCCAAGAGGAGTAAGAAACCTCTTGTAGAAAGCCGAAGCAGCCTTCTCGGCATGATCTGGGTGTTTTCGGTCTTGTCCTTGACATTGCTTGTAGGTAGTTCTTGGTATCCATCACCGCTAAACATCTGGCGGAACCAGCCAGGGCCGCCCTCTCGTGTACCCGTCATGGCGTAAGTTGCGTGCTTTCAAAAGAGTGTATAAATTGAATGAATGAGCGAAGACATGGAAAGAAGCCTAAGCAAAGGAACGTTCAGAGAGATCCAGCTCTGACATGGCTATAATATATCATAAGCTATCAAACCGCTGAATGCATTAAAAAGGGGAGAATCAAGCTATTGGAATTTTAGTCTCCCTTTGAGCGTCGCATCTTGGCCGCCATTCCATTTTCAGTTGGGTGATAATTCTCTAGCATGTTGCCACAAGCGACTATTTGATAACATATCTCAAGAAGGACAGTCAATTGGTTATTTTATTTGCCAAGATCTTGGTGTTGTTTTTTTCTACTAAAGGGTGGGGAAAAAAAGGAATAACTCACAGCGTGAGAGCATGATTATCTCTCAGCGTATCTCAGCCCTGAAGGATTAAGTTTATTGGAAATGACCCGCTGTAATTAGCGCTGTACTTAGCCAACAAGCTTAATTTTACAGGGGCAAACCTCACTGTATCAACAACTGGGAGTCATCAGGCTCGTCGCGATGCGTTTGCCGAGCAGACGATTATTGAGGCCGTGAAACACGTCTTTGGTCAAGAATATTCAATCTGAACACATGGGAAAGTGTTAAAAAAATATTATAAAGACCAATGCCCTGTCCTTCCAGCAGTTGATGATAACCTGGGGAAGAGTTTGCTGCCCGTGGACCAGGAGTATTTCCCCCGCCCAACGGTGAATGTCATCGTGCAACGAAGGGCAAACGGGACACTAACTTAGTCCATATTGGCCCACGCACTTCTCATCGCTTCAGCAACTTTACCAGCTCTTTCCGACGTATAAACCCATCTCACGTTCCATCTCGAGCATAGATAATACCTCAGTATCTGGGGCATCTCGTGAGTGATCTAGAAAACTGGCTTGAGCAGGCATGTCCCTACCACGATCAAAAAATATTTTGATAGGCCTTTGCGCAGCCCCTGTCCCTGCTCAGACCTCAGCTACGCCACCTCTTTATTGGCATCAGCACCAGTGGCTGCCCAGACCTTGCGACACGTTCAGGTATGCGGCACGGAGATATTCTGGAGCAAGGATAGATAATAACAAACAATATCGCTATTCTATATTCTCTACTCCTCAACGCTATGACAATCGCTAATAAGACAACTTTGAAGGCTGAAATGCATCTCAATTATTCTTTTCATTTTCACTCCTTGCGTTCCCGGCCTGTCGATCCATTGCATCTGCAATTCCCCAAAACCAAGGGGAAAAAAACAGCGCCTGACTGCTGTCTCTCATCTTGAGACCTCTCCAATCATCTGACGTCCATGACAGTTCTCCCTCTTTCTTAATTTAAGCATGTATCGGGATTGCGTAATTCTCAAACTTGGATGAAAATGATGAATCCGATCTGATGGTATTGGAAGGTTCCAAGTTTCGGACAATTACATTCGATTGTCTCCAATACAAGGCCATCGGAAATGGTCGATCTTGTTGGGTCCAGAATCCATCGCCACTAACAGCACGCCGGCGATAATCTCCGGCCCGTGCCCCCTGAATTAGCCCTTCAACATCTTTTCGTTCCGCTGTTCGCTTGTCCCATTTTAATCTGAGCGAGTTGAAATCGTCGCTGACCAATATGGGTACGTTAACCGCTACATTGGATTGTGATGAAGATAACAGGAGTTTGTATGTCTCGAGTGTGAGGAATGGGCTATACACGAGGGTCTCTTCGTCCATCATTCGACCAGCCTCGCCCAGGTTTTCAATTGATGGTGTTTTTAGGATAATAACACCGAGATTTTGTAGAAAAGTCTCATCTGTGGTTGTGAATGTTGGGTCTTGGGCGTAAATTCTGAGGCTGCCCGTTGCTGAGGTTAAATGAGATGCGATAGCCAGAAGCACCACCAACTGCTTAACGCGACGCTGCTGATCCTTAGCGTCCAATAAACTTCCTAATCCTAGCGACACAATCTTAGTGATGCGCGGTCTGTTCTTTGTTCGGAGCATGTCTTCGATGGTGTTTGCTAGAGCGGATTGGTTGTAGGTGTCCATGGCATCTTCATATAATCTGTATAATTGCTGGATTTGTTTTCCGGATGATGCATTATTTTTTCTTGAGGTTGGTGACTTTTTGCTGGGGGTGTAATCTGGTCGCGTGTTAACAGCTGCAACGCCAGGGGTCTTGATTGAGAGGCTCACCATCTCCTTCCACAATTTGCATCTTCTTTGAGTGGCGCATCTTGGCTGAGACTTTGCGTATCGTATTTAATGTTTGTTTAATTTTTTTTGTTTGTGGTACTTGTGGGTATCTATCACAATGTCGGTTGTTTGAGTGTGAAACAATTGTCTGTATTGTTCTGTTCTGCCTCAAAATTGAGGGTAAGACTGATGCTATTTAACATGACTCCCGAGCCTTCATCCTCTGATAAATCCATCTGCAACAGGCTTATTCTGTATCTTGATTGCGTGCTCGGTGTTCGCGAATGTCAGCAAGACCTTTGTAATCCTCTCGGACAACGATACCATCCGCATAAGCGAGCGGCATCTTGGTGGTAAGGCGCATTTCTAAGCTAACGGTCGCTAAACCATTTTCGTCCCAGTGTTACAAATCTTGGATCCAAGAGGAGAAAGACGCTGACAAAAGCTTCAATGACGACAGATTCCTGGTTTTTATCTTAGAACAAACCTAAATTCGATGATTGAGATGATCAAAAACAAAACATGATTAATAGATTTACTCTCGACAGCCTGTTCTAACCCATTTCACCTCAATACAGCCTTAAGAGAGGACGTAGTGAACCATTCGCGGAGCGGACGATATATCATTCACCATCATGTACTAGATATTAATTCTATGAGCCATCAACTCATCCATTGCTCTTCGGCAAGTGACTCATGTTCAAAGTGTTATCAGTCATTTCAATGCATGATCCATCTCCAGATTAATATTGACTCATACCATATCATCTAGAGTCTAGTTTACTGTCTTCATTGCTCCGCGCCGCTGGGACCTCGGACACTTCAAAGTCCGAATTCCAGCCAATCTTGGCGTCTCAATATTCCCCGCCGCACACTCACTTGCTTACAATCTCTTGCCGACGAACCGTTCCTAGATACGAGAACAGCTTCTTCATTTGGCTAGTCATCAGACAGAATCAAGGCTTTAGAAATGATAAGCCCTGACTTTGTTGCAAGGATCTTTAGTGCTAATACACTAACAGTTTATCGTTTCCAACAGATGTTAAAATGTTAGGGCCACAACATAATTATCCATATCATATCAACATCTATATGCCATGCACTAAAATGTCCAACATCATTCTTTCACCAATACCCTCTAGCTGAAACGTCCATCCGCCCATGGAACCTTCACTCCCATAAATGACGACCGTGATGACTTCCGAGGTGCTTCCTGCGGACGCGGCGCAAAGTTCGAAGGTCCAGGTGGTGCATAGGGAACAAATCCTGGCTCGGGAGATGTCTGACTAGGCGGCGTGTAAGTCTCAGGCGGCGACAGCGCCTCCGGTGGAGGAGTCTGCTGTTGCATCGGTTGATACGCCTGGAACGAGTTTGCCAGCGCTCCAGGAGGACTTGAATGGCGCACATTCTCTCCAGGGCTGCCGCCTGGTACGTAGGGTCTGTACATAGCAGGCTTGGGACCTGAGATGGGTTTCCGCCTAATAGCGCCTTGAGGCTGGGGACTTCCTGGTGACACTAAGTCGCTTGGGCGTCTGAATAGCGGCTCTGGGTTGAAGTCGAGAATGCCCTGGGCTGGACTGTATAAGTCTGCAGCCGAGGTAGAAGCTGGACCTGAGGGTGTTATACTCGGTCTGGCTACTGGCTCCCGTGCAGCAACAACGTGACTTGGGATATCATCTATGACCATCTTCTCAGAAGCGAAGCTCACAGCAGGAATAGCTTCTTGAGCGGGTGCTTCTGCAATCGACGGTTCATAGACCGAACTTCGTATACTCTCTTGACGCACCGGCGGCTTTGGATCATCGTAATCAAGTTCTTGCTTCTGATTCTGGACGCCTCGCATCACCGCTTTGATAGAAGCATCTCCAGAAGTCATCGCGACTCGCATAGCCTCCATGATCTTTGACACATGATCAACTAATATCCTTACGCATGCATCCTTGTTATCGTTGACGGCTTTCTGCAATGCATTTTCGCCATTATTGTTTGTGATCAAAACATCAGCGCCGTGATCAAGCAAGACCTGTACCGAGTCGGCATCACCGCCCCAAGCTGCTAGTATAAGCGCCGTATCTCCGTCATTGTCTGTGAAGTTGATGTCTGCCCCGGCATCAAGCACAAGACGAATGGATGATTGGGGAAGATGAATCGCCGCGTAGGTGAGAGGAGTTGAATTGTAGTTTCCTCCCACCACAGTCACATCCGCCTTGGCTTGGAGAAGTCTCTCAAATATCTGTGTTTCACCTTTGCTTGCTGCGGCGATAATGGGATATGAAAACTCGCCGCCTCCAAGGTTAGGATCAGCGCCGTGCTCAAGTAGGATGTCGACAATGTCATCTTGTCCAGACTCGACCGCAGCTTGCAGTGCTGTTCCTTGAGGCATTTCGGAACTGGTCGTGATTGCGTTCACATCAGCTCCACACTCTATGAGATGATTCACGACTTCAACATGGCCTTGAGATGCAGCAGTTTGAAGGGCCCATCCGTCAGGTGAGTTGATGTCGGCACCGCCATCGAGAAGCAATTTCACGATAGTAAGGGTGCCATCAAATGCTGCCGCAGTAAGAGCGTTTCCGTAACTATTTGATCATCGTTAACTTTGTGTCTTGATGAGGGTTTCCAGGGAAAGAACTTACACTTCGCCGGTGGCATTGGGGTTTGCTCCATATCGCAATAGTAACTCTACAGTCTTCTCATTCTCAAAGTCCGTTGCTTCGTAAAGAGACTCATCCAAGGTCTCTGAGGAAATATTTCCCTGTGTAGACTCCCACATAGCGCCCAAGATGCGTATCTCATCGTCGCCATCTCCTCCTTGAGCAGTCTGCAAGAAAGTCTTGTCGCAATTCAAATCAGAACAGTGGTCAAGGATTAAGGAGACGATGTCCCACTGGTCTTTAAATGAAGCTGCATCCAAAGCCTTCTGCTTGGACTCCAGAGTTTGTTCGAAGTCATTGAACAAACGAGTAAATGCGTCTAGTCGACCATACTCGGCGGCTTTGACGAGTGCGATGCCGAATTCTGTAGGGGGCAGCTTGTCGGAGTATTCCTTGAGAAGAAATTCGAAAACCGTGAGGTCGGCTCTTGTAGCTGCCAGAGCCAAAGGAGAAGTGATGACCTCTTCATCTTCGTTATCTGAGCCATCGTCTGAGTCCAAATATGAGCCTTCATCGTCGTCGGCATCCTCGTTCTCATCTTCATCTTTCTCCCCCTCGTCTTCGTCTTGGTCGATGCTGACGAGGGAAACATTATGAGTCACAAGAAGCTTCACAGCCTCGGTATTTCCAGACTCGATGGCGGCGCAAAGTACAGGGCCATGATCCTCGCAGACTGCATTGAGGTCTGCTCCTCTTTGTAGAAGCTTATCCATGGCCTTGACATGTCCTTCTACTGCTGCCATATGCAAAGGAGTCATCGTTTGAATATCAATCCCTTCGTCAATTGGGGCATCACGATCAAGTAGTTCCTCAACAATATCAGCATGGCCGAAAGCAGCTGCAAAATGAAGCTACGAAAAAGGTCAGTTCATATAGTTCGATGCTTCAAAGTATTCACTTACCGGTGCATTGTCAAGGGTGTCTAGCTTATGCTTATCGTCATCATATCCATTGTCCATTAAAGCTGCGACCAGTTGCCTGAACCCAATTGCAGCCGCGACATGAAGTCCTGTAAGATTCTCCCGAGAATAGTAGGCAAAAGACTCGGTAAGTCGGTTGTGCTCGGTGAGCCATCGGCGTCTAATGATGGAACCCTCCTCCCAGAACTTCTTCTCTGTGCTAAGAGCTTCAGCAATATCGGCGGTAGCTTGGCTTGCATGTGGAAGCCAATGCTTGACTGCGTAGGCCAAGGCGATATCTTTGAGATGGGGAGCCTCAGCATCTTCATCCGGCCCATCTTCTTGTTCTTCCTCCTCATCATAATCATCCACTTCCTCGGCAACCGGCTCCTCAGGAGCAATAGAACCGTCATCTGCTTGGGATTCATCATAATGCTGTGATGCATCGTCGTCTTCGTTTTCGTCTTGGCCATCCTCTACAACTTGCTCATAAGTCTTCTTGCCACTAGTGACATTTCCATCTTCATCCGTCTCCATGAGTGGGAAGTCAAATGTCTCCAAGATATGACTGAAAGCCCGAAAGCCCAGAATACCATGTTGCAACTTGATATCCTCGCTCGTAAGGCCCAGCAAATTGTAAGCATTCTCAATCAAATGAGTTTTTACCACAAGCTCAGTGAAACAGACGGTCGTCTCTTTAGTGTCGTTATTCTCCTTCAACACGATCAATGGTCTGCACTTGAGTATCAGATCGTGCAGCTCTGACACCTGAGCGGGTGTAGAATCAAGGCCAGCGAGAAGACCGAGCTCTGCCTCAGTTGGATCCTGATACGTAAGAACCAGCACCCGCAGCATCTCCTTGATCTCAGCAGCTTTGCTCCGGTTATTCTCAAAGACCTGTTGCCATGCGGAGTTCAGAAGTGCATCCAACTCCAGGGGAACAACCTCAAGAAGGCGGCGGACTTGAAGATCGCTCTCATGCTGGGGAAGTTCCTCGAGGTGATTGCAAGTAATGTCGATCCACTGCGTCGATTGAGCTCTCTGGCCAATAACACTACTAGTGAAATACGCAAGGGCTCTGCTGTACTTCTTATGATCGATCAGAGTTAAAACCTTGGTCTGCGCGTGTTTTCGAAGTTCATCTTGAACCTGATCGCGATACTTGGGATGCTCGAGATCGACAAGACGGACAGTTTCTTTGCTCAAGGCTTGGACGATGTCCCATTGTTGACCACTTGTGAACATCCATCTCACGAGTGATCGTCTTCCGGTGCCATCATGTGCGACCTCTGAGCTGAGAAGCGTCAGGAGGGTGGCAGTAGATGCAGCATCTTGAGAAAGGGCTTCGAGATTGTTGATGACAAAGTAAATCCTTGATCCAGAAAAGATGTCGTCGGCCAGAATATCTTGGAGAACCTGCCACAAGTTCTCGACTGTTAGTAGAGGCTGTTCTCGACCTCTCTTCTTTAGGAGGAACTTGGTATGTACTGCTGCAAGGTTTTGTCTCAAGATAAGCTGATGGATTAGCGACTTCAACAATGCCTCGGCGGAGCCATAATCGGGCGTTTTATCGCAAAAGAAGTAGGCCAGGAAATCTTTCTGTGTGTTGTGCTTTGCGTCCTCTGCGTTTTCATTCTCATCTTCATCTTCCTTGGTCAATTCCTTAATCTTTTCGATAACAGACAAGGCAGCACTGGTTTTGCCTCTACCATCTCGACCTCGGACCCAAAGACAATCTTCTTTCTTGACGAGTGAAGTATCTTCGTCCTCCTCGGGCTTAGCAAACCAGCCCAGAAACTCGGGCTCTTTCGTGAACCAGGTTGAGGCGGAAGTGGTGTTTTCAATACTCTTCTTCATATTTTGAACTTGTGCACCCTCCAAGGCTCTCAGCGCAAGGTTTGCTGATGTCGTGTCGGTGTTGCGTCTTGCGTTGTGTCGATTCTTGATACTCAGGTGCGATTTATTGATCAGTCGCTTCAGAGGGCCTCGAACCAAGGTATACCTTTCATCTTTGGAGCTCTTGAACTTGACCAAGTCGCGATGGTTGGCGGCTAGACCCATCATGGTCATACCATCTATACTAGCAGAGTCTTTCGTCACGAATTCTGCGATTTTCTGGGGTAGGGCAAAGCCGAGGGTTTTTGCGATTTGAGGCATGCCCTTTAAGTCATCAACCGTCGTAGGTTGTTCCTCATAAAAGCCGAATATTTTGATCCCAGGGTTTATGCTGCCTACATGTTGAACAAATTCGTTCCTGAGCTCGGAAAGATTTTCATCGCCAGGTCTCATAATTTCAAGGAGCTTGGAAGCTGATCCATGACCGAGCCATTCTTCAACTGAAGATAGCATGTAGCCCAGAGACGCAGCTTCAGCGCCCTTGAATGGTGTTCCGAAGAATGCGCAGCTGGCTATGTCTTCGAACATGCCTTTGAAGTCGTCTGGGTTGGTTGCAGCAATACAGACGGCCTAATCTTGTTAGAACGATCCGGCTGAGCGAGAAAAGAGATCATACCTTGGCGATAACAAGTCCACCCATGGAATGCCCTATAAAGTGAATCGGACGAAGAGGGCCACTGTCCTATTTTCATTGTCAGAACAGGTCGCCAGAGGGCAATGTCGGAGCTAGGTCACCTGTCTTTTCATCGCTAAACCTTCGAGCAGTGTCCGGGCCAAATTGCCCAGATACTGCTTCACTTTGAGGGGACCACGCCATGATGATTCACAGTGGTATAGAAGAATGCGGGCATTCGGAAAGTCGCAAGCTATACCTTCATCACTTGCCCAATTGAAATCACTATCCACTGACTTAAAACTATCCATAGGATGAGCTCCAAGACCAGGAACAAAGACGATGCTGTTTGGCGTTAGAGTGTTGGCAATAAGTTCCTGGGCTGATACTTACTCCATGTCCGTCTTTCTGTTCGACCCAGCCTTGGGATAGAGCTCAAAGATTCCCTGTTGGACATTGTCATAGGCCGACTTCGGCTTGGGAGCAGTCCTGACGACGCCGCGCCGAGTAGCTGTTCGTCGGAGGGACATTTTGGCTGCTTTACTCAATAGAATCTGTGAGCATTGGTGTTGATCTGACAATGGTGAGAGTGGCACGCGTGTCTCTTAATTTTTGTCTTACAGAATTGTCTCACGGAACAGTGGCTCCTTGGGGGCGAAGTAATGGTCTATGATTACTTATTGGTGCTATTGTTTCACTCTTGGCCCCCACAGCTTGGCTTACTGGGGTTTATGTATGTCAGCAAGCACAGTTTTTTTTCTCTCAGGTTGTGATATGCGCTTAACAATCCCTGGTGGAAGTAAGCACTATGATGGCCAGACGTCTGTTAGTACAGCATCGATCAGACATGAGACCACTGCCCGCTCTGGTGGCTTCATTGGGCTGAGACGCATGGCGTACCTAATTAAAGCCAATGGATGTCACCCACGGCCGCAGCAGCGGAAATTCCCCTTTTCCCGAGCTGACACCAGTGGCGCAAAACGGCCCGTGTGATCCTTTAGCATCAGTCGAGAGCGTTCAAAATCCAATCATGAGTAGTCTTACCCGCCTTGACCACAGGGGTGGTAACCCAGCCTTATGACCCTTGCTTGATAATGATGGAGCCTAATTTCCATCCTTTTCTTTTTCTGTTTACGCGATCGTCCCGACCCGGCCTTTGCTCTCTATTTATGCTCTTGGGGAAACCTAAAATCTTATGCCGTACTCCGTGATTATCATTGAACTTTGTATCTCACAATGGCGAGTCCACCTCCACCGTTTACTGTACGCGTGCTAGAGAAGGAGAACTTCCCTAGCTCAGGACCAGTGTCGAAAGATGACTTTGTCAGCCTGCTCCCAGCAAGCAATCGCTTCAACGATGACATTGTCGTTCCCAAGTTGGACCCCAACTTCCTAGAACGGGAACTCTCTGTTTCACGTCTCAATGACATTCAAGAATGGCTTTGGGTGTGCGGTCGCCCAATGCCGCCTCGACCTCTTCATCACCAACGTCTCATCTCTCGAGACATTGTCATCAGCGAACATGCTGAACTGCACATGGTCTGGTGGAGGAATCGCATCTTCCTCAAGCCAATGCCCTCTTTTTTGTTAGACCCAGACTTTTGGGCTAGCAACATCAGCGACACGGCTCACCTTGCTGAATCCCAGGGCAATATTGATGCATCTGCACGAGGATTTCTCTTCTCATACGCTGCGCTCATCGCATACCAGAGCGATTTCCGCATCGCCAAAGAGCACGGATTACTTCCTGAAGAAATCACGTGGGAAGGCTGGAAGGCTTTCACTGCCGAAGTCCTTGAGAATCACCGTTACGATCGGGTGAACCCGCGATATTGGTACGGAGAGCTACGATTGAGCAGACTCAACAAAGTCTACGCTTTTCGCAAGGGACATGTATTACGCGGCTACTCTCGAGTGGCGTCGGCGCAATTCTACTCAGATTTAATGCGCGAGAACTTTGCGGTACTGGCAGGTATTCTTGGTTACGTCGTGGTTGCGCTCACGGCCATGCAAGTAGGCGTGAGCATTGACCGGTTGGCTGAGAATACAACATTTATGGACGTGAGTTATGGGCTAACGGTGTTCACATTGATTGTGCCGCTTATCGGAGCGTTCTTTATTTTCTTCTTGGTGTTTATTATGATTGTTAGCAATTGGAGCGCCACCAAAGCTTTTGAAAGACGACGGCTAAAGAAGATGGGCGTAACATTGTGGAAGAAGAGCTAGATTGATTACCGCGTCTAAAATTTAATTATTAAGTATTAATTTGAATGAAGTGCTACAGCAAAAGATCGCGAAAATTGGTGCGGAGGCATGTTACGAAAAAAAGAGAAAGATTGCCACATTTACGCAGCAAAAGACTAATCGTCCCCATGGCATCGCGACTCAGTGACTTTGAGATGTGATAAGAGGACAAAATGATAGACATGATCACGCTGGGGATCGAACCCAGAATCTTCTGATTCGTAGTCAGACGCCTTGCCATTGGGCCACGCGACCTATTTGTTGCAATCCCAGGCTCAAATGAGATACTAGATCACCACTGACGAACAGACTTTCGCGTCTCGATTCTGTTATCATGTGTCTCGACTCTTTATTGAAGTTTTGTGTGTTCTTTTGGCTGCGTCGGCGACTTTTGCGCTGCGTTTCAGGTCAGTTCTCGATTGTGGCCTGGTTTAGCAATTTTTCGAATTTCATCCAGATCTCACTCAACTACCCTGAAGGATCAAAAAACTGCACGTCTTATGTGCAATCATCTCAAAACACCTTCTAACTAAAACTTTCAAATTGCCGGATGATAACATGAATTAGCTTCGTAAAGTGCAAGATTTGATCATTTGGCGACTGGAAATCATCTGGTAGATGGCTGACACAGTCAGTTCATCTAGATGCCTGATCAGAAGCTTACCTAGTGGACCCTGACAGCATTGAGGAAGGGAACGCAATTCTCGGTGCCTTTATCGAGAACGACAAAGAGATGATGGTGGAGAAAAAAAAGACCCAAAAGTGATACCGTCATCATGCCGCAGTTCCAGGTACTCCACAATAGAAATGCGCAAGGACGATAGATCAGCCATGCACTTCTTCGCTGGAGTGGTAGCGCCTGTGCAAGCCAGCGTCTGTCTTGGAACATTGATGTATCCCTTCTCAGGAAGGGCAGAGTAGCTCTAGATCTGGAAGATTCGGAGAAAGGACGTGATTGTGCTTGGATAATTAGTGTTGGCTTGTGTGGAGATGCACCTCTAAACTAATATGCTCCGGCTCCCCCATAAAGAAAAGACCGAGTGACCAATTCAACAAATACAGCCCTTCCGCCGACGAAAAGCCTCAAACTCAAAGTCTTTCGTGATATCACGTCCAGGGAATTCGCATCTCAAACATCTCTGCACAGCGTACCCATACGAATGTCCCGCCTCCTGGTATACGCTTTCTACAAGCTTGTCGGCAATCTCAAAGTCGCTGAGTGGTGAAGATGCCAGCCCAAAAGATGCAGCAAAGTCGTTGGCTTGAATCTCCTGCCTAAGTTGATCAAGTGTCTTATTCAGGCATAGCTCGATGACTAGAATCCCCAGACTAAAGAGAGTTCTGTTGCGGATCTGGCCATGCTGAAAGTCAGCGGCTGGGCCTGTCGACTCGGTAGATAACCTCCGCGCGACTGGTTTAAACAATTGCGAGATGATTGGATGGCCCAACCCTGTAAAGAAGACAGCCCCGAACCTTCTGATTCTTGTTGAAACAGTTGGAGGTCACTCTTCCCATCCCAATCCAAGCTCAGCCAGGGTGAGCCACAGAGGTAAAGCACAGCCCAGCTGAGAATTCGTCTGAACCAGACTCAGATATCGACAGCTGCTCCTCTTCTGAAAGCGATAATTGGTCCGGTGACTCAAATAACGAACATGTTTCTGGAACACGACAGAAGATTTCCAAATTAGGTGTCTTGATGACCCATGTCTACGAACAGATCAAGCTCCTGTACCATCTTGATGCGCTATTGCGTCGACCACGGTTATCGAACAAATATCTCAAGTCTACTGACAGAGGCCCTGGAATTCTGACCATCCAAAGATACGACTATCGACACATTGAGGAAAAGCACCGTCAGTGGACAACATCGTTCAAGCAGAGCAATGATCAGGGAAGCCACGTCTTAATAGAAGTTCCCGAGTCATTTGAAACAGGGCCATCTGTTAGTCAAGACGATCTAAAATCGAGAGAAGCGAATAAAAGGAAAGCCCAGGAACATATAATGATTTTGTGATTGGCACGAGCGAACACCAAACGGAGAGAGCAACTCAGATACTGGGAGAAGCACCCAGATAAAGAAAGCTCTCACATGGCTTCTCCTGCGTCAGGCCGTGGACCACGAATCCCTCGTCCTGGTTCTGATAGAGGACGTGACAGAAGTGAACCGGGAGCCAAGTCTCTTGCGTCTATTCCAACCACTGCGCATAGTTTCTCAACCATTGCAGAGTCGGCCACTAATGAAACGCAGACAGAACCGGGGAGATCTCGGACCGTATATGAAGCATCTGCTGGCCTAGGCCGACAGATGTCTCGAGTCCCCGATATACCCAAAGCTGCATTTATGGATGAGAAGGTCAAGTGCCCGTTGTGTTCTGCAAAACTCAAGTCTTCAGTGATACGGAACAGAATGTCTTGGAAGTAAGTATAGATCTGGCCGAAAGTTTGAGTTCTTGCAAAGGTACTAACAAATCCGAAGGCGACATATCTTTCGAGATCTTCGACCTTATACATGCACGTACGAAAATTGTCCCAACCCCGACAAGATGTACGTAACGAGTCATGACTAAATATATCACGAAATGCAAATGCATCGACGGGAGCGGAAGTGTCAGTGCTGCGATATCACATTTGGGACAAGGGATCTGATGGCTGATCACTTGAGATCCAGCCACTCTGGCTCACTTACTACCCAGCTATCATTCCTAATTGATCTGAGCGAGAGACCTCTTGACGATAACACTATCATGAGGTGTGCGTTATGTCCGAGTGAACTATATCTCAACCGTTTTTTCAAGCATATGGCACAACACATGGAGGAGATTGCTCTGTTTGTTCTACCAGCCTCTTTGGAAGAGAGCGATGATGTGAACTCGAATTCTTCGCGAAATTTCCAAGCTGGGGGCCTGAGCAATGAGAGCTTGAATACATCTCTGAGTAGCCTGAGCTTTTCCGAGGTTGACTATGCTGAGCGGAGTCAGCAGGGCACAGAAGACTTCACCAACATCGATTATTCTGAAGAGCAAGGATTAGAGAGTAGGATCTCAACCTGGCAAAGGGATGATTCCACAGACAAAGACAATTCAGAGGCGATCGAGAGTGAAAGAAGGGCCCTTCAAACCGAAATAATGGAGAAATCCACCGTGCTAGGATTGGAGCATCGAGATACTTTAACGGCGAAAGAGCGATTGGCGAGGTTCTATTACAGACACAGCCTAATAGATGCGGCAAAAGACCTTGGTAATCAAACACTAGAGGGCTATCAGCAAGTGCTTGGAGAAGAGCATCCTCATACACTGATGAGCACATTGGATACCGCTATACTTTACAGGATGAAGGGTGAATTTGAGGAGGCAGAAAGGTTAGTCAAGCAAGTCTTGGAGACAAGGAAGACAATTTTAGGAGAAAAAGATCCTAAAACGCCGGCAACTTTGGCAAAATTATCACGGATATACGGCGACCAAGGTCGGTGGGTCGAAGCAGAAGAAAATCTCATGAAGGCGTTGGAACTAATGACGGAGGCACTCGGAGAGGGACATCGCGAGACAATGAAAGTGGTGAATGATCTTGCTTTGACATATGCACACCAAAGTCGGTTTTATGACGCAGAAGAGCTCATATCTCGTGGCCTGGATTCGATGCGATCTGAGCTTGGAGAAGATGATGAACTCACACTCCGGAGCACGCAAACTTTGGCTGTGATATGGGCGAAGCAGGGCAGAAGACACGAGGCCATCGATCTTTTGAGGGAGCTGCTTTCGAGGATGAAGAAGTTGATGGGTAATGATCATCCAGATACGGTCAGCTTGGAGACAACACTGGCTGAGTGCGAGGCCGAGATGAAGGAGACGATGGACTGACTCTGTGAGCGCTGGCAAAGAGCCTTGAATAATGTAACCGCTGTCTTTTCTTTTGGAAGTGATTTGGTTCTCAGTCAACTTGCTAATTACCGCCTTTTAGCCTCTACTATCACGCCTCGCATTTGGAGATATTCGCGACGAGATGCTTCAGAAACCTGCAAATTCAGAGTTGCAAATTTAGCTATTCTGATTGGATAAACGAGATTAAGATCGATCCAAGGTGACACCATTTCTTGGTACCCCGCTCCGATGACAATATCCCTGTTCCTTTGACGAGAAGGATGAGGTTTGGGATTCCAAACTATAACCTTGACTTGTAGAAAACGAATAAATTACCGTGAGAAGTTTGTTGCTTGGATGATTTCTGAAAGCTTGGCTTCTCTTCTCATCTAATCTCAGATCTATTTTGAGTTTATCTTGGCTTCGGAAAATGACCTCCTACAAAAGTCCCTCCGGATCCCCCAGACGTGCCTAGCCCCAAAAGAGCAAAATAGTCCACAATATGGGGCAATAATGCTCTGCATGAGACACTAGCAGTGTTTGATCGCGGATCTACCTATCACCTTCAGCACATGTGCGGTTACACGGCATCCATATGTCTTCCGCTATTGGTGAGTTAAATCCCTCGTGTGTAAGACTTGGAAAACCAAGTCCAAGTGCCTACTGACATAAATAGTTAAGCATTCAGGCACTAGAACTTAGAGTAAGATGACCTAATATTTATGGTAGACAGCCTTACTTAATCTTAATACTTACCACCTCAAAGTTCAGCCTCTTAACTTTTATTCGATCGTCGTTTTATCTTCTTTTCTTCTCCGCAAAGATTTTTTTTCGAAAATGGCATCGCAATCAAATTCAGCGGCCGCTGAGCCAAAGGCCTCTAAAGACCTACATGATGAGCCGACAAAACAAGATGTTAGCACTGGTATCGTGGTGCCCACGCTGACAGATGGTGAGATGCCAACAACGTCAAAGAAGGAAATCTGGGCCTGGTATGCTTATTACATCGGTTCAAATGGTCTCGCCTTATTCAATTTTGGACCGACTGCTTTCCAGAATTTACTCTCGCAGGCGGCGCCCAAGGATACCGGTCTTTTGGCCTTCGCTGGCAAAGAACGCGACGTCAACAGCATTGTCCTGCTCGCCAACGGAATATCTTTTGCTTTACAAGCTGTTCTTTTCTTAATCATTGGAGCTTATGCAGATTTCGGTACGGGAAGGCGATGGATCCTGTTGGTTTGGTCAATTGCTTCCTATGGAATCGGCTTTGGCTGGCTGGGCGTTCATGATCCCAGCCAGTGGAAGATCGGCACAGCGTTGTATATTGTCGGTCTCATATGTTACCAGATGACTCTGACGTATTGGACGGCAGCATTCCCTTCTTTGGCCAGAAATACACCGAAGATGAAAGAAGCTGCAACTCAATTTGCGTCGGGAGAAATCACCCAACATGAAATGGATCATAAGGATGAAATGGAGCGAAGCAGGCTCAGCAACGTCGCCTTCTACATCCAGTCCGTGGGAGAAGTGGTCATTCTAGCACTCATCGTTGGTATCATGTTTGGCGTCAAAGTCGACAAGAGCACCGAGAACAACAACTGGGGACTCTCTGTACTGATCGCCTTTGCTACCGCTTGCTGGCTCGCTCTCTCGATTCCTTGGTTCTTACTAGAGAAGAAGCGCCCGGGAATGAAAGTACCTGATCATTTGAACATGATCACTGTTGGATTCTGGCAGCTTTGGGAGGCTCTGACTCAAATCTGGCATCTGAAGCAAAGCTTGATCTATCTTGTCGGATATTTCCTCTTGGGAGACTCTCTCAACACGACCGTCACCGTCATTGGCACGCTTCAAAACCAAGTTGTCAGCTACGAGACCCTCACGTTGACTTACCTCCTTATCGTCGGCATTGTTACTCAGGCTATTGGTATTGGTGCTTTCTGGCTAATTCAGAAGCGTTTCAATCTCAGTGTAAAGACCATGTTCAACGCTGTCATGGTCTTCATCATCCTTCTCGACGGCTGGGGTATGATTGGTAACTGGACCGATAAGTTTGGCTTCAAGAACGTTTGGGAGATTTGGCTGTACCAGGCCTTCTACGGACTTTTCGTGTGTCCTTGGTACAGTTATTCTCAGATCATGATCAGCTCAGTAACACCCAGAGGACACGAGTTCCTCTTCTTCTCTCTTTTCAACATCATCGGCAAATCCTCGAGCTTTATCGGTCCCTTCATCAGCAGCGCTATTATCGACGCAACTCCAGGCGGCAACAATAACAGTGCCCCATTTTACTTTTTGTTTGCTCTGAGTTTGGTCAGTGCTATCGGAATTTGGACTTTCCTTGATCTGGAAAAGAGTGCGAGGGAACAAGAAGCATTCATCATCCAAGAGAAGATTCGAATGGGCGACGAGTCAGATCGCACTAGTAGCGTGGCGTAGAGCATTTTGATCAGATTCTATTTTACTACACTTAGATTAGTCTAAAGCTATGATGACCACGTACCGGTAACCTTGGGATAAAGGATACCCTAGGACTTACCTAAATATTTCCCTAAGGCTTAAGTATTTGCAAAACCTGCGAGACACCCGCTTGTTTGTCTTTAATGAATAACGAGAATGTGCGTGAGCTCTTCGAAATTCCTCATCGTCTGATATATAAAGTTTGTTATGGCATAGTGGTGATCGCATCACTTGTCCCCACTTGCACGTCACATGAGTCTTAGGTTCCCTTTCATATTTTCATCCTTATCAACCTCAGGAGAACTGGAACTCGGAGACAATTTTCTCTCCATAGACATATCCTACAATTCAAAAACGGCACTATGGCCCTGCATCCTGATGATGTCGCCAAACACAACAACGCTAAATCGTGCTGGCTCATTATTCATGCAAGTAAATCGCTCATTTGTCCATAGGCATGCACTAAGAAACATGCAGAACAAGGTCTATGACCTTACAGACTTTCTTCCAAGTAGGACAAATGCCATAATGCATTTCAACATGTATCTGACCCTCTCGTTTTAGATCATCCTGGCGGAAAGAAAGTGATACTGAAAAATGCGGTGAGCATGTGGATGCCACTCGTACAAGTTCAATAACTAACTGGTATAGGGCAAAGACTCTACCGTGGACTTTGATCTGGTCCATTCAGTAGAGGTGCTCGATAAGTGGCTTGATTCCTCCAAACATCTAGGTGACATCGACGCCAGCGTGTCAAGCGTGGCCATGACTGGAAGCGCCAAATCCGACTCCCAGCAAGCTAGTCACGCAGCTATGGTCAGAAAGCCAAAATTGTCTCAATGCTTGAACGTCTCAGACTTCGAAGCGGTAGCACAACAGACAATGAAAAAAGAGTCTTGGAACTACTATTCCACTGGAGCTGAGGACGAATTCGTAAGTCCACAGCTCCTTCTTTGCATCTCAAACATGTTTCTAATGGAATCAGACCATTAAAGAAAATAATTTGGCCTTTCAGCGGATACTTTTCCGACCAAAGGTTATGGTAAATGTCGAACGCGTTGATATTTCCGCGAATATGCTTGGTACACGTACGTCTGCTCCAATTTACATATCAGCCACTGCACACGCCAAGTTGGGAGATCCTGAAGGTGAAGTGACTTTGACCAGAGCAAGTAACAAGCATGATATTATCCAGATGATCCCGTTGTACTCATCATTGCCTCTGGATGATATCACCAAAGCTAGAGGACCAGATCGAACGCAATGGTACCAGATTTACGTCAAGAAAGACCGAAATGTTACAAGAAAGGCTGTTGAAGCTGCTGAGAGACGAGGATGCAAAGCGCTGTGTATAACAGTCGACAATCCACATCTGGGAAGTCGTGAAAGAGTTCTGCGGCTTCAGCAGAGCGAGCCTGGAGACGACAATGATGCGTTCGAAGATGCTCCAGCAACAGAGCTAGATCCTTCTCTCATAATGAACTCAACTCTGAGTTGGGATGATATCCCATGGTTTCGAAGCATTACCAAAATGCCTCTTATTATCAAAGGAGTACAACGAGTTGAGGATGTTATCACAGCAGCTGAACATGGCGTTGAAGCTGTCATTGTCTCAAATCACGGTGGAAGACAACTTGATTACTCTGAAGCTCCGATCGAAGTCCTCGCAGAAGTCATGCCTATCTTGCGAGAACGTGGATTACACAACAGAATTGAAGTCTATATCGACGGTGGCATTCGCCGGGGCTCAGATATACTTAAAGCCTTGTGTCTTGGTGCTCATGGTGTTGGGATTGGTCGCCCGTTTCTCTACGCCATGGCTGGCTATGGACAAACGGGCGTGGAGAAAGCTATTCGAATCTACAAAGACGAGTTGGAGAGAAACATGCGACTGCTTGGGTGCAAAAACATTGCCGAACTTCATCCTAGGCTTGTCAAATTTGCTGGACAGATTCATCAGAAACTATGAGAAGATGCATATACACAATCACGTAGTATATATACCATGTACAGGTCTCACATTACTTTACCACACATCACACTCAATGTTGGAAAGAATCCATTGGAAAGTAATGCATAAGCCAGCAGTATGATTGCCCTGAGGCTTTTGATTATAATATGTGCATTATCAATTAATATACAGATGCTTAGTCTCTAAACCGAAGCCGAAACGCATGCTCTAGCTATACATCGTACATAGCGGCTTTACCAACCGTTACCAGCCTTCTTGAAACCGGGGTAGGTCTTCTTGTTGAAGTCGAGCCAGTTGGTGCCGTTGACGCTCAGGTCACCATAGACAGGGCAGTCCATGTTACCCATGATAGGCTCAAGGGCGGCAAAGAGAACGTCAGTGACAGACGAGAGAGTGGCGAAGAGAGATGATAGGGCGTTGGGGGCTCCAGTCTTGATGGCGTTGAGAGCGAAGCAAACCAAGTGGTTGCCCTGGAGGAGGTTCTTGGAGTTGATGAGACCGCTGCCAAGGTCGTCGACGTTGATTCCAACAAAGGTGTTGACGCCGTTGGTGTTACCACCGATGCTGAGAACCTCAGGGTGGCTGTGGGTGAGGATGTCAAGAGCGTTCTGGGCAATACCGTAGTCAGTGTAGCGGCGGCGGTAGAAGTTCTCGGGGATGCGCTCGTGACCAACGACGTATTTCATGTTGTCCTCAGGTCCGTAAACGGAGAAGAAAGACTTGAGACACTCCTTGTTGAGAATACCATCATCAGGGTGCTCAGCAGAGCGGTTGGCGACGAGACGAGCAGTGAAGGAGTAAGGGCTGGCGCGAACGAGCCAGCCACTAGCAGGGCCGAACCAAGCGAAGGGGTTGGTGGCGATGGTCTGGTGCCAGCGGTTCTTGTTGTGCTCGTACAGAACCTCAATGCTGTAGTTGGGTTCCTCGGCATCCTTCTGGAGGTTGTAGAGATCCATGAAGTAAGACATGTTCATGTTGTTGTTGTCACCAATGGGGTCATACAAATCACCACGAGTAGGGCTGCCGTCAACTTCGAATAAGGGATGGCATCCCGCAAGACCACGGGGAGTTCCGAAGAGGCCAAGGAGGTTGTTGTTCATGTACTTGGACCAACCGCCCTGGGAGACAGCGACGAGGTTACCGCCCAGAACGACACCAAGTGTGGTGAGGAGACTGGACATATCGGGAGCCATACCCCAGACCTTGCCAACAGCAGTGACATACTGGGTGAAGGTGGCAACACCGTTGTGAGGGAGGTAACCGTGGTTGGCGAGTGTGTTCAAGCCAGGGCACAGACCACGGACATCACCAGCCTCGAAGTCAGGAGCACGGAAGGCATGCTTACCGTGGACTGAAAAAGAAATGTTAGTCGCTTCAACAAAAATCACTCGTCATATGACTTACCATCGACGAGCTGCTCCTTGGGGTCGAAGTCAATGACTCGCTTGCCGAGGTTGGCGGGAGCCTGAGAAGCATACTTGCGAATCAACTCAGGGTCGATTCCAAGATGAGGGTCGGCCTTGCCATCACGGCCACCGAGCTTGAAGGCATTCAGAGGAATGGGAGTATCGGCATCAATGGTAGGCAGAGCAGCAGCCTGGTTGTGGAGAAGGGCCGTAGCCAGAGTGGCAAATGTGAAAGGCTTCATGATTAACTTCAGCGAGAGCAAGCAATACAATTAGAGTGAAACGAGTGGATGATCTTCAACAAAAAGAATGGACGAAGTTAAGATGAATGAGAGGATACGAATGAGAGATGGCTCATTTGTAAGGTTACAGAAGGTCTTTGTTCTGGTTAAATAGCAAATGTATGCTGAGGAATGATCTTCCCACTACTCAAGAGCCCTTTCATCCGGACTGCTAAGGGGTGTTGCATTGCTCATCACAATGCGATGCAATGCTACCAAACAGGTGGAAGGACCCAAACCTTCTCCTAAGTTGATCATCCAATAGAGCGAGATGAGTTCGAATACCAACAGTTATGGCTGGTCGAGTCTTGAGACAAGGATCATTCGTATCCTATGCGTGTCAGCTAGGGCTAAGTTTACGTTTCAAAGTAAAGATCAGCAGAAACATGGCCATGGCTTTGTATGTTTGACTAAAGGTAATGACGCGGATGTCTTTGTCAAAAGCTCCGTAAGGGTGACCCTTCTTGGGCGTTGCCGTGTGGGGGCTGTCCAGGTCTCCTTGCTCCGTATTTTGTGTCAATAATTGTCCATACAAAATTTCTAGACCGCAAAGGATCGTCGCCAATCTCTCAGAATCAAGAGAAATAGGTGAATACGCCGAACAGTTGAGAGAGCATACGCCGCGAAGGCCCCTATTGAAACCATTTTCCGTGTCTGTATAATTAAATATGACAGGTAATTCCCAGCCAAGGCAGATACAACCTGCCATCTCATTTTTCCTTCGAATCCGTGGGCCTGGAACTAACTGGGTTCTTTGAATCCTTCATAAACTCCGCAACCAAGGTCTTCGAAATGTTGTCACCTGGTGGGGAGAGTAGACTGACTATACCTGAACAGGCCATAATGTTCTGGCCATGGACGGCAGTTGTTCATGACGATGGTCCTTGCAATCAACTTTTCGTAAGGGTACCCTGACAAGTGAAAGGGACTTTGGGTTACATTCCCAACCGTTGGCAATCTGGCGTTGTAACGGAAGCGGGAACAGACAGGGATGTCAACTTCAGAGAACAGACTTGCAGGACCCGTCATCTAAGCACTGACATTGCGAGGAAGAAAGAACAGACAATAACAGGGATGCATAGTCTTCCAAGATGTTGATCTTCGACCGTTAGTCTCTCAATGCTACGGTACCATAGTGTCGGGATGTTGGTCCGTTTCGAATGCCTGTTAGTCGTCTCTTGCCTCAATTTTCGCAAGCTAAACATTACCCGGGTGACATTCCCAATGCTGCCGTTACTATGTCTGTTGGTTGCCGCGGAGTACGAAGGAAGATAAGGCAAGAAGAATTGTTCGAGTGCAACACATAGTATCGGCGAAATTTATGGGAGGCAAATCCAGCGGTCCACTGGGAAATTTTAGTGACATTGTCGGTAGTTGAATTCCACAGGGGCATGTCTGTTTCAATACTCAACAGAGTGAGTTAATAACATTGAACTCGGAATATATAAGAGCTGCTAGCTGTTTATCGTATTCATTCTTGCGAGCTGAATTCGAGTTGGTCTTGATACCGTCAAGTAAATCCTCCCGCCAAGGTCGAAGCTTAAGCCATGCGTCTCCAGTTCTTTACCTTCTTGATTGCGGCCTTGATTGCCTTTGTCAATGCAGCCAACTTTGCCGAGCTAGCGGGCGAGCTCGATGAGTGCCCTGTCAGTACCATCTGACTCAGATAGCCCACTCATTAAGCACCTTATATACTGACGATTTTGACAGACCAAATGTGTGATGGAGGCCCTTCCTCAGTCGCCATGTTCTTTGACAAACTCAACATGTCTATGCACCAATAAGGAATTTGCTGCCTTGGTCCAGGCTTGTGTCGGCACCAAGTGTACGGTTAAGGAGTCATTGACCTTGCTGAGAATCCAGAACCAAGCTTGCGGTGTTCCTGTCAAGAGTCAGCAGAACAAGTTCAGGATCAACACTCTGGTAGCTTGTATCCTCGCCGAGATCTGTGTGATTCTGAGAATTTACTCCAAGCTCAAGATCTTTGGAAAGCTTGGCCCTGACGACTATGCCATTCTCATTGCAGGATGTGCGACGGTACCGTATATTTGGCTTGCATGCAGACTTGCAGATCTTGGCTTCGGTCTCAATATCTGGGACATCCACCCGTTTGAGCGGTTGTACGAATTACTGAAGCTTTTCTGGATTGATCAGATCATGTACAGTGTTCACTTGTACAGCACCAAGATCTCGATTCTCTTCTTCCTGCGAAGTATTTTCACCACACAGGAATTCAAGAGATTGACAGTCTTTATTGGTATTTTCGTCTGTATGGCCGGTGCAGCAACAATGATCACCACTGGGTTGCAATGTCTCCCCGCTTCCTACAACTGGACCAGCTGGGATGGTGAGCACAAGGGCCACTGCAACGACCTCAACTCCCAGACCTACGCTTTTGGTGGAATCAACATGGTGTGTGATATCGTCATTCTGGTTTTGCCAATCAACCATCTTTGGAAGCTTCAGGTCAAGGGCCGCCAGAAGGTCCAGCTCTTTGTCATGTTCAGTCTTGGTATTGTGTAAGTTCCGTATGCACCCGACTACTCGAACGATGCTAACTTGTCTACAGTGTCACCGTCTTCAGTATCATTCGATTGCCATTCCTGATCAGCCTGGGCAAGACAACAAACCCCACCTGTAAGTGCACCAAGATCAGCATCCAGGCCTAAGTACTAATGCGACAACCAGGGGAATATGTTGAAGTAACTATCTGGTCGATCTGGGAAACCGAGCTCGGAATGGTCTGCGCCAGTCTTCCAGCCATCCGACATCTGTTCAAGCATCTCTGGCCCAACGCCATGGCTACTATCGCCTCCAAGATGACTTTCTCCAGCACAAACAAGAGCTCCACAAATGACAAGAGTTCTGGCAGCTGGGCCGGTAGCCGCTCAGCCCGTTCAGCCCGTTCCAAGACGGATAACAAGGAATACTACGAGCTGGATGAGCGGAGTCTCATTGGCAAGGGGCCGGATCCCAACACCAACATTAGCACCACGAACGTGCATTCGATCGCGTAGACGCTTGATCGAAGCTCTGGAGTATTTACATAAGCTATTTGCTGTTTCCACCTTGTTTTACTAGTTACATACATACATACATAATGTCGTTTTGTGCCAACTCGGGGCGGTGTTTTCGGGTCTGGATGGCATAGTTGGTCACGTTCGTTCGCATAACAAAATCATTATTCCTTTTCGTTTCACAATTTCACTATCTTGTGCTTTCGAGCTGCGTACCATGTTCTGGCCAGACCCACGATGACGATCTTTTGCCATAATCGTGAGCACTCCGACTCCCCGGGTCACTTATTCGAGTGACATTCGTAAAAGTTAAATCACTTTGACGAACGGGCTACGAGTTGTTGAACAGGCAGGATGGCATAGTAGAATCATGATGCCTTATCCAGCTTGCTGGTGGAGACGTATTCCTAGCCTTGCGACGTTGTATTGAACCCCTGTCACAACTAGCGCTGTCAATAATGTCTCACAAACACCTGGTCCATGAGCAACGATCGGCATAACAGAGCCAGCTAAAGCCCGGGGACCGTTGAACTTGGCTTCTATCAATGCGGGCCGTTGGATTCAACCCCAATCTGCCAATCTCAAACCTTGGATCCTTTACAGGCATAATCTTGGAACCTCCTCTCCACGGCATCACCTAAAGAAGCTAGGGCACCGAAGGAACAGCGCTAGGAAAGTCTGGATCAGTCCATACTTCGCATTAAAACAAAGCTAGGACTGTCAGTTGGTTTGTTTGTTTCAAGCCTTATGGAAATGAATCTCGGATTTACCGTTAATGGAACAAGTGACACGGACGCCATATAATTCATCATCATGCCTCTAACAAGGTAATGCTTTCCAGCAATAAGGTTCATGATGCTTGGTAATGTTGAAGTAATATTTTTTGGTTACGTCGAATGCAACCTCGGACTCGCCTAAGCCAGCGTTCCCCTCGACGATACGACTCAATATCCCCCTATACAAATTTACAAGGCTACATACACTGCTCACCCTAACATTTCACTAGTATAGACCATAGCCGGCAATTTCCTTTTTCCTAAGAACGCTCTAACTGCCTAACGGCTTCTAAAACAGCACTAGCTATAAATAATACGCAACGTTACGAGTAATTACATTCGTAGAATAATCAAAAAGAAAAACAAGGAATCCTTGAGTAAACCAACTACACTACTATCGAAAAGCGAAGTAGTTTTTCATCAAGAGAAACAAAAGGAAAATGGGATAGATAGGGCAAACAAATATTGGAGTGCTCCCCCATAGACATGCCATGTCATGTGCTATCCACGTTATCAACTACCCACGGTTACCCACCAGGACCCAGCTGATGAAGAGACCAGCCATGTAATGCAACGCCCTAGACCCCAGTCTGAAAGCTGACGTGCCAGGCAGGCAAGTGGAAATAGACTCCCGTCCCGCCAGAAACTCTCCTAAACGAAGGAAAATTATGAAGGTTTTGAACTCAATCTGGGTTGCTCGTACTCCGTATAGCAACCAGTAATGAAAACACGGAAAGATGCCATAATTGCTCCATGATCGGATCATTGTTTCCTGTAGTTGCATGTTCCTTCCTCAGTTGATCATTGATCTACAGTCTGTCATCTTGAGTTGAAGAGATAGACCCGGCACAACGGCTAGAGAGGCACGAACCGGGGACCGTTTCACACGCAGGACTAGTTCACCCTTTTGCGGAAATGTCACCTGTCACATCGTTCGCATAAGTATAACCAAACGTATACGGAGTGCGGTGATGGCTTTTTCGTGATGGACTCAGAGCCCCATATCTCCATATGTATCCAACTTTCCGGTGGGACTGTGTTCAACCCCTTCCCCCTTCCGATGAGGATCGTCATCTATCACGTTTCCTACGCCGCAGGAGGCTTCTCCCAAACAACGGGACGTCTGGGGTGATATCTCGATACACGCACGTGCTGGGTTTACGGCTCCGCGCCAACGGGTCAGGCAGTTTGTTCCGTTGTTCTTGGCTGATCACCCAGCTCAGGTGGCCGGGCTGGTATGCACAGCACTATCTCGGTTGTCTCTGAAGAGTTTGCAGATAGGAGAATCATACACTATTACGTTTGGTGGGCTGATGAATTAAGCAAGTAAATCGTCCGAGAGTCCGGAGTCCTCCTTGGCGCCTTGGTATATGAATTTGATACTGCTTCTTTTCACGACTTTCGGCAGTTTACTGCTCACTTCCTAATTGCGCGTTTGTTTTATTGCAGTTTTTCGACTTTCATTCATATCCGACCCAAAGTTGAGTTGATACGCCAGAAAGGCTTAGTGCTCATTACCCAAGTGCATAATTCACATCTCGCACAATTTGGTGCTACATTCATTTATCTCCGACCTCGACCTCCCACGCGGCAGTTTGATCTATCATTGAAGGTCAGATCAGGGAAACTATCATTAATTACTACCAACTTCAACAACCATGGTTAAGGATACCGGCGAGAAGAAGACCATCAGAGGGTCAGCAAGCCTTTCACTCACTCGTTTCTTGAGGTTTATTTCCTCAGAATACCGAATTATTTTCACCCTTGTCTTCGCACTCAACCTTGCTGGTGTTATTATCTTCTTATGGTTGTGGTTCTTGAATGGCCATCCCAACCCGAGCACCTGCGGTCTCGGCACAGCTATCAACCTCGCTGTCAGCATCGTTATTCGAGAAGAGCATATCGTCAATGGTCTATACTATGTCTTCACAGCATTCCCCAAGACATCGCCCCTCTGGTTAAGAGCTCGAATGGGCAAGATCTACCATCTGGGTGGACTTCACAGCGGCTGTGGAGTAGCAGCTACCTTTTGGTTCATCATGATGTCGATCGAAAAGACGAGTTTCTTCTGCAATACCAAAATCCGAGATGCGGCCATGTGGGTTCACATCATTATCATATATCTGCTGGATGTTCTCCTTATCTCAATGCTGGTTATGGCACACCCCAGCGTTCGTGCCAAAATCCACAACACATTTGAGGCAGTTCACCGATTTGCTGGGTGGACATCTCTCGCTTTGCTTTGGTGCCTGACGGTTCTCGATGCAACGATCAACACTCAACCTGGTCACTCACGTGCTGCCGCTGTCTTCTCCAGCGCCCCAGTCTGGCTGGTCTTCATCTCAACATGCTGTGTCATCTCCACGTGGCTAAACTGCCGGAAGATCCAAGTCGTTTCAGAGCGACTATCTTCTCACGCCACTCGAGTGTACTTCGACTACACCAACCCTCAGCCTGGAACAACTATTCGCCTCTCAACACGTCCTTTGCTTGAGTGGCATGCTTTCGCCACTGTCAACAACCCCAAGGAGAATGGATTTTCAGTCGTGATTTCAAACGCTGGAGACTGGACCAAGAAGATGGTGAACGATCCTCCTCGCAACATTTATGTTCGCCGTACACCAACATGCGGTGTCTTGCGAATCGCCCCCATGTTCAACAGTATTGTCCTTGTCGCCACTGGATCCGGTATTGCGCCATGCTTGCCAGTTATCCTCGCAAAGCAGACTAAGATAACATTATTCTGGTCAACTCGAGATCCATTGGAGACTTACGGACCAAATATTGCTTCGATAATCCTTGGCATGGGAGATGATGCTCATATTCACAACACTTCAACGATGGGAAGGCCAAATACTCTTCCAACTATTTTGAATCTGTATAAACAAACTGAGAGCGAGGCTGTTGTTGTAATTTCAAATCCAAAGCTAACCATTGACTTGGTGCTGGATCTTCAAGCTCTGGGAGTGCCAGCTTTTGGTCCTATCTGGGACTCTTAAACTCAAGAGTCTTATACGATTGCTTTCTATATAGTTCAAAACCACATCTTAGACAGCATAATTTGATTTTAGCCGCCGGTTATTCTTTTTCACTACATCCAACAAGCATTAACTTCAAATCTATTTCTGTCCCGTCTGTTTCTCGAGAGTAGCCACGTGAGATCGCGGCATGAGTTGTATGTCACTCGGATGATGCCTAAAATTTAAACCTCGGGTTACGATAAAGAGACATTGAATCGACTAGACCCTTGCTCTTTTCTTCGTCTTTCCGTGCTTCCGTGAAGCTACGGCAAGACCTATGGCGTAGATGAAGATCTCTCATGAGGGAGTTCCCCGATAATTACAAGGCCCCATCTCACCGCCTTCAACGTTCACGTTCATTCTATTCTTCGCCATGGAATCCTATAATGCAGATCCCCCCTTCTTTACTGCTACCCTGCTCCAACTAGCTGAACCCTGGAATCCACTCGTTGAAACGTCAAAAAAGCTTGGGCTAGCTAATCCGATAGACGTTACATCACCATGTGGGTAAGGTTTGGCCGGGTCTCCCTCGCTTCCACCCTTGCCTGGCCTTCATGGCTCGCCTGTCTCGACCTTCTACGAGGCTCTTTCATACCAAAGTTCACTTGGCCGATCACCATTACCTAGGTTAGTGTCTGTCCTGAAACTCATAGCATCGGTCAACTGGACTTTTCCGAGCTTATCCAACGTACGCGTTCGTCCTGGGGCTTACAGGGAGACCGGTGGGCGAGCGAGCTATGACGATATTTGCCTGAATCGCAATGAATAAGTAGTGGAAGTTTCTCACTTTGGACTTGCGACTTCATCTCATTCTTGTTTCTAGCAGTTTCTACCTGAATTCAAAGCTATTCTTCCCTATTATTGCCGTCAAGATGTCCAGTAGATCGATCACAGTCACCAAGCGCAACACTGCGCCCATTTCACTTAAGACAACTCCATTGCAACGGTCTGAGGATAACCAACCGACCCATCAGTCTGGTAGATACCCCTGAACCAACAGCACCCACTACAACATGTGACTGACCTAGGTAGCATACAATGCAGGAGAAGACTCTTCCAACTGGATGAACAAGCTCGCTTACCACTTTGTCACATTATGGCTCTTCACAAAAAGTGATATGCCCACTTCTACTGGCATCAATACCACATTCGCTGTCGCAGGGATTTTAGCAGGTCCTGGCACTATCAGCAACGCTGACCTCAATTGGGCTGATACGGGGAAAGGCATTCTCGTGGCCCTCTATTTCACTTGGCATTTGACCCTATGTTTCAACCTCGGAAACCAGCGCCAGCCTCAATCTGTCATTGAAGATGGCATCAATAAGCCTTGGCGCCCCATTCCAGCTGGTCGCATCTCGCCTGAGCTGACCCACAAATGGCAGCTGGCTTCCATCGCCTCACTTCTTTTCATGTGCTGCACGTATTTTGGGGCTTGGGAAGAGACTTCTTTCTATCTCTTCTGCACCTGGCTGTACAACGAGCAAGCTTGGGGCGACAAGAGCTGGTGGCAGCGTGCTCTCATGAACGCATGTGGTATCACTACCAACCGTGTAGCAACCTTTCGAGTAGCTGTCATGGCTACTCTTACTTTCACCAAGATTGATGCTAGCTTTGAGTTCACGAACAAGGGCCTTGGCTGGTTCTTCATGCTTGCAGGCCTTGTCTTCACCACCATTCAGGTACAGGACTTGCGTGATCAGGAGGGTGACAAGATGATCGACCGCCAGACCTTCCCTCTCATTCTTGGCGACGCACCAACACGCTGGATTACCGCGACAGCTGTCATGATCTGGTCCCTGGTATGCCCCTTATACTGGGGACTCGGTATTGTCGGCTGCGCCGTGCCCATTGTTGTTGGAACTCTGGTTTCAGCGCATATGCTCATCTGCCGTAGACGGGACCAGGACCAGACAAGCTTTCGTCTGGTGGCCGCCTGGTGGATTGCTCTGTACTTCCTGCCCATGATGAGTGCGCAAGGGCTATAGGCTTGGCGCTCGGCGATGCTTTGCATAGCATGGGATATCCACAGTGGATAGGGATGGGCAGATCAACTATCTGATTTTCCTTTTTGGGAACTATCGGAGCAAACTTTCTTTTGTGAATAAGATAAGGTGTTCGAGGTTTGAGAATTATACGAGGCGAATTGGGAAAAAATAGAGAGGACATTGGCATTGAGGGCACATAGATTGGCGACACGAAAAATGCTACACAGCGGAAAAAGTAAACAGTCTGGATGGGCGAATGGTCATAGGAGCATGAGTAAAGTTTTGATATTTAATACACTCGTTTGAGTACGGATTACAAAAATGCATATTTATCTTTCATTCTATATAGTTGTGACACATCTGACATGGATGACTCGAGACTAGTTTCGTTGTAAGTCGGTTGCTTGTTGAGCTGTCATGGAACTCCAGGGTAAAATGTAGATCATATTTTGGTGTTTTACTACACGTATAATAGTGAAAGGTTAAAGGCTGCACAGAGTTCTACAGGGCATCTTGCTCGATTTCCTTGAGATGATATATGGAGGAGGCTAAGACAAATATTTCAGTACATCTGAAGCTCTCGTACATTAGCATCCCCATCGTTTTTACTGAATTTTCTACAGGTAGTACTGTTTAAGTCAAAAGATCCTTGAATCTCAAATCAGTCCACCTAGAGCATCAATCGAAGTCCCTAATAGCGTAAACTACACAGAAATCCAAAGAATCCTGCATAAGCGGGCTTGGACATTGGAGTATAGCAGGATCAAAAGTAAACGGCCTAACCTATACAGACATGCTAGCTGCTGATTGGACCTCGTAAAGCGGGGCTACTACAGTCTTGGCTCAATAACTGATGACAACGGTCAAACTTGGTTGAACTCTATTTATCCCTCTCAACCTCATCATTATTAATGGTTTTCCTTCATCAGAATGGGATTCGCATGCGACCCTTGTTCCATCAGAAAAGTTAAATGCAACGGGAAATCACCTTGCGAGCAATGTCTGGCCACTTCTTTATCATGCTCATACGATCGAAAGCGGAAGAAGTCTGGACCCAAAGGCCCTAGGAAGCGCACCAAAGAAGCGATCCTACAGGCCCAACGATCTTCACGGCGTACGCGAAATGACACGAATGAGTGTAACGCTATAGCTGAACCTCAGCCGGCGATACCCCAGTTTCTAGAAAACTCATCCGCACCAATAGATGGATCCCCAAACAGTCTGGGGAGTGGAGGCTCTCAGAGTCCTCACTCTCATTCTCAGGACATTGCAGCCTCGTTTTCATACCATGGCAGTCGGATACCAATATCCTCGTTCAGTTACTATTTGAACATCTACAATGACTGTTTATACGTGGTATGGCCTGTCATTAACCACGAAACGCTTCTTGTCCGTCTTCGCGACCATGATAACAAAATTGCCTACGCGCTTGCTGCAGCAATATGTTCAGCGACCAGAGCCCAGCTTCGACTCTCGGATGACGAAACAGGGCCTTCCACCTATCAGATGGCATTTGAGGCTGAACAAACTCGTCTCATGCTTGACTATCCAAAGCAGCACATAGTCGAAGGCCTATTAACATGTTTCTTCCTTCATGTCTTTTACTCCAACACTTGTCGAATCACCAAGTCCACTCTTCTACTCCGAGAATCCATTGCCTATGCACATATTCTTGGCCTTCATCAAGACCTATTCTATGCCGAATTGGATCATGATGCAACTCAGTATCACCTTCGCATCGCATGGATCTTGTTCATCACAGACAGGTCAGTCTCTGGTTATCATCCCTCAGAAATATTGATGAACTCGTTCTGACATATTCACAGAGCTCATTCGCTCCAACACGACCTCCCTCCAACATTCAAACTCAGTCCAACCCTCCCTGAGCTTGAGCCTCAGCAAGACGCGGGACTTGGTTCAGCATTCTGCAGTTTATGCCGACTTTTCCAAGCTTTTGACGATGCCTGTCCTCCAGATGTCAGATCAAAGCAAGTTGGCTTTCTTGGAGCTATAAGCTCACAGTTGCGGGCGAGACATCCTCTTCCGCTTTGTGATAATGAGGTTCAGCGCGCTGATATCGTTGTAACCGACTCATGGCTACGCGTTGTGCTATGGAAGGCAGCAATACCGTATATTGATGCAAACACGGACCCGAATGACCAGAGTCTGAGCGTGTCGTTTCCGATGTCGGTGGCGAGGGATTTACTTGCAAAACTGACCACTTTATCCTCTTGCGCGCTTGAGACCCATGGTCCTGGAATGGTTAGTACACATTTATATTGATCCATGCTTTCGTACTGACCTTGGCTAGATGTCGAAACTGTTTGAAGTCGCAAACTCGGTGGCGGACGTCATCATATGTGCTCCGGATCTTGCGGATGTCGACTCAGCTCATGTTGGGCCTCGAGATGTTTTATGTGCGTTGAGTAGCTTGATCGCTTCACTAAGAACGACGGGTAACCCTGCGCTTCTGACTTTGTTACGAGAGAAGATGATGGCGTGTGCTCTGGATCAGGCTGGACCAGGGAGGCTTTTGCAGATCGCGGATGTACCGGATGAAAATTTACAGAACGAAGATCTCTCTCTCGTGGATTAGGGGAATGTAGTATTATAGCTGACAGCCATACGTATGCTCATCCTTCTTGACACGCTATGTTTCCCTTCACAGTGAAGTACACAGTATTATCATAACTTCATGTTAAATGAGAGGCGCAGATCCCAAGATGATCGGCTTACTTTAAGCTGTGCTGATTTAGTCTATTCTAAGCCAGGAGGCAGACAAACGCCTCAAATGGACGGAGACCAAGTGTCTTCTGTGATAGATCAACCTCCGGGTAGTTAGACAGCAAGACCCTTCCAGCTTGTATATCTATAGATGCAGGCGTTGACCAAGCGATCTCTGTTTCCCGGAAATTGCAAACGACAACAGCCTTTTGACTTCCATTGGACCGCGCGTACGCAAAGATGTCATTGTGTTCTCCATCGAGAAGCTCAAAGTCTCCATAGATGATGATGTTCTTCAACTCTTTACGTAGCGCAAGAGCAGATTTCCAGTGCTCAAATACACTGCCTGACTTGGCAACCTGGGCTGCTGCGTTCCATTCCTTGTAGTCATCGTTCACTCTGATCCATGGGGTTGCTGTTGAGAAGCCAGCATTGGTAGTCGAGTCCCACTGAGAAGATGTCAGAATGGTTCGTCAGGTCAAGAAGGATTAGCCTACCTGTACTGGTGTTCGTGCATGGTCGCGAGACTTGCGCTGATATTCCTGTCGGGCAATCTCCAAAACTGATGCATCTGATCCCGTCATTTGTTTCAACCTTGAGACTCCGGTTAGCATCTGTATACGGTAAGGTAGAATGCACTCTTACTCCTCCCAGTGGTTCAAAGTCTCCAGATCTCGATGTTCAGACATATCCCAGTCTGCAGGCATATTGGCCATACCCAACTCTTCACCCTGGTAGACAAAGACGGTGCCACTCTGGAAGCAAAGAAACGTTGAAAGCATCTTGGCTGATAATGTGCGGAATTCGGGCTTGTCAGAGGCCCATCTTGAGACGGTTCTGGATTGATCGTGGTTCTCGAGGTACAAGGCATTCCAGCCTTTGTTCTTATACATAAAGGTTTGCCACTTGTTGACAATTGTCTTGAGGTCTTGCATCTGCCACTTTCGAGGCGAGAATTTTCCTTCGTCGCCGTGATCCATGTCCACGCTTCAGAGAGTTAGCATTGATCAATAACACGTAACACTGGTGTCTTACATCTCGAAGTTGAAGATCATGTTCAGCTCACCGCGACTTTCGCCAACGCTCTTGATAACTTCCTTGGGGTCTTGAACAGCGGGCATTTCACCCACGGAGAAAGCATTGTACTGCTTGAGAATCTTGCCGATATCCTGCAGATACTCATGGAGTCGAGGGCCGCAGGCGAAGTGCTCGTGACCCGATTGATACTTGGCTCCCGGAATCGTGATTTGAGCATCGGGAAGACCATCTTCTTTGCTGATGAAGTTTATGACGTCCATTCTGAATGGTCAGCGCATTTCATGATGATGAGACTACCATACATACCGGAAGCCATCGACGCCCTTGTCCAACCAGAAACGAATTACATCATGCACAGCTTCTCGCACAGGAGGGTATTCCCAGTTGAGATCGGGTTGTTCCTTGGCGAAAAGGTGGAGGTAGTACTCATCGGAAGCTGAATCGTACTCCCATGCACTGCCTACGATGAGGGTTCATGTCAGCAATCTTACGAGAAGTAAAGACTTTGGTGATGCGCACCTCCAAAATAGGAAAGCCAGTTGTTAGGAGGCTGTCGCTCGCCGTTCTCATCGTAGCGAGGCTTCTTCCAGATATACCAATCTCTATATGGGCTGTCCTTGGAGGACTTGGACTCTTGAAACCACTTGTGCTGTGTCGTGCGTCAGTGACTTGTCTCCAGTCTCCATAAGTCAACCTACCTGATCCGAGGTGTGATTGACGACGAGATCCATGAGCATCTTGAGGCCTCTCGAGTGTAATCCTTCGATCAACTTCTCAACATCTGCCATGGTTCCATATTGTGGATCGATATCGCAGTAGTCAGCGACATCATAGCCCATGTCAACCTGAGGTGATGGGTAAACGGGACATAGCCAGACGATGTCAACACCCAGGTTCTTGAAATAGTCTAACTTCTCAATGACACCAGGGATATCGCCGATACCATCACCGTTTGTGTCCTTGAAAGAAGAAGGATAAATCTGATAGACAGATGCCTCTTTCCACCAAGCCTGACTGACGGGGCTAGAAATGTCTTGTGTTGCAGAAGGCATGGTTGATTGCGTGAATGAAGACGACTGAGGATCCATTGTGGAATGATATCGATGCTTCTTTTATCATGAGAAACTAAAGCCACGATGGAAAGTTCAGCTCAACCGTAAGACCGAGAATCCCCCCGCCTCGTAACACATGATGCGTTCAAGATGTGCCATGCATGGTAAATTCTCCCGATAATCCTCCCCCAAATCCTCCCGAGAATCTTTCCGGGGGCGCAGATCCACCAAGTCGCCCCAAGAAATCGAGTCATTAATCTTGCCGGTATTCTTTCCACCAATAGCAACAGCCAATTGTCAACCCCAGGTTCCGAATGAGAGAATTCATCGGGTTTTGTGGAGGAAGCTGGGGAACTGCATCTGACCTCCATGGGGTGAGTTTTCTTACTAGTTTATTCAAGACTTTAAAATATTCTTCCCGATTCGAAAGCCGAAGATCACGAGTTGCCGGAGTCATATATGGTCTGACGGTATATTTAGCGATGCTTCAGCAAAGAGAAAACAGATATAAGGCCAAGACCATGCCCCGAAGACCATGACTCTGCACGCAGGATCTTCTGCATACAATTCACATACGCTTCACCAAGATTAATGTGCTCAGACACGCCTTCGGTCAGTCATTGGTAAACTATCCAAGTCAAAGTTCAATTTGGGATATCAGACCAAGACAACTTCAAAGCTTATCATCTTGCGCATATTTCATGAAAGCTTTTGATCCGGACTACCTACTGTCCTTCGGATCCGATTTATCCTAGCAAGGTTTTTACTCTTTATCCAACCTTCAACTCAACATCAGAAAGACTCCAGATCTCATATCTCCAACACCACCTAACTCAGCATCATGGTCGTCTTATCCGCTCCGGGTAACAACCCAGGTGAAGCAGTGTACAATAAGTACAGGAACAACACGAATGCGAAATGGACGAAAGATGCTGGTCTGAGAAGACTCAATATCGGAATCGGTTTCATGTTTGCATCAGCTGCCGCCAATGGGTTAGTCACTTCCAGCTCAAATGGTATGGGAAGATATACTAACTGAAAGCAGATTCGACGGAAGTTTGATGAATGGACTTCTGACCATTAAGCAATGTAAGTGGATGTTCTTTCTATCTCTATGATAACCTCTGACGCGTAGCAGGGCACGACAATATTGGAGACGTCAGCCCCAGTATCCTCGGTCTCATCATCGCCGGTATCAGTCTCGGTGGACTTCCTGCTTTCATCCCGGCTTCCTACGTCAGCGACTGGATGGGCCGTCGATTCACCATCGCCCTTGGCTCCTCCATCATGATCGCAGCAGCCATCATCCAAACCGCAACTTCTGGCCCTTGGGCGTTTTTAGGAACCAAGATCATGCTTGGTGTCGGCCTAGGCTTCGCACAAACTTCTGCACCACCACTGACGACCGAGATCGCCCATCCTCGACACCGCGCCAACGTTACAAACCTCTTCCAAGCGATCTGGTTCTGGGGTGCCATTGTCTCAGCCGTCGTCACGATTGGAACACTGCACATGAGTGGAAGCTGGAGCTGGAGACTTCCCGTCTTGTTCCAAGCTTTCTTCCCTGCTTTACAACTAATTGGCCTTTTGGGAATTCCTGAGTCTCCAAGATGGCTGATTTCCAAGGGCCGACGCGAAGAGGCTCTCGATATCTTGGTCAAGTATCATGCCAACGGTGATGTTGATGATGAACTTGTGCAGTTTGAGTTCAAGGAGATCTGCGCTGTGATTGACCAGGAGCGCGAGATGGAGAAGACTACTGGATTCATGCTGTTCTTCAAGACCAAGGGTAACCGCCATAGACTTTTGATCTGTGTGTTGGTTGGCTTTATGATCCAGTGGGCTGGAAACGGTAAGCAATCAGCTGCATGTCAACTCTGTATCAGTTATTAACTCTGATTTAGGTATTGTCTCATATTACCTCGCTCCTATTCTGACAAGTGTCGGCGTCACAGATGCACTTTCACAAGCCGGTATTAACCTTGGTCTCCAAGTCTGGAACGCCATCTTGGCTGCTATGGGTGCTATGGCTGCTGAACGATACGGCAGACGACCTCTGTGGCTTCTTTCAACCAGCGGCATGCTCGTTTCATTCATCATCGTGACAGCTTTATCTGCTGTCTTTGCTGAACATGGTACTAAGGTCGCAGGATACCTTGTCGTTGCATTCCTCTTTATCTTCTTTGGCTTCTACGATATTGCCTACACGCCACTATCCATCGCTTACCCCGTCGAGATCTTACCATACGACTTGCGATCCAAGGGCCTGAGTATCAACTTGACTGTTGTTTTCGGTGCCGGTTTCTTCAACCGTAAGCTCCTTGAGCTCTAAGATTTTTGACTGGCATATGACTAACCTGATGCTAGAATACGTCAACCCTATTGCTCTTGCTGCGATTCAATGGAAGTTCTACTTCGTATACATCGCCACTCTTGCGGCTATGCTTCCAACTATTTGGTTCCTGTTCCCCGAAACAAAGGGAAGAACGCTGGAGGAGATTGCGGTGGTCTTTGATGGACCAGATGCGCTCGTCCCAGAGTCTGTAAATGCTGGTGTGTTTCGAAAGTCAGTTGACACCAAGAGTATGACTGGTGAGGCAGAGCATATCTGAAAATGTACAATAAGAAAGTTTGTGGGAGATTGAGTGGAAAAGGAGTGAAAGATAGTGCTCATGGTTTTCAGAGTTCAACTTCAGGATGTAATTGGGTAGCATTGCTGAGTCAAATACCTATAATCTATTAAGAAATAAGTTTCAATCTAAACTACATTAAATACTTTGCAAAATTTCTTGTTTCATAAAATTATACACAATGTTACTTGAACAGGCGATCAATGAGCGTTGTTCTAAGGTTTACCTGAGAAGTGGTGTTGAGTTACGGGTTATATATGCAAAACCCAGACTCGTCTCTCACTAATAGCTATTCCTCTGCTTCCAGAGATCTCCCCGAATAGCTCAGCTGGAAGAGCGTTCGGCTGTAATTGTATTCTGACACCGAAAGGTCACTTGTTCGATCCAGGTTTCGGGGAATCACTTTTTTGCCTTTTCGCACACCGAAAATGGGCCGAGATTTTCCCGGTCATTCGCGAATCCCGTCAGTCAAAGACAATAGCGACGCGACTTAGCCTTTCTTTTTTGGCAATTGGTGCAGAGTCGGATTCTCCATTATCATCAATGCTTATTGTACTGAGAATCTGTCAACCGATTAAGAGATCTACGATGCTACTCCAGGAGCCTCGCTACTGACGTCATTGTCATGTCCCTCTTTTGCTACCAGTCCGGAAAGTAGATAACTTGGATAACCCTCGCGGCCAGCACTTTTGCTCCCGTTGGAGTTGTCGAAGCCCAATGGTACCTACCTATTCTACTGATGATCGAGTGATCAGAGCTAGCATTGATTGTTTGTCGGGCGCTTGCACTGCTGTCAAGATGCATGGCCCAACGCGTTTGCAATGCGATTTGCTTCACACCTGAGATCTATCACTGGCGGCCACCTGCAGCCGCAGAATGGCACCCATTGAGCTTCAGATAGTGCATCGGAGCAAACACCAAATGTCTGGGTGATTGCCGCTTTCTCTTCGCCTGCTTGTCATTTATGTTTGCCTTTGACTTCGCCTCTGCCTCTGCTGCTTGATGGAAACGCTTGTGTGATGTGCTTCTTTGTATGCTACGCCTCAAAGGCTCAGCATTTTCGTTTACAAGGTAGATGAAGTGATCAAGCCATTCACCATCCTTAGATCTCGTTGTCGCGCAATCATCGCATACTCTGCTTCCCAGCTTGGTGAAGCTTCAACCAGTCCGCCATGGCTTCGATGGAAGAGTCTGCCCTCCCAACTTCCGACTACCCAAACACGGTCTCGAAGCTGAAGATACCAATCCGCCAGAAGACCGACAGCCACCCCGTGGAAATCGACAATTCCGACCTCTTGCGACTGCAAGGCTCACTTGATAGTCGCACCGAATCGCATTCTCTTGTCTCTATAATCCCGCAGCGCGCTCTGCCCAGAAAGACCGATCCCCTCTTCAATCATCCTATAAGCTGGCATCTCAGACAACATGAGTATCTAGTGTCTCGTCAGAAAGACCGACAGCATGATGGTAGGATCTCCCAGCATCTTCCTTTACCATTGACTAACAATTCTAGCTCCAGAGTCTCTCCCGGACACCGATGAACGAAACGAGTCTCCTCCACCTCCCGCCGACGACGACCCCGAGAAAACCCCACGCCCAAGACACTCGAAGATCAAGATCGAGAATCCGTCGAACCGCCAGGAAGAGCTAGAGATCCGAGATCGTGAAGAACTGTTGGATAAGCAACGCCGTCTTCATGACGACTGCTTTAACAAGATGTTCGAACTATCATACTATTCACTCAAGGTGGAAAGCGCTGCGGCACGGCTCGAGAAAACAATGGCAGAGATGAGACTGTTTTTGGAAGAAATCCGAGCTGGGCAGGACGAAGAATAAGCTACATGCATACCCTCTGTGCGAGGAAAAGCGAATGAAGGTATGGACTTGGGAGCTGCATGATTACGGCTGAACTTGATACCCCCGGTAGATCAATTAGATCCCATCTAGTGGTAATAATAATGTTTTACGAAGAAATTTCGCGGGTATAAAATGCGACCGTGGGTGTTGAACTTGGAGTAACTTTGAATTGAGGCTTTCCATGGACATCAAAGGCGACAAAGCTCCATGACCATAAGAGTGACACACTGCAACAAGAGATTCTAAATAATTGATTAAACTGAAACATTTCTGCACAGAAACATTAATAAGATAGCAGTCCACCACGGCTTGAGCCAACTTTCAGCATCATGATGGGCGTGGAATTCAGGTGCTATAGGGTGGGTGCAGCCACAAGAACTGGAAAGGCTCATATAGCAAGCGAACATTCTGAGCCAATTGTATTTAATTTGATAATGTTATAGTAAAAATAAGACCGGCAACTAACCATGCATGAATTCATAAGTAAGAGTCGCTGCTGACTACCTACCTATACGAGTTTGCTCTTCTGGTTGGAAGATGACTTCGGGCGAGCATTCCCCATTCATCCACCACAACCACCATCGCATCACAAGTCACACAACCACTTGGCGCAACCGGGAAAGGTACCCGATCCTACAAAGTCGATGACCGGCTGTAAGATGCTTATCTGTAACTTAACGCTATCATTATCACGGTGAGGGTTCCTCCAAACGCGCTGTTCTGTTTAGGTATGGTACAGACACCTCTCATGCTACGCCCGGGGCTTGATCCGCTACCGCGTGCATGTCTCAGTCTGCGACGCAATTTCCTGGATGGACAGATGGTGTTGGGAATTGTCAACCAGCCCTCGCCTCACGTCCAACCATCGCCTTCGAGAATCACAGCCAGCCCACGGTCATAGCAACACGATTTGATCAGGATCCGGTACCTGTCGTTGTACCATTGCGATTGTTGTACCCGATGTACTACCCACGGTTTTACATGTGGCTTGTGAGCCGCTCAGCACGCGTCTTCTGAGTGTTTGAGGCCCTGAGCCCATGCGAGGCATAACGTGGGTAGATCTGCAAGATCTGAGATCGCATTGTACGTTACGGATTTGGAGTTTTTCACGATGCGTGCGAGAACTTGAATCAACATCGGCTGCCGTCTTCTTCCAAGGTCAGTTCAACATCTGGGACTCTTCTCAGCCAGAAACCATACCGATATGCCCTTGCGCGTTTGAATAGCAAACCCCCGCCAACCTACCCCTCTCTCCCCGATCCCGCAGCGCATCGCTATCACGTACAGCTGTGCAGCCTTCCGATGGCAAACGGCAAACGACAATATGGACGCGAAGACGAAAACGATGCCGGAAGACGGGAGAAGGGAGCCAGGAGACAGGAGATAGGACGGCCTCTCTCTATTATTATCTGAGCTGAGGCCCGGCTGGATTGCCCTCTCATCGTCTCAGACCATCTTTCGCTCCCCAAACCGACCGGCCATACCTCGTAGTATCCGGGTTCGAATTCGCCATGTCCAGTTCTTCAGGTCGGTCGCAGGCGACCTCTCTTGCAAACCCTTCCTCAAGTCCTCGCCCAAGTACCCAATCTGGCGGTAACTCTAGAGGCGGCGGCTCTGCAAACAGTAGCTCCAGAGATAGGTTGCGGGAAGAGGCAACCCAGCGCCGGCGCTCTGCGAGCCTTGCATCGTCCTCGGGCCACTATTGTATGTTGACTCTAGATTGCGGGCTGATGTGAGAGGATCACTGACCTTGAATGAAGCGCGGAGAAGTAGGAGAAGTAGCTCACGCCCAAGTCCTTCTTCTTGTAGAACGCCTCAGGCGAAAGGTTGCCGGACGCCTACGCGAGTGCGAAGATCGCAAAACGTCCCAAACCCACTGTATCGTGGCCCTAACGATGGTGAGTACCTCTTTCGAAGTATACCCCATTGCCAGCCCCCACTTGTCGCGTACAAAGAAAACGACATGCTAACCTTTTATGTCTCTAGATGGGCCTTGGGAACCTTGGCAACCTCCAGGGGTCGACGACGATGAAGTCACAGAAATCACAGAAGAGGAATTTGCACGTGCTGCACGAATGGAAATCAGGCGCCGACGACGGGCACAGCCAAACCCGACAACCACCTCGGTCGAACGATTCCCCGTCAATAGACTTATAAATTGGGAGATATACGACTCAAATTGCGTCCAGATATTGGTTGAATGGGAGGATGAAAACGACCCCGACACTTGGGAACCTGAAGAGATCCTTCACCGAGATGCCCCAAATTTGGTCCTCAACTTTTGGAGAAGCAAGGGCGGTCGCCAGAGAGCTACAGGTCTAGAGGTACACCACGTTCTGAAGATACTCGAACAAAGGACGGGGAAGAATTCAGGACAGCCTGAGTACAGGTGTCAATGGGTTGGATACGCTGCTTCCAACAGAAACACGACCTGGCTCTCGCGCGACACTGTCACAGCTATTGCCCTGCCTCAGTGGGTGGAGTTTGTATGCGGTATCAGTGTTGGGTGACTACCTATCATTATGATCTCTTTTTTCTCCCTGTTGGTCCTCTGTTTCCCTTTTACGAGTTTCATTTCCATCATCATGTTGTTTACCTCCCTGTATTGCCCGTCGGTTCGGTACGGATAGTGATGGAGCATCGCATTGGAGATCCTACTCTGTAGGATTCGCGTAAGCCCTGTTCCGTGTCGCACTCCTCGGCTGCACCACTTATTACACTTTTATCCTTTGCGAAAATTATTAAAATAGCTTGAAGCGAGCACATCAATTGGAAACTCATTGGCTCTCAATCGCAGACCCCGTATCTCTTATGGATCTCCTGTCATGGTCTTCTATGGCGGATGCTGCAATTTCCGAGTGATCGACAGCTACTGAGTCACGCTAATTCAAGGGCCCTCCCCTGTAAGTGCCTCGGGTCAGTGAAAATGCTTGAGGCTAAAATCCTTCTGTCCAGTGAAACTGAGTTGATGTTGACGCCTAACGGTCGGCTTTATGCTTAGTTGTTGAACGTTTCACCAATCGACGCGGTTGTTCCAAGCCTCACCCTTCAATCATTTATCGATCGGCCTTTTTTTCGACATGTTATCTTGCATTAGACATGTTCGTGTGGCTGCCGCGTGGGAGACTGGCATCTTTGCCCTCCTTTATATCTCGGCATCTGTTACTCGTGCTGCAGCCACGTCGGCCATTGCGGCACAGCATAACAAGATAAATGATCGCCGAGGCCAAGACTCTGGAATGCCGGGCCGTTCCTTGTCAACTGTTGGTTGGCTTGAAACTAAAACCTCGTCAGCAAGCAACACACATCTAGCCGAGTTGAGGCTCGAAGCCGTTTCGCTACAGACAGGTCCCTCTTTAGAAAAGGATCTCTTCTCATTTGCTGGCCCTGGGCATTTTGTATGCCTGACTAGTGCCGCACGTATCACCTTTTGCGGAGATCTACGACGATCTTTGTTAAAATTCCCGCACATGGTTGGTGATCCCCGCTGATAATCCCCGTTGAGTCTGGCACTTGCGTACTATCATGACCATCAACCATAGTTTTACCGCGCTCGTCCTTCCTTTCATAGGTTGGTCTTCTGTACGAGTAAGTAACCATGGTTGGTATGCACTGCTGCAGTCTGCTAGAGCCCTAGACCACATCCTTCACAGTCCAAATGGAGGGATCTTCCGTCCCCTGTTGAAAATACACCGTTGATGTTGCAACACTTGCTGACTCGCAGAGGAAAGGGTTCCATTCCAACTAGAGCTTCCCATCCGTGTCTGACCCACGCATATGCCGCTTCGTCTTGATAACCAGCGACCAACAGCTGTTTCACTACAGGAGCTTACGCAACATGTGAATATGCGAGTTGAGCATGCCTGTCCTACTGCCCTGGGTCAGGTCCCCTATATAGACCTTCCCCTCATCTGCTCTCTTCTCTCTGTGCTGTACTGTTTTAGTCGCTGTATCGTCGGGACTGTCTGCCATCATGGGCCTCCTCTTGCTTCCGGCTGTGGCATTTGCCGTAATTATTGTCTACTACGTTCTCTTCCCCAAAAAGAAGACCAGCGGCCTTCCTCTCCCTCCAGGTCCTAAGCCTCTTCCTCTTGTCGGCAACGTCTTTGATCTACCGCCTGCTGGAACAGCAGAGTACAAGCACTGGGCCAAGTTCAAGAAGCTGTACGGTCCTATTAGCTCTATCAATGTCCTCGGTACTCCCCTCATTGTGCTTAATGATCGAGTAGCCATCCATGAGCTCCTAGAGAAGAGGTCTACCAAGACCTCGTCTCGACCATGGTCGCCCTTTGCAAGCGAGCTTTGCGGTTATAGCGTATTCCTTCCTGTCATTCCCTATGGAAACAAGTTTCGGTACTTTCGTAAGCTGGTCCATCAGCAGATGGGTACCAAGTTGATCTGTTCCGAATTCCGCGATACTCAGGAGCTGGAGTCGCTTCGCTTCCTTGTAAGAACAATTGAGAGACCCGAGGAGCTCCAGAAGCACATCAAGACGTAAGTTTGCGCTCAAAAATATGGACTGAGCATGCGATGGTTTCATAATTGATGTATTCATAAGAATTGTTGCTAATGAACTCCATGAATAGTGAGGCCAGCGCTATTATCCTCCGAATCGTCTACGGATACAACATCGAGCCCAAGAAACTCGACCCTCTCGTCAGCCTCATCGAGACTATGATGATCAACTTCTCCGACGCCTTCGTCCCTCTTTCATGGGCCGTCGATATTATGCCCGGTCTCGCCCGTCTTCCGGATTGGTTCCCTGGCACCAGCTTCAAGAAGACCGCAAGAGAGTGGCGCAACACTACCGACCAGGCATTGAACACTCCTTACAACTTTGTCATGGACCAAATGGCAAACGGAACAAACCGACCTTCTTATGTTTCTCAGTTGATGAGCAGCAAATCTTTCAAGAATGAGAAGGGCACTGGAGAGCCAACCAAGGAGGATATTGAAGCCGTCAAAGCTACAGCTACTATCATGTACGGCGGCGGTGCTGATACCACCGTCTCGACTATTAGCAGTTTTGTTCTTGCCATGATCTCTTTCCCCAAGGTCCAGAAGAAGGCTCAGGCTGAGATTGACAGCGTCACTGGCGGCACAAGACTGCCTACATTTGCTGATCAGGACAACATGCCTTATGTCAACGCCCTTTGCAAGGAAGCTCTTCGATGGATGCCTGTTGTACCTACCACCACAACCCACGTCACCGAGGAAGAAATTGAGTACGAAGGATTCCGTATCCCCAAGGGCACATACCTCATCCCCTCAACATGGGAGATTCTTCACGACCCCGAGCTGTACCCCAACCCTGACGACTTTGAGCCTGAGCGTTACATCTCCCCTCGAGCTGAGCCTGACCCCAGTGACTACGCTTTCGGCTACGGTCGACGAATCTGCCCTGGTCGATACTTAGCTGAGGATAGTATCTTCATGACCGTTGCACGACTATTGGCAGTGTTCGATATGCGCAAGGCTGTTGATGAGAATGGAAAGGAGATTGATGTTGTGATTGATGGTACACCTGGATTGATCAGCCATCCTGTTGAGTACAAGTATAGCATCACACCCCGAAGTGACAAGCATGTTGAGATGGTTCGGGCTGCTGAGAGGCTTCATCCTTGGGAGGAGAGCGATTCTAGTCTTTTGAAAAAGGATTCCCCAGTTTGAGTTTACATAGCCGGTTAATAAAGAGAAGCGTTAAACTCAATGGTAGAATGAGTCTATCTCATGTTTGGTCAACTAGTGAAATGGTGTTGCGTGTTAATATCATGTAACGAATACATCTCCAAGGCTATTATTCAACGACGGGTGAGCTGGTGATTGCGGAACACATATGAAACGATTAACGATTAATTGAACAGGGCACAGCTCATCAAACCTTTACAAAGGCTTGATTCAGTCACATTATGAGTCCATGTTTGTGACCCAAGCAGCTTAAAGTCCAGCGTCAGTGCCTCAATGGCAATGGATTCACAAAGGAATAGGCATGCGAGAAAGGTATAAGTGTGTGAGAGAATCCTCTCGAACTCTGGCTCATCATCCAGCACAACAATCAACACGACTACAACAATTACATCTCAAAACAAAGCAAGTATCCAACAATTTCACAACACTCAAACAATTTTCACACCCACCATCATGTGTCGGATCGAACTCTCAGGCTTGGAATGCGAAACGTGCGGCGACCAGATAAAGCTCCAAAAGCAGAAGACGGTTGTGGAGTGCCAACCTGTCAGGAATGGAAAGCCATGCAAGGGAAAAGACGAGAAGGTCGCATACGAAAAGCATAAATGCCAATCGTGCACAGCTGTTGATCTTGAAGAGCAGGGACAGTACACCCACGGCACAATGCCGTATTGAAACCCTGGGAGGCGATAATTTTATCTTTTTGGATACGACACCTTTTGGAGATGAGGGCCCTCGGATTGGATTCCTCTAAGGAATAGAGACCATAGAAAATGAAATAGAACTCAGCTACTTGAAGAGTTCCTACAATCACTATCTTGACTCCTGCATCTGATGAATGTTCTAATCATAGTTCATCGTGCCACTTACTGATGTCTGTCACCTCTAATGTGTTAAGCTGATAAATTGTAGAATACTATTCATTTACATAATGAGTCTAACCTTCATTGAGCTCAATCCATAGGGCTTATACCGCAATCATGTCTTGACAAATCGATACTTCACGTAAGGAATCCATCCCTTGGGCAGATCAACCTTCTGAGCAGTGAAGGTACAAGGGCTGAAAACAGGCCAAGTGTGATTCTTAGAGAACCCAGCTTCTGTAAAAGTCTTTGTGACTTCCTTTCTGCAGGGGTACTTGAACTCAAGGTTAAACCAACGGTCATAAGAAGCAGTACCATATGATATCTCCATCTTGTTACCTCGGAGTGGGAACTTGAGGAAGTCGTTATCAAAAGCATCGATGGCGTTGATAAGGGTTGTCAGAGAACCTTGGAGTTCCTTCTTAAGAAGACCCTGGATTTGGATGAACCCATCGCGAACCTTGCGCGATGCGGTGGTCTTAGAGAGCTCAGCGTTATTCTTCCAGTTTTGAGTAAGTTGAGCATTGATCTTCTTTAAAGCATCTCGGGATCTGCTTTCATGCTTGGTAAGAAGAATAAGAGGCGTGAGGTTCAATTTAATGTCGTTGGCGTACATATATAGCTCGGAAGTGACGGTGCCGAAGCCATGCATAATTCCACCAAGCGTGTTGAGTCTTCCATCGTCGAGGAGATCGTTGAGAGTATTGGGTACAAGATTCTCAGGGTCCAGATTATATGAGGCCTGGATATTGCCGAGGTAGTTGTAGTATATGTACTCTCGCTTCTCGTTTGCAGAGTTTGCGGCAGCAATGATATTCTGAAGATCCTTGACGGCTTTAATGGCACCGTATACTGTGGCTGTTAGCAAATCACAAGCTTAAATTGAAGGTTGAAGTGACTGACCATTGTTGAGATACGTTGAAGCGGTTTTTCCAGTGCAGGCGTTCTTTTGACAAATGCTCTTCTTAATCCCGTCAACCTTGGTGGAGACAGTCTTGACACGAGTTTGAACAGTGGTAGCTGCGGTTTTGATGGCAGTGATTCTGTTCTTGTACGGTGTACTGAATGTCTTCTCCCAGTCCGCCAGCATCTTGGACATCTGGCCATTTCTGATCTCTGTGCCTTTGGGAATCCATTCCAGGAACCAATCCGTGACGGAATCCACTTGGTCTGGAGAACAGCCAGATGAATCGCAGCGACTGAGGCGGTCAACCAGATCGAAGTAGCTCTGAGTGTTGATCTGCGACACGGTCAATAATTGATACGGGAGGAGTTGATGGGTAACTAGCCTCAGCGGCTTTCTGTACTACCCAGCCGTCTTTGTTGGCAAGCTGGTTAGACAGCACAGTATTCTTGTTGTTCTGAAACTTGAAGCCCCGATTTGAGAATTCCTGTGTCGGTGTTAGTTCCAGAAGACATTGAAGATAGTTGAGGTTACTAGCCTCTTCAGCGCTGTTGGCATGGGCCAGAGACACCCATTTAGCGCCCTTGAGCTTTCCATCCACCCAAACAGCGCGCTCTGTCTTGACCTCTTTAATAGCCCTGGGAGCCTCTCTGCACCAAGCGGGATAGCCAGTTACAAAGTCGTCATTTCCCATCGCCTCCTGTATAAGATCGCAGATGTTTCGGTTGTTGGTCAAAATCTGAACGCCGCAGGGACTTGTGTTGACACAAGTGTTGATAGGCTCTGAGCCGAATGGAATTTGAAAGTACGCATCGCAGCCATATGTTCCTTCGGTAGATTTGCAGATCGTATCGAGGTTTTGACCCGGCCCAGCGAGAACCGGAGCCACGAGGGCTAATGCAAGGAATGGGAGAGATTTGTAGTGATACATGACTGTAACGAAGAAGGCTGCTGGAGTTTTGGAAATGAAAGACTGTTAGATGGACATATGTCTCTTAAAAATACCCCAAAGCCCCTGACCGCATGGCGCGCATGATGTTTTCAGCTTGAAAAGCCATCTTTGTTAGTGCCATTCAGCCTTGGGCAGACTGGCAGTCGAATGATCAGCCACAATTACTAGTCCATTCCACTTTACGGCATTAAGACACTTGTGATCACAAAGGCAGGGTATTTGATTTGTTACAGCTCCTTGATTAAGCGAAGCTACTTTTTAACCTTATTCATTTACGCCATGAGAACGGTCCAGACTCGGTTGTCAGAAATCCCTCGCATCTTGAGCGGACTCAGAACACTGGACAGGTCAGAAAATAATCAGGGCGCCAAGAGCATATTGACATAAACATTTAGGCATCCTCCCCTAATCTTTTTACCAGCCTTACCTAATTCTCTCTATTGGTTACAATCTCTTCCATCGACCAACTTTCCCCAGCAATCATGCTGTACGCCAACTTGGCATATTGATATGCAGCCAGATCTAGCTGCGGGCACATCGAAAGCCTGTACAAGATCTGTAGGTTCAAAAAGAGACAAACAACGAAGTTTTCGGAGATACCCCATTGCCTCACCTCCAATCGAGGCTCTGCTGTGCCATCATCGCCAGGTATAAATGCAACCATGACGAAACCCAGTGACTCGAGAGACTTTACAGTCATCTTGACGGCTTCAGCCAGCTTGCTTGACGTTTTGTAGCGGTTCCCTAGAGCTGCGCAGAGTTCTGAAAGTTCAAGTCTGACTTTTCCTACAGGCTTCCCGGAATACGTCTTTTCCATGCGTCTCACGTAGTTTCTGATTTGATCCATGTCGAGATCCGCTCCATCTCTCAGACGTTCACTGCAACCACCATAAACCTCCCGGCGTGTTTCCAAGGCCTTTGTGGTGGTCTTCTTTCTTTCTTTACAAAGCTCGCATTCACACACGAATTTCCAAGGCCTGAGGTTCTTCTGGGCATCGCTATAGGACTCCAAGGCGTGTGGGGGCCGGTAGCTGAAAAGGAGTTCCGTCCCAGCTGGCATGTCTCTGGTGGCACGGATGATCTGCATGTCGCCAATGAAGGAGCGCCTACAGTTGCTAACGCAAGAATGATTGATCTTGGAGGCCATAAGCCAGATCCCAACAGTCTCGAATATAGGGTCTTCGATGTTCTCCGAGTTGGTTGCCTGGTTGAAGACACTCTCCTTGAAGTACAAGCGTGAGCTTCTTGGGGCGCCGAAAGCGTTCAAAGCGATGATCCTTTCGACCATGAAACTACGCCACGGTTAGTAGAGACCCAAGCATTGTCTGGTGAAATTGTAGCTCACGCATCAACCACTGACTTCCCGTCACATTCCAAGACCTTCAACTTCTTGTGGTCACCATGATACAATCCTTGGAACCTTGGCAGACATTCTGGGTTTTGATGTAGCTTTTGGATGACTTGGGCCAACAGGGAAGCGAGGCCGCTAGCCATCACTGTCCTGGTCGACATATTCATCAAAATGGCTGGGTAGTCTTGGGCTTCCTTTTTGTCAAAGAAGCAGTATGCAAACGACTTCTCACAGAGAAGCAGGTCTCCGGCAGACACAGCTTCCTTGATGAACAGTCCTTGCCCACGGCCGGGTGAGTCGCGTATCTCGACCAGGGAAGAAAAGGTAGCGCAGTCGATGAGTGGAGGAGTCATACCGGCTTGTTCGTGCATGTGCTTGAAATCGTAATCGCCACATTGTTCCAAAATCCTTTCACTGACACGACCTAGCTCTGACTTGGCAGTCTCATTCTGAGGATATGTGGCTGTGATTAACAGTAGCTTCTGCCTGCATTCCTTGAATCTGCCCAATCTGTAAAGTGCATTGGATTCGGAAAGGAGAGAATCCTCGGTCGGTGGGGCAGGATCCGATAACGCTTCGCTGGGGCGGTCGGGTTCGATGGCTTTTCTTGTCAGAGGTTTCAACTGTGGCGGGATTCGTTCGTCGTGACGTCCAAGCTGAATCAAATCGCCGGGATGATCGACTCGCAACGAGTACGGCCCATCAACAGATTTCTTGAAATAGGGTTCTTTGAGGATAAACACGGTTCCAATCGGAGACTCGAGGGGTTTATCGGTAGGTCGATGATATATCTGAAGGCAGACTGCAGTTCCCTCAACGTCCACAACGACGAATACGACTGCATTGATGCGGTCCGGTGGCGTCATGACTCGAAGGAAGACCTTTCTGATATTAGCTAGAAAATAGAATGAGAATCGACAGTGCAGACCTTTCTGCCACGATGATGTGTCTCAAGCCTCATTTTAGAGATAGAAATGGGTTCAAGGTCTCGCTCGGGAGTCGTGCATGGTGGGTATGGATCTGGAATCAGGGTGACGGATACGCCCCCCCTCAGGCTTTCGGTCTCAGTAGATGGTTGAGGAAGAAACTTGCCAGCGCGCTGGGTTGTGAACTGTCGAATGAGAGCGTCAGCCTCAGGATGGTCGTCGACCAGTTGGCCCTTCTTCTTTAGTGCTTCCTTTGATGCTTCATCAATCTTCTTGAAGGCTTCAGCGAGGCCAGTATCTTCTGATCCATGTTTTGTATCCATGTTGGCGTCGTGGAAAGTTGAGGATGTTATGTTGAAGTTAGGTAGGTAAGTAGTTATCCTGATATTTATGATAGCCTTGCCTAATTGCTACCTTCCATTAGTGCTGCTTTCACAAAAACAAATATGTTGGATGGCCGATTGCACCTGCACTCCACTGCGTTGCCACTGTCACATTCACTGCCGCTGGCGCTACTTGTGTTACACAAGGAGCCTGGACTATCACTTCCACTTACCAAATAACAAAAGATGATAGGAATTAGACAGGCGAGTTGAAGAAAAAGCAGCGGGTCTGTTCTAAAGATTAAGATAACTCTCAGTAAATATCAGTAGCAGCAGTCTTCACCGAGCTGCATCCACTCTTCAGCTCCGGTTTGTGTACCATTGGCTCAACTGCCAAACCTAACTCACCCATATTAACCCCGCGGGAATAGTTAAGGTAAAACTAGGCAAAGGGTCAAAGAAAGAAGGAAATGTTAGGTAAAATTATCCTCATGGTTATAAAAGCCTAGCATAATTCTTATCTGAATGCTGACTTTTCTTCAACCTACTTTATTCTTTAATTTTATGATAACTTATGTTCGAAACTTCATCTAGTTTAGGTTTTGAGCTTGCTTCGAGAACGCACAAAAGGGCCGGAGCGGAATTGTGATGCGAGATTAGAGAAAACAAACAAGTAGTTTAAAAAACAAAACCAGCTAAATTCTATATGGTAGGCAAAGAAACAAGAAAAGTAGATGAATGACATAAAGCTCGTGCTCACTCCTCCCATGGCTAGCAAGACAGCCATACCCCGTTCATGAGACTCTCCCGTACTGCATCAAGCCTTGTATATCGATGGAAACCACCTCCTTTCAAGCCACAGGAACGTGGCTCTAACTATCCTCATGAACCTGAGATTGATCATGTTTACAAAGGGATGGGAGCATGGACATCGACGTAGCACAGAACCCATCCAAACGGAACAGGGTTCAACAAGCTGATATGAGCAGCGTCCTTCTTGGTGAAGGCAGCGCTTCCGGGCTGAGTACCAAGGCTGTCCTTGTACATCTGGCAAGTGACCTTGTTGGGGTCAACCTTTTCGCCCTCGGGGAGAAGGAATGAAACACCGGTGAGTTCAAGGTCGGTGATTTGGAAGTCGATGTGAGTGAGCTTGCCGAAGGGAACGCTGACAGTCTTGTGAGTCTTGTCGGGTCTGTTGAGGGCGTTGACATTGGCGTTTGCAAAGGTCTTGGGGCCGGGGGCAGCTGTTGCGGCGGTTGCGAGAGTAGCAACGGCGGTGGTGAAGATGGTAGTGAAGTACATGGTGATGATGTTTTTGAAGTTGAGTTTTGAGAGGTTTGTAGTAGTTTTAGTGGTAGTAGTGATTGATGAGTTGCTTGAGTTGTTGGAATGCTGAGAATGTAGAGGTCATTGCCAACTTTTTATATTCAAGAGGATGGTCTTGGACAACGACATATCTCGTATAGGTCTTTGCTATTTTTAGAGAAGTAAGCTGTTGACTGCTACGGACTAAGCTTTGGAGCTCAAATGATACCCAGCCCTGCGGGGCATTTTGCATGCTACGGGCAGTGATCAGATCCGCTGTAGATGAAGTCAGCACTTGTTTCACAGCCCACTTGGAGGAAATTCGCCAATCACTTGTCTTGTGAGCAAAGGCAAAAGACCGAGCCGATCCATCCGGATCGGGCTTTGGTGTATTATCGTGGAATATTATTACAAGCCTATTATTATGTGAAGAATTGCCTTGCGTTGTGGTCCGGAGTTATCTCGTCATTTCTGTTTACAGCTCTAAAGAACCAACAGGTCAAGCAATAATACTTCTACACTTGATGATGCTTGGATACAAAGAGGGACTGATTTCATCAAAAACTGACAGGGAAAAGAAAAAGATGACTCTGTCATTTGCATTTGCTCCCTCGCAACTCTGAGCTATGCCAATGCTGTCTTTTGAGGCTGAGGGACTGCAAGCACGTCGATCCTCCTCGGGGATGGTGCCGTCTCAGAGCATTACATCCAATTGTCTTGATCAGTCAGCAACGCTTTCTCGTGTCCTGAGTCGATCATATCTCGCGTCTGACCCACTCGTCAGACCTCATAAGGCGATGCTACAGGGTTGTGTCAGGTCTCAGAAAATTCCTATGGTCCCTGATCCAATTAAATTGGCTGAATCGCGTCTTTCATCACTTCATACGAGTTTAGGAAGAGCCGGACAGCGCATGATGGAAAAATAGCCACAATGCATTTCGCATGGCCAGGCACGTCTTTGCCAAGCTAAGAGCTCACCACGATGAGCCATTCTTACTTGTTTGACTGTAACGTTTCTTCCTTTTAATGTTGTGGTATCTTATTGTCTGATGACTTAATTCCAAGTCTAGGAATGTTGCATCATGTCTGACTGACTATGGCCAACTCACGATTACAAAGCACAAAGCTTTTAAGCTCATAATCGATGACAATGTATTGCTTAAGCATTTGGGGGCTGACGCGTCACCCACTTTTTGCCGTACATTGTAGCGTATTAACATTCATCAATGAAGCTCTCAACGGATTGTGATGCATAGACGTCTGACGGTTCGAAGCCGAGATCTCTTAGAGTTTCCATAGCAAGTTAGTATATTGAACTTATTTAATCCCGACTTCGAGCTCGTCTGGGTTCCCCGCAGAGCGAGGCTTGATATGACTCTTGACTCAACCGTGAGAGCCAATGGCCCATCTCTTAGAGATTCCCTTTTAGGACAAGGGCCATTGATAACCTATAACTTGGTGTATGATTGGCCGAAAGACCATCATAATCTTTGTGCTGGATAGCAAAATACTCCACTTCTGGCAGAAGGAATGATCAAGATAGACGTGAAAAAAGAGTATATAGTTCCATCATTTTCCCTCACTGAACACCTAGTCTTCGTCAATTAACCTTTTCTATAAAGAAAATGGCACTTTTATCAATTACTGTCCTCTTTGGAGCAGCTCTGCTCTTTTTTGTGGGCGTTCTCATCGTCCGCTTACGTTCACCATTGGCTTCCTTGCCAGGGCCTCGCTTAGGACTACTGACGCCATGGCAATTGCGCTATCATGAGTTGCGTGGTAAACGCACAGAGTATGTTCATCAGATGCACCAGAAGTATGGAAATGCTGTTCGCGTTGCTCCGAATGAAGTTGTCTTCTCATCCCTTGAGGCAATGAAAGAGATTTATCTTTCCAAAGGAAGTGGCTTTGACAAGACCAGTTTTTATGACCTCTTCTCTCAATTCGGCCTCAAGTAAGTCATCAGTCTGCTTTGCTACCAAGCATTTAACTAACTTGAATTCAGGACAATGTTTTCAACTATACATAAAGGCCCGGTCAGTCATGAACCGTTTGCCCAAGAAGAAACCATCTGACTTTCTATAGCACAGCCAAAGAAGACGAATCATCGCCGATCGCTACGCAAACACCAACGTCAACAAGGAAGAATCTCTCCATGGCATTCAGGAAAGGTCTCAAAATTTTATCAAAAGGTGCAAACAGGCACCAAATCAAGAGATTGATACTTATGTAAGAGTCCTCGGCTACCTTTTGCAAGACAATACTAATTACGAGCAGATGTTCCTCCATTGCTACGCCTTTGATTGCGTGACACATCATATGTTTCACCCTCATGGCAGTGACTCGATTCTTCAGGCTGAAGATGAGGAAACCTTGAGAGAGGCTGTTTTTGACGATAGTCTCGTCAGTAAGTTGCTACGACTTTCCGACGAGACAATTGCTGATAAAACCAGGGCGGCTACTGAACTACTATAATCCCACTTTTGGCGGCCTCGCTGCCAAACTGGGCTTATTCGGAAAGTCTCGTGGCATCCCCCGCAATATAGAGCTTGTACTCAACGGCGTCAAGAAGGGTGGTGTCGCTGACTTTACTCTTGTGAGCCGTCTACAAGAAGAGAAATTTGGCATGGGGATCTATGATATCGCATCCGAATGTATGGATCATACGCTCGCTGGTATCGAAACTACTGGTGATGCACTGTGTTTTCTAATGTGGCAGATCTCCCAGCCAGGCTATGAGTTCATCCAGGAGCGTCTTCGCGATGAGTTCAAGGCCAACCCCAAAGCCAGTTCTGATCAACTGGAATATCTTGAAGCGGTGGTCAAGGAAGGCCTTAGAGTTTTCCCATCTATTCCCATGAGCTTACCAAGGCGTGTTCCTGACGGTGGTGCTACTGTTGATGGCCACTGGCTTCCCGGAGGAACCATCGTCAGTTGTCAACCCTACTCGATGCATCGAATGGATGAGGAAGTCTTTCCACGACCCGATAGCTTTGAACCTCAGAGATGGCTGGAGGAGAAGGGCTCAGCTGAGAGAAACCGCCTATTCTTCGCATTCTCCAATGGTGGACGAGCATGCATCGGCAGACAGTGAGTACATAAGCGCCACGTTGAGGAGTATTTACTAACTCGTTATCAAGCTTGGCTATCGTCGAGATGAAGACTCTTTTACGGGATATCTATTCACGATATAGAACCGACCCTGTTCCTGGAATGGTTTTCGACATGAGCATGGATGACCAAATCTTCACCTCTCGACCAAAGGATCAGAAATGCATTTTGAAGTTCACTGAATGGGAGTAGGGCGGTAGTTACGAAAAGCGAGTCTCTGAGTGTTGGCGTTGAAGAAATGCTGCTAGATATTCAAGTTCAACGGAAAACTACGATGTCCATGTTTTTATGAAGATTTAAGTCCAAATTCGATGTGATTATAAAAGTACTCAAGTGCTGAAAATGCATGTGTTGATGCCATATGTCCCTGCACTGGTGACCACCAAATGTACGAAGTTGATCGATGACAACACATACCGCATTTTTCGATACTACAGGTAATGCGCAATAAGATGTCCTTGATATAAAAGTGCGATATAGTATTTGCCATGTACATGCTTTCTAATCATCGATTCTCGGTTGTTTCTGACCCAGACCTAAGCTCGTTCAGGGTTTAGTGCTATGCGGGGATTCTTAACGGAGCCAGTCCCTGGATTCATGACCAACTCAACCTTGTCAACTTACATCAACAAACACGGAAAATGAGCGCTGTGACTCCCCAACAGCGAGGACCTCCAAAAAGGGACACTAGGTCTCGCGGGGGATGTGTGCGATGCCGTCATAGGCGGCAGAAATGCGATCAAGACAAGCCCTTTTGCGGTAGATGTGTTGAGGCGGGGACCGCCTGCAATTATGAGGTTAACTTGAGTTGGGGTGGCAGATCCTTTGGTAAATCTTCTTTTGGAAGATGTCTAAAGGGAGTCCAAAGAGTTGGTACGTTGTAAACCCGCAAAATACTAGTGAAACTTTGCTGATAGACGATCCAGATAATACGTCTGGTGGTAACGGCTTCGTCTATGGCATACTACAGCAGTCATCGCTGGCTGGAAGCAGAAGGCCACCTGGAAGCTCAGCAATCCGGCCGTCACCTAAAAGTAATAATCGACCATCTAATCCATACAAACAAGATACGCGGAGAAGGAGTCCAAGAATTCGAAAGCAAAACCTAAGCAACCCAGAAGCATTACAAACATCGAGCAGCGACAGTACATTTGTACCATCTAAAAGTCCTGCGGCTATGCTTGCACAAAACCACTTCACCCACGGATTCCACTCCTTCGACGATATCATCCCAAAACCGCAGCGCCAAATATCATTTCTTCCACCAATGGCCCAATACCTATTCCAATTCTATCTCTCGGAGACAATGAGACTCACAGTTCCAAGCAGTTATGCGAAAACAGAAATATGTCGCTTTCTTGTCCCAATGTCATACCGCGAACCGAGCTTACTCTATGCAACCATGGCTTTCGCCGCTGTTCATCTGGATGCCGTTGGCCAATTGCCGGGGAACTCGAAACGCCTAATCGATAGCTTGCACTGGGCGAGTATTAGCCATCTTCGGAAACTGCTGGACGATTCTGACACTACAGCCCAAGCAGTGGCACTTGCTACAACAAGAACATTATGCCAGGCTCAGATCTATGGCGGAACTTCGCTGTGGAGAGTTCATCTAGACGGGGCACGTGCAATACTTGAGGCATCTCCAATAGAGAAGAGTTCTATCGGTAGCGTTCATGAGCCAGTTAGCACTGAGTTTCTGGCCAGTTGGTTCCATAACGCAGAAGCATTGGCATCCTTAAGTCCAGCTGGGCTATTCGCAACCCAAGTTCCAGTCACTTCTGGACGCGATTCTGGTGTATTTTTCGATATCTATGGCGGTGTCATGTCTGATCTCCCTCCTTTGTTCAAATCAGTTGGCTTTCTGGTCAGAACGAAACGAATGGGCAATTATGATCTACAACCAGAGGCAGAGAGTCTCATACAAGAGATCTATATAAGGCTTGCTAGGGACACGGCCGAAGAAATATTTCTCAGATCAGACATATCTTCGCCTCTCTTAGCAAGTGATGCTCAAAACTATGCCTTGAGTAATGCTGGGTTCCTATACACCGCTCTCTTGCACGTCTACTCCCAGGTAAAATCACTCTCCCCTCTTACCTTGGAGGTACAATTTTGCGTCGACCAGATCATCCAATGCGCTCATGGTATGTCCTGTGAATCTGGACTATCCCCGAGGGTGTTGTTGGTTTCTCCCCTGTTCACTGCTGGACTCTGTGCCATTGGCTCCGCACGAGATAACATCAGGGCCGCGCTGGTGGACATTGGAAAATGGATGAAGACGCCTCATCTATTTAAGGCTCTAGAATTGCTAGACAAGGTTTGGCTAGAGTACCCTGACAACTCAGCGAGAGCGTGGGAAGGAGTTGGTAAGTACCTTGATATTCTTTTGGACAAGACGCTGACCATCTACCCACAAGCAATCAACATTGACTTTCTTCCTTACTAGATCTAAGAATCTAGATCATCTGACCAGAAACATTCATAAAAGAAACCAAAGAAATCAGAACAGTGACGATAAGACTTTCTTCTATCTGGCATCATACTAGACTCTCTCAGTCTCTATGACTTTAAGCTCAACACTTGACTTTCCTAATTTATCTCCAGTCTGGTCTGGAACCTGATAAGATCTGAACTTCCTTGCCGGAAGTCTCTCGTTGAACTACAGAGCTATCGTCAGTAATTCTTCGTTCACGGGAAGATTAAACGAAATATTCCTACCATTGCATCGATTTCTTCCAAGGTACGTCCTTTCACTTCAGGCAAGTAGAAATATACCCAAACAGCACTGACGATGCATGAAGGGAACCATATGAAGCCGTATCTAGGACCCCAATTCAATGCGCTCGGGTTGATGAAATATGGAGCAGTAAAGGTGATTAGCCAAGCACCCAGAAACCCAGCGGCTGCAGCAAGGCCAAAGGTATAGCTTCGAAGACGCTGTGATGGAATTTCTCCAGCGACCATCCAGGAATAAGGCGCAACCATGCCCTGCGCCTTACGGTTAGTATTGAATCATAAGTGCATTAAATCCAAAGACAGGCTATACTTACGTTGAAGCCCACCATGTATAAGCAAGAGAGTGCAACGAGTACCTGACCTGTGACAATAGCACCTGGCTTCTGATGATACGTAACAGCGATGATTAGTTGGAAGACTCCAGCAGTTACAAGGCCGCAGAGGAGTAGAACTCGACGCCGACCGTATCGAACAACGATGAAAGCATTTATGATGATCGCAAGCATTCCCGCCATGCTTAGAACATTGCTCATCGCGAAAGGATCTTGGACATCCGCCATGGCGAAGAAGTAGGCCTTGTAGGCTTCAACAAGTCAGTGGAACAGGTCTTGGATGAGTTGGAGGAAACTTACCGATGATATACATGGATCCTGACGCCGCTTGAAGTAAGACGGCGCAGATCGATATGTAAGTTCGCCTTCTGTCCACTGGGTTCTTGAACATATCTCGTATCCCAACACCGCTAGCCAAAGCTTGTTCCATTTCAATGGCCTGACGAATTTCTGCTAGCTCAGCATCAACATCTGAGCCTTTTGGTCTTAGCCACTTCAGCGATTTTAGGCCATCTTCGTAACGCTCTTGGAGGATCAGCCATCGCGGCGATTCGGGGATGAAGGGCAAGCCAAAGAATATGATGAGGGGAACGATATATATGATGCCGAGAGGGATGAGGTATGCAGAGCGGTCTGGTCGTTTGGCTGTCGCCCAATCGATGATCGTGCCAATGAGTGTGCCCTGCCAGTCAAAAGTCAGCCTTGATACGAACCTTGCGGGGTTGGAAGGATACTAACAAAGGTTGTACACAGATGGAACACCGTCAGGAAAAGGCCACGGTACTTCGCAGGGCTACTTTCCTGAATGTAGAGCTGCGAAAAAGTCATGAAATAACCGTTAGCTAAGCCAATGAGAAGTCGGCCGAGATACAGAGGGCCAATATCAGTCGTTGTCATCATGATGATGTTGGATACGGCACAGAGAATGCACGCCAACCAAAGACACATCTTTCTTCCAAGTTTGGCTGCCACAAAGCCCGCGAGACTAGAACTTATGAAAGCGCCCAGTGTCATCAAGGACGAGATTAGCTGCTGCCTAGTTGTTGATATATTCCATCCGATTGCAGTTTCTGGGGCCCGGTAGCCATATATCTAGAGGAAAAACAGTATTAGTATGCTGATGGAAGGATTTGAACTTGTACGCCTGGTTTTGCTAACCTTGAGAAAACCAGGCATGGCTTGAAGGCCGCCGATGAGTCCAAAATCAAGGCCATATTGGAATGGAGACAGTACGATGATGCCGCATGCGACAAAACATCGCCAATGGGCGTGTATAGTATCCTGAGATGCGTCCGCCATGGTATCCTGGTTAGACAAGGAATGGGAGTAAGCAGAACCAAATTCAATTCAACAAGATATTGTAGCGGTTATCCTGCCCTTTCATACTCAAGCGTAGCCCAATAGATGTGGCCTCCCGCTAATCGGCCTAGACGCCAACATGAAGGCCTCTTCTCATTAGGGATATAGATGAGGGTTGGCACTTAACCGAGGTGCGGGGTGCATAAGAGGTTCCACTCGGAGTTGCAGATCAGTGTTTTGGTTGCATTCAATGCGTCTCGTTGAGTTGAGATCCTCAATCCTCAAGTGACTTGTCCTTTCAGTGTCCCTGTCCCAGCGGGATGTTTCTTCCAGCCACATAAGCCAATGCACAAACCGAAGGCTCTCCGGATAAAATTTGGATGCATTAAATAGATCAAAAAGAGACATATTTATGTTAATCGCTTCATATCATCTGCATATCCATTTCTGATGATATGTCGGCGAGGAAACTTTACCAACAAACTGGAATCTTCCAACTACTCAACCAACCGCATGCATGAACTACTTAGATTACCAAGGCGTCAGATTTGGCTGAAGTACTTCTAGCTTCAGTGAGTTGTTAGCTGAAGCCGATAGCCTTTTGTGCAATTCCCGAGTGAACTGCCGCGATCAAGGTCGCGCTCTTCCCCTCATCATCTAGACCTGCATTGATTGTCCGAATATGGACTTGACAAAGCAATGACATCCTGGTCACGCTCATAAGCCCATGCAGATTTGGATATACATAACCAATAAAATCCCGACATATTACTTTCGACGTTCTTGGCCAAACACTATTTGAATCTTACCTTATCTTGAAGAGACCAGCAAGCATGTAGAGAACACCCAAGTTCCATTCACAGAAATCTGGCCAATGAAGATTCACTAAATGTGCTGTTACAATAGCATGACCAACCAGCTCTTGGCTACGGGGAGAAGTTGATTGCAGATCTAATAGATGCGGGGAACAAATTCGGGGTCGCCTACCTCGGTATTACCAAGGTGATGATTCCCGGGGTGTATGGAAACCACAATCATATAGTTGGCTAATCATATTACTATCCATGTGAAAGGGTGTCAATACTTGTGTGTCATTCATCTGCTCACATCAAGGCTATGGCATCCAAGTCAGGTATCAAAGTCATTATTGTTGGTGCAGGATTTGGCGGCTTAACAGCTGCCATTGAATGTCATCGACAAGGCCACGATGTTGAGATTTACGAATCTTTCCCTGAACTAAAAGTCCTTGGAGACATCATCTCCTTTGGTGGTAATGCTGGGAGGATCTTCCATCGATGGTCCGACGGAGAGATTGTTGCTAGACTGCGACCACTATGTATCGACACCCAAGAATATGGCTTCAGAATCCATAAATGGGATACTGGTGAGGTTGTCTACCACCAAAAGCGTCCACCTCCCAACCCTGAAGCTCCAATTTTGAACGGTCACAGAGGGGAGCTGCATGAAATCATCTTCAATTATGCCCGCGACGAGCTGGGGATTCCGATCCATCTTGGCCAAAGAGTCTCTGAATATTTTGAGGACGCTTCAAAGGCTGGAATTATCCTCAAGAGTGGAGAGAAGGTATTTGATCAGTGCCCACTGCAATATGGAAATTTGACTGAGCTTTTTCTAGATCGTTGGCGACGTGGTCATTGGCGCTGACGGGGTAAGATCCAAGGCAAGGGAACTTGTTCTTGGTTACGTCGATAAGCCTAAGAGTAGTGGGTATGCTATTTGGAGAGCATGGTAAGTCTTGAGGATTGAGGAAGAATATCAGACAATATATGCTGAGATTGCAGGTTCTCAAACAAGGACATGATCGCAGACCCTCGCACAAAAGAGTTCTGCGAGAATGGCGACACCTTCAACGGTTGGATCGGACAAGATGTACATTTCTTGTTTTCCACGTTGAAGGGAGGCAAAGACTGTTGTTGGGTATTAACCCACAAGGATGACCATGATATTGACGAGTCATGGTCCTTTCCAGGTAAGATTGAGGAAGTGTTAGAAGTTCTCAAAGACTGGGATCCAACTTGCCGAGCAATCGTTGAGAAGACACCTTCTCTCGTGGACTGGAAGTTAGTTTATCGAGATCCATTGCCAACCTGGATAACCAAGAAAGGCCGTATAGCGCTTCTTGGCGATGCTGCCCATCCATTCCTCCCTACAAGTGCACAAGGTGCCACACAGGCTATGGAGGACGGTACGACCATAGCTATCTGCTTGAAGCGCGCAGGAAAGGACAATGTACCTGGGGCGCTGAAAGCTTATCAGAATCTGAGGTAAGAGTACCCACAAGTGATTTTGGTTGCTGCATCGGTTGCATTATTAACAAAGGTTAGATACGATCGAGTCAGAGCGGTTCAGAAGACAGGCGAGTCGACAAGAGACTTGTGGCATAAGACAGACTGGGATAAAGTAAAGCGAGATCCCACCAGTATCGGGTTTCCAAGGGAAGACTGGATCCATGGGTTCGACGCTGAAAAGTATGCCCAAGAGAACTTTGAGAACGCTCTTGAAGAATCTCTCAAGGAAGACGAGGTTCAAGATAGCATCCACGACGGCGTTCCTACATTAGCAAAGGTAGCTGGTTAGATTCGATCTTCATGTCGCTTCTCATGGTTAATGATATCTCTCAATTTTCATCATCGTGTCACCAAGTTTACCAACCGTAATGCTTGTTCAATTCAAATGCATTGGAGGCGACCATTTTTGACACACCAGCAAACGTTTTAGTTACAGTTCTAGAGCTTATGCTACGAATTGCTTGCATGTAACCATTCGATCATGCCTTTTTGGCCATTAAAAATATAGAGCCGTTCTCTTTCATGAATAACCAATAACACGCCTGCCTTGCCTTTTGCCTCGGGCAAGCAATTGAATAAAGATGCAATAAAAATGATTTGTGGTCTGATAAACGCAATAAGGATAGAAATCAATGGCGAACTCGAGCGTTTTTCCCGACTTGAGGAGCCTGACTCTTTCTTTTGTTTTGCCCATTAGGCTGGGTTGCACACATTTCTTCCTCTCGAATCTCTTTGTAAATCTTCTGCACGTCTTTGAAAGGGCATGCGCTAGCCAAGTGGTTGATGAGTGGCTTTGGAAGGCGCATTGCGGCACCGCAAAAAGGGCATTCGTAGTGATTCTCTGAGTTGAGGAAATCAGAAGCGGCCAAATCATCCCTTTGCATGCGAAGTTTCAGTATAACCTGAAGCTGGCTAGGCAACGAATGTAGTAGTGGAGCGCTGTGCCATTTAAGATCATCAGCTCGGGGTGGTGGGTAAAATCTCGGTGTCGAGTTTGCCTTCTGGTGGCCTGTTGCGAGGGCATATTCTTGGCCCTGTGCATGGGTAGCGTTCCCGGGATGTTGGTGGGGATGGTTTGCAGAAATGTTTGGCGGTTGACTGCTATTAGCGTGGCTATAAGCAGCTGGCGCAGAGGATTGATATCCGGCTCTGGTGACAGGCGGCAACACTGGCGGCAAAGGGGTGTTGGAAGTGCTGCGTTGGCCTGAACTGGACCTAGGCCTAGGAAGTTCTGCCTGAGCTATGGCAGGTGACATGACGTTGGACGAACCACGTGTGTCAAGCGCTGTGCAAGGTCGATGAATTTCTGCTGGTGCTTGGCGTGGTGAAGGTATTACATATTGAGCGGGCTGCGCTGGCCGACCAATCACAGCCTGAGATGCTGGGCGCCCTTGGTTGGCATAACTCTGCGTCGGGATACCCGTTCTACCTTGATCATACGGAGCTTGTTGCTGATAAGAAGAGCTGGGCCAGGGGAGTGGGTTCGTTGGTGCCTGGCTTCCTTGGCCAGTGGGAACCGTCCGAAAGGACCCAACCCTAGGAAGGCCTTGCGACGACATGACCGGCGACTGCCCGTAGGCCGACGGGTTGGACTGGCCGACTTCTATCGTTGGTAGTTGCGGCGACGCCATTCTACTACCAGCACCTGGCCGAGGACTGTTGCTGGATCCGTGATGAGGCGACATTGCCATTCGTGGTCCTGGCTGTCCATGCATCAAATGTGGCGAAGCAGATTGATGAGGCGATGGCAATGGGTGATAGTCTTGCTGAACCGGGACAGCATACGGACGTCGTGGGGACTGCTGAACTGGGACAGCATAGGGAGGTCTTGACGATGGCGCTGCCTGTTGGGCTGGATGACTGCTCATGCCAGGAGGTCGCGGAAGCTGCATAGCAGCCTGATAGGGAGAGGCCATTGGTGGTGGAAGTGGGTTTGCTTGGGCGGCAGAGTGCGGTCTTTGAATATCCACAGCAAACTGGTATGGTGAGGGAAGCGGTTGAGATGCAGAAGGCGGTTGAATACTAGAACCACGGTGAAATAGTGAACTGGCACCTAGTTGCGGAGAGGACTCGTTATGTCGGCCCAGATAAGCTTGATAAGATGGAGGAGGCTGAGGAATTTCGCGCATAGGTACAATAGGGCTAGGGGCTGGCTGTGACGATGAGTGTCCTTGCATGGCAGAGCCGGACTGTTGGATCTGCGCATGGGCATTTTGCATCCCGGCCACTTTCGCCGCGTTGCTCGGCTGGAGTGGCGAGGGTTGGGGTGCTGAAGGACCTGACTGAGTTGCTCCCTGGTCTTGAGCCACAGAACCATGGCGTGCTGCAGGATTGGTAGTCTGCTGCTGCGATGCTGCGGCCGGCACGGCTTGGTGACCCTGGGCAGGCGAAGCCGATCTAGACGCATCCATAGCAATATTTTGAGGCAAGGGGGCCTGCCGCGGTGATTGTGCTACACGATTTTCTTGAGCAATGGAAACAGATCGAGATACAGACGTGGAAACCTGTTGTTGCGGTGTAGTAGAGTGAGATGATTGACACCCAGATGATGAAGATCTGGAAGTGTTCATAGAAGGCTCCCTAGAAGAGGACGTCCGTTGCGGTGCTTGTGTTGCAGGGCGTTCTTGAACAACAGGACTAAGTCGAGGTGTTGAAGTGCAGGTCTGTTGCTGTTGCTGCGGTACTGTAACTTGAGAGACTTCATGCTGAACCGACGATGTAGATTTGGGAGCGCCCACAACACAAGGTCCTGGAGATAATAGCTCCTCCTGCGTTGGTTGTGTCGCAGGGCTAGGTCGAGAAGTTGGCGTGGCAGTCTTCCTTTGGGATGCTATCTCTTCCTGGAGTTGGCGCTCAGGGGTCGGTGAAAGAGATTGAGATACAGACTTAGAAACGTCATGCTCCTTATCCACGGTCTGCGGCACTGAGTCGATCTCCATAGGCGAAGCAGGACGAGAAATCTCCGTAGTGGTCAACCTGGGCGAAGGTCTCTTCTGTGGCATATATGAACTTGGCTGCGTTGTTGGCCGCTCTTCGGTAACAGGTTCACGTTGAGGGATAGCCCTGGTAACCGCTGGCTGTGATGACATAGTCTGGGGAGTTTGACTCTGTACTGGTGAGGCAGGCGTTCGTGGTTTGCGTTCAGGGTCTGATAAGGTGTTCCTTGCAGCCAGGGATCCTTCTTTGGAAATGGACTGGGCAGCCCGACTCGGCGTCGCAGCTCTGGGTACTGACTGTCGAGGCTCGATATCCATCTCTGATTCCTGTGTGGGAGGCAGAGAAAATGCTCGTGAGGATATATGAGATCTAGCCCTGAATGTTCTTTTCTTTTTTGCAGGCTCTGATTGTTGACGTTGAATTGCTAATTTGGAATCTGTCTGCGATGCCGAAGGCGGCACGAGTGTTCGTGGCGGTATACTAGGTTGATCCTCGCGTTGCATAGTTAATGAAGGTTTTGGTTGTTGAGATCGAGCTGCTGACTTGGGAGCTGTCACTGATGCCGATCTATAAGAAGGGTTCAAGAGTTTTAGCTTCGGACGGGGTCCATCCTCTCGAATCAAGAGCGAAGGTTTTGATTTTCGGTGTCGAATTTCTCTCTCTTCTTCTTGTCTAGTAGACATAGAAAATACTCTAGGGAGTGAAAGAGGGTTAACTTTGAGTGTAACGATCCGTTGTTTTTGTTGTTGAGCTGGTTGGGTATTAATCTCTGACTCCTGTCTAGAGGGCATAGCAGGTGCCCGTGATAACCCAGCGGATCCGGCATTCAGTTGAATGATCTTGACTGAACGCTCCTTAGATTCCTTGGATTGCACTGCGTGCGGGTGTCTCAAGACCTGGGAGTTAGTTTGAGCGGTATCTATCTCTGCCGAGGGCAGACAAGGAGGTGCCAAGACCGACGGTGTCTGCGATTCCGACCATACACTGCCTGGCTGTTCGTTAATAGACACCGTTGGCCCAGGAGACATTGCTACTTGGGCTGTTGCAGTGCGTAATGGGATATCTGATATCGAAGGTTGTGAGGCTGATGGACGTGATGGGGCTGGAGATGGAGGTGCTATTGACGGTTGTGAGGATGATGGTTGTTGGGTGGATGTTGGTGGCTGAGATGGTGCAATTCTTCGCGGTGAAGCTGGCAAAACCGAGGTTGCTGGTGGTTGAGATACACTTGGCGACCCTGATATCTGATCCTGTTCGATATATGTAGTGTTTGGAGTTCCAGAACGCGAAGTAGCTTGAGGTTGCGGCTGCGAATCCTCCATTGATGAGTCCTTGGCATCTGAAGAATCTTGATCCATATCATCATTCGAAGGGTGGTGTTCAGCAGCGTCATCACTGGAGGAACCCATGGTAACGTCCGGCCGTTGAACTTGGCTATCCTCTTGTGGCATATCCATAGATGCGAATTCCATCTGGGTGTGGCTGGCTTGCTCAGGCATAGTCTGTGCTGGTGAACTATTCGGTTGCTGTCGCCGTTCAGATTGTGAAAATTGTATTTCCAAGTCCTCACCAGCAGCAAGAAGGTCATCCAAATCAGCGCTTGCTAGACGGTCGCCAGCTGGTTCGTGTGGCGGGTCGGGCTCTTCTCGTGGAGTGTTGGCCTCGGGTTCTTTTTGCACTGGAATTTTCCTGACCAAATCCTCTGGTGAATCAGAAGTGCTGTCATCGTCGGTCTCGTCGCTGTCGTCAGGCTGGGTTGCGGCTTGTCGATGGGCGTTGGCTGTTGTATCTCCATGGGTATCTTGAACGGCTTCCTCGCGGTTCTCATCGGCTCCATTATCGTTTTGCTCAGCATCGTCATCGCTCATGTCCTCCAGGGCATTCATGAATTTATCTTGCCCTGAATCATCCCGTTCTTCATTTTCAGCGGCCAGCTCAGATTCCATGTCGACATGATCGCGCAGTTCGGCCTCTTCAGTGACTGGAGCATCCTGGACGGGTTCAGACATGGCGACATCGCCGTTTTGAATAGGCTGTTGATCTGTTGAATCGTCCTCTAAAGTTGGTCCAGGTGTAGGCGCTGAAGCCGAATCTAGGCAATGCCAAATTAGAAAATTCTCATCATAGGAAAAGGTGTACTTACCATCGCCCTCCTCGTCTGAATCTAAAATCTCAGCATAAGGATTCAACTGCTTAGGCTGGAATCCCTTCAGTTTCCGGATATGATCGAGAGCCTCCTCGCTGTGCTTGATCTCATGCGCCCTGCTCTCATCCCACTCTTCGATATCCTGAATAGGAACCCAGCCACATTCAAAAGACGACTTGCCTTCAAAAAACATAAAGGCATAATGCTGCTCAGAAGAATCGGGGCCGCCGTCCTCATAACCTGGAGTCCAACTGAATGACATGGTTGAGCTGTCGTATTGGTAACATGATGGTAGATCGTTAATCAGGCCCAGCTCCTTGACAGACAGATCAATATTTACGGTTTCAAGAGCATGAAGTGGAAGAAGAAGGCCGGCAAACCATTGTTGTATTTCTGGTTTTGGTTCTTGTTGCGCTTCTTGATCCGTTTCTTCCCAGTATACGAAGTAGAGTTCGCCTGCGACAAAATTGGTGGGTCTATTACTGGTTGATCCCGGGCTTCTCAAAGTTTCATATTGCTGTTCCGTTGGGTGCGACGGTTGTGTGGTGGGTGAGGAGTGAACTTTAATCGAGTCCTCAGCTCGGGCACCGTTACCCGTTTGAAATGCTTGGAGAGCAGCTTTGTTATTTTCGACGACTTTATCATCATCGCACCCGATGACCTCGTACGCCAAATGCTGAATAGCTGAGTCGTGAGAAGAAGGCAAGTCCTCATGGTGAGTTGCTAGATGGTTTGAAGCTTCCTGCAGTGGTGCGTCGCCATCAAAGCTGATGCTGTGATGGTCACATCGCAAAATGTAATACTTGGCTGGGCGAACAGGATCAGCGGGATGGCGAATGATTCTGTGCTTCTTTGCAGCTCGATTGTTTTGATAGACCGCATCGTAGTGTATTAACTTTGCAGTGGTTTCAAGACGCGGTAGCCCCCGCTTCCTCTTTGGAGATTTTGGCTGTGTAGTGATGAGCATGCATTGAGATAGAGACCACGTAAGCGGGCGGGCGCAAAGGAACAAACCTCGAAATGGCCATGGCGGTTCTTGGTAAATACAGCGCCTTTTGTTTTGTACCTGGGGCGCAGGCGACGCGTGTTCAATAGCGATGATGATGATGATGATTGTTGTGATGATGATGATGCGTCGTCCAACATGGCAGCGACGGCAGCCTCATCAGTTGATGTGGTGACAGTGAGATCCACAGAGCGGGTGTCGCTGATTATGTTGTTAAGGTCTGAGATGCGGCTAATGAGAGATTTAAGAAGAGAATTGACAGCGCGGTTATGCGCCACCCGAGCAACCCTGCACTGGTTCAGGTATTCGTTGGTAAACGCGGTAATGAGTCTGTCTGAATCCTTGTACTCATATCATGTGTTAAATGTCGGGCGCAGACTAATTGGTATGTTTTCTAATTTCTGTACGGATAGACGCGTTGATTTCTCGGGGAATTGTAGGACCGGTAAGTTGCGTCTACAATCATTCACCAAATCCAAAATGCGATCGAGAATGAGGATGCCAGGTTCAAAGTCCGGCTCAGTCTCAGGCTCAGACTTGCCAGTGCAAGTGCTGCAAGTGTCAGGTTCAGCCCCCAAAGCGCTGGCCGCTTTAGCGCTGTGAGTAAAATTCATGAGCCCAAGCACGCGAGCAATCATCCGTAGGTATTGACTGAACGGCCAGGAGTTAGATAAAGAAGAAAACTGGAAAATTGACGTATGTGGGAGCGAAAGAAATTAACAGTGTAACCAGATCAACAAAAAAACCGTTTAAAGTCTAGGATTGAAGACAACACGGGCGTAAAAAAGAGGCATGGACGGAAAGACGGGACAAAGCAAGGGTGGGATTGATGGGTGATTGATTGCCAAGCCCAAGAAATTCATCAAAAAGCAAAAACAGCAAACAATCTCGTCATCTAACCAACCAAAATCTTAATAAATGTTACACATTTCCATTGACCCCGCATGCAAAAGACTGAGACATGAGTCTGTATCGATCAATTCATCGATTGATTGATTGACTGACTCTCTTTGTCTGCTTCTGCCGTTGGTTCTGTCTTCTGTGAGCAACACGGGCTAACAATCCGGCATAGCGACATAGCCCAAACTAACCCGCCACGGTACCTGACCAATCACCTGTTATAACCCTTGTAAAGTTCAGTTACACGGAAAACACTCATTTCTTTCTCCTTCCATGTTCCGCCTAGGTCATCCATACCGAGCACCATATTCCATTACCTAGAGTGGCGCCGCCTTGGTTTCAGCTCCTGTGAATCTGCCACTCAACAGAATAAAGCCCAGTGGCTTGAAGAATGAGTGACCTTAGTTGGCGGATTATCGATTTTATCCCCTGCCCATCCATGCATGAATAAAGGAAATGATCCACAATCGGGACAACTATCTCGAATTAATGATCTCCAGCAACCCGGTCAATCTTCCATCAAACGTAAGATGAGGCTTGCGCTAAAATAACTAATGTCCGCTGACCATTCAATTCACTAAACTACCGTTACAGTTTCTATATTCTCTAGCGATAACATGACCGCCTCGTCCCCTCTATTTTTCAATGATCCTAGTCCAACCCTCTCAAAGAATTCAGGCTGTGTCGCTGACCGCCCAAGCACCATCCACTCATGATCTCTTTGTCTTTGTTCCTTATCACCGAACGGGAACCCGCCTAGTCTCAATACCCAACACTGAATAGTGGTGGGCTCGGTCAGGTGCTGTGTTCCCCCAGAATTCTGTTTCTGGTCTAATCTCTTCAGCTCCTCTGCAAGATCCAATCTGTCGTGCTCGCGATTCTTTCTACAAACTGAGACAGTCGCAGCTTCACCGTTTAATCCTGCATCGATTATCGTTGTTGAGAGCTTCGTATCCGCCGAAAACCACAAACATACTTCTCCAAGGCGAACTGCATACCAATGATACGGGCCCCGCTTCTCAATAATCCCCATACTTAATGGCCCTTCAATTACCAGCTTGCTGCTGCTGATTCTGCCAAGGGGCGCGTCAGGGCCCGTTACTGCACTGACCTCAATAACCCTGGCGACCTTTTCATAGGGCCATTTCCCGTTTCTGAAGCAGAGATAGTCGATTTCTCCAGTAATAGAAGCCCAGCTGAAGCTTGGCGCAATGTAAGATGAGTTGGCGGTCTGCATATTACTGGCTGATGGTCCTTGGTCTCCGATCCAGACGGCCGATGGTCTCCGCCATAATAGATCCAGATCAACATTATCTGTCCATAGTCCAGCCACGTACTCTGACCCAACCTTCTGCTGCACCATGGCTGCTATAGCTGAGATAGCCGGTAGCCTATCGCTTTTTTGTGTGAGTTTTCTCTTGGAGTAGTTCTCAATTACTTTGTGCCAAAAGTTAAACGCCTCGCCGCGTCGTGAGATTTGACTCAGAGGTTTTCCTCCAAACTCGCGTTGGTGATTCAAATTCGAACCGCATTCGCAGAAGATACTTTCTTTGCATGTCCATGCCATCTCCATTGCAGATATCGATAGAAGCCGCGTTGAGAGAATCTTCTCCTGTAAAGTCCAGCCTCGTTGGGTTAGAGGTTCAACAAGCGGTTGCTGATCAGATGTATGAGTCGGCCTCCATTTCCAATGAACACCGGTTGTGTGCATTAACCTCGCTTTTAACAATACTGGTCCTTTACCGCCATTCATCGATGCAGTATGTATAGGACGCTGGTCATGGGCAGCCTGTGGAAGTGGCTGCAGCTGAGGTCGCAAAAAGTGACTCGTCACAGATGTTGACGATGAAGCAGCGATAGTCAGATACGCGTTGGTATACGTATCCGCCATCCTTGCACATTCCTTCTCCCAGTCAGCCTGCGAATCTTGGATAATGCATAGTGCGTCTATCCATAAATATTTCACGCCCAGCTCTCGTGTCAGTGCAATGGCGTCGAGATAGGCTGCTGGTAGTTTCTCAAGCTCAATGCCAGATTTCATATCTTCGAAATTCTCAGACAAAGTCTTGATAGATGGCTTGGTACCCCAACAGTAGCTGAGTGCTATGTATTTCTCGACCGTAATGTCTTGCGTCTTAATAAGTCGCACATGCTTGTCTTCTTTGCTTCCAACATCCAGAACGCGAGTCGGGAGACTTGAACTATCTTGCCTGCAGAGCTCGTGATTTTTGAAACACTTGTCGAAGCAGTTGTTAACGAATCTCAAGCCTTCTGCGGATAGGTGATTATCACAAATCTCTGGTAACGGTTTGACGCGTTTCCATGGCTCTCCTTGAGCTTTATACTGTCAGATAGTGCAGTTAAATCATGGATTGTCTCTTACAATAATCGGTATATAATTGCAGAAACACTTGCGAGCGATCAGGGTCGCCAAACAATATCTCTGGATTTCCCTGTCCGATAGGAAGCCTGACATAGAAACGAATTCCCGTTTTCTTCTCCTGGCCCAACAGACCAGAGACTTTTATTGCTTGGAGGATGAATGAACAGGCGTCACAGCCGGAATCTGTAGTGCTCTCGAACTGTGTAATATCTCGAAGTATCCAAACGACGGACTGTCTTCGGTCCAATCTCACATCTTTGGAAGCAGCAGGCGCTGCAAGTTCTGGATTTAGATCAAAACAGCATGGGCAAGGCTCTCGAGACATATCGGATGAGTTCTGCTGGTCTTCCATTATAACGGCACAGTTTGGGTTTGGTGGCCAAGGAAAGATTCAAATCTCACCGATTCTCCACACGAATTAGTTACTGTCATCATCTAGCACGTGATATCCACTATGCGTGAATGAAGCTCCTAGTCTTTTACTCAGCCACGATCCAAAGAGCGAAACTTCTAATCTAGAAAAACAATACCGCTGTTGACTCCCTTTTTTTGTTGTAGTTATCGCTAAATACAAAACCCTCTAGCAGTCAGGAACACTGACTGGAATATTAATGTGCACGCTAGTAGCCAAACCGCTCAGACTTGTCTCCTTGAACTCATTTCTCATTCCCTTGGCCGTTAGTCGCATCGCCCGGATAGCGTCGTCCAATCTCACTCGCTGCGTGCCTGTTTCACTGCTAAGTGCGAGATTGGCACTGGAGATGGCTTTTGTTGCGCCCAGCGCGTTTCTCTCAATGCAAGGAGCTTGGACAAGACCGCCGATGGGGTCACATGTCAATCCGAGGTTGTGCTCGATACCAATCTCAGCTGCTTGCTCGATTGTTTCAGGGCTGGCTCCCATGCAGGCAGCGAAGGCACCAGCGGCCATGGAGCAGGCGACACCGACCTCAGCCATGCATCCTCCTTCAGCGGCGGAGATAGTGGCTCCTCGCTTGTAGAGCATACCGATGGCGGCAGCTGTGAGAAGGAAAGTAGGAATATCTCGCTCAGGGTCATCGCTGATGAATTCAGTAGTGTATTTGAGCACAGCCGGAATAATACCGGCAGCACCGTTGGTGGGAGCAGTGACGATTCGGCCTCCGCCAGCGTTGGTTTCATTCACAGCGATAGCGTAGACGGATAGGTAATCCATGGTCGGGAATGTTGTGCGGCGTGAAGGAGCTGGAGCAATAGGATGGTCCAGAGAACCGTGTATCCGTGGGGGTCCACGCTTTCGAAGACCTCCGGTCCTGAGCTTTTCGGGCACTGAAGCGGATGAAGTTGCTGTGAGGGCATTCGGTGAGGAGGCGCCGTCCTCCCCGATGGTGGGGTCAGGTGAGGAGAACTTGTGCTGGAGTTGAGCAGCTGAGGTTTCAGCTGTAGAAGAAGGATAAAGACCTCGAGTCAATCGTTGGTAAAGAGCGGGTGCTCGTCGATGAAGCTTGAGAGAGCCAGGAAGCTTAGATCCCGTAGGCGCCTGGACACTTTCTAGGATACTAGCATCCATGACACCCCAGATCTTGAAGATCTTTCGGTAAATATCCTCATCCGTATATCCAAGACTCTTCTCATTCTCATACACCAGCTGCGCAATGGTGAGATTGTGCTTGCGACATAGTGAAAGCAGGCTAGCGGCGTCTCGGAATGGATACCGCGGATGCGGCGATGAGCTGGTATCTTTGGTCTCGGACTTGACATCGGTAGAAAGTCCGGTTGGTTCAGGTGAATCTCCGAGAAGAGCTGTTGGGCCTTCATTGGCTTCTTCGAGGGCCTTGACTTCGGTACCGGTTCTTCGGTCTCCTGCGGCATCTGATCGGCGGATCTCCTTGTAGTACATATTCTCGGCCAAATCAGCCGGGTGGGCTACTGAGTCCAGATCACCGGCTTCCAACTGGGCGGGGTCACTTGCGGAGAGGGTTTCTTGAGGTGCGATACTAAGAGCACCGTTAACAACGAAACCGCCTCCTACACTGAACATGTCGTTTGTAGCCAGGACGTAACCATCCTTGTCGTAGACTGTGAAACGCATGCCGTTGCTGTGCTGGGGCAGCTTGCGACCCCATTCCCAAATGAATTCCTTGTCGTAGTCGAATTCGATCTCCTTGCCTTTGGAGCCATCTGCTGCAAGTCCACGACCGAGGAAGATCTTCTTGGTAGACTTAATCTCGTTGAAGCGGCTGGGGACGTATCCAGTGTCGACAGTTTCAACATCAGCGCCTTCAAGACCAAGGAGCAGAGCTGACGGAGTCATATGGCCCTCTCCAGTGAGAGCAAGACTTCCATAGATGGCGACGCGGATTTTGTTGACTTTTGGAAGCAAATTTGCGTCGATAAGATCGCTGACAAAAATATTGCCAGCTCTCATAGGTCCGACGGTGTGAGATGACGAAGGGCCAATGCCAATCGAGAACAAATCAAATGTAGAAATAACAGCGTGCTCGTTTGCAGTTTCACTGTATGATCCAGCATCTTCATCTTCCTCGTCTTCATTTCTGCGAGGTCGTGTTGTGCTGAAAGGTCGAGATCTCTGGCGTCCCAACAAAGTCAGTGATGGAGGTGTTGATCTCGCGATCGGCCACCTTGCAACGGTAGCTAGGGACCGGGTAGATAGACATTGTCTCGATGCCCGCAGCAGCGAAAGCTGCCTAATCCCTGCACGGCTCATAACAGGTGATTAATCGTGAAAACTGGTTAATTCGAAGGTTGATTGAAGGTGTTGTGCTTTTTTGTGTTGGGTATGATATAATATCGTAAGCCAAGACTCAAAAAGGTACGAACCGCGTATTGCCAACAAGGTTCTCCTCATTGGCCACGTCGCGTAAGGTGCCTTATCTAGGAGCGGAATAACTTTATACCAGCCAATCAACACAGTCCGAGCTATCTCCGGATCAGTACCGGCGGTGGGTCGGATTGATTACCGGTACCCGGTCACGTGTCGGGATATACGTACCAATCATCTGATACCCCAGACCGATGTCTTCCGGTCTCCTTCACCGAAGTGACACGCCTTCCAAAAACATCCGGGGTATAATTATCTAGTTGCATCAAAACACCATTAACATTACGTTATTTACCGATATTGGGCATAGTTGATGCTCAACTTGGTAGAATGCGGGGTATTCTGTCAGGAAAACTTTAGTCAGAGTATAGGGTACCTACCCTATCTCGAATCACAGAACTGCCAAAGTTGCAAATATAAGATTCTCGGGTTGCAATGGATGCCAAATTCATGTGAAGTGTGACTGACTATTTTATCAAGGTTCTCAGAGTGGAGGCTGTGACTAAAGCTTTCAAGGTTTACGCGTGATCGTTTCTCATCAAAAATGGTAACCAAAATGTTGGTACGATCACCTTAGAACCAGATGATTGAACGGGGGCAATTACCACGATGGTTGGCTGACTCATGATAGGTTATATGTATCGAAAAGTAAATGTGATCGAAACTCTATTGCCATCTCCCATCACATTGCGATTTGAACAAATAGAAAGACATATATTGCGTTGCAGTGTTTCGGTGTTTCCAACGCGATATTTGTTGAGAGATCTTATTGTATACAGCTATGAAACAAATTCAAAGCTAAAATGACGAGAAAGAGGAAAGAAATCAAAGACACTTTAATATATGACCCGACTATATAAATTATATCTCAGCAGGTCAACCAATAATAAATATACACAGGTAGGCCAGCCGCTCAACTTGACTCGATAGTAATAATATGGTTAAGCCACTAACTTTGCCCATGTTTTCAGCTTGAGGATTCATAGTCGAAGGGCCTTACAAAGTATAGAGTCCTGGGTTTATGATAAATCTGAACCGCAAGGCTTTTGCATACAGTGAGATACAAGATCACTTAGTTTATCTCACATGCAATGAGATGTATTAAGTAACCTTGTAGTTGTACATGACCTAATACCATAGACTATTATATCTGAGGACTAGTATCTTATGTATATATCTAGGCAAACAAATGTCCCATTCTGGTATAGATGTTCCTATCAGCTTACAGTAAGCTGGCGTGAAGAGTGACTTGGGCTGTACACAAACTCTTCAGTGAGTCAACGACATCTCTCTTCTCGTCCAATATAATCATTCTGACGTGGGATAAGCTTGTATGAAGTCATTTGATTTGTTTACGACCCAGTAGATGTTGTAAGCAGAATTCAGCATGACCGTCAGCATAGCTCTGTTCGTCATTCTGAGCTGCTGAATTCAAAGCTCGCTCAATAGTCCAAACCTGGAATCGAGAGACTCCGAGTTTCAGAGATTAAAACACGATTATGAAAGTTGGAGGCTGCTCAGGACCTTTCCGTAAGACTGGGACTGGCATATTGAAAGGAAAACTGACCCTTTCGAAAGGTAGTTTTAAGCAGGAGCGCCAAGATAGATCAGACAGGGATACAGCGGATGTACTAAATCACCGGCAACACTTGTGAGTTAAGTTTAAATTCAAACGGTTTCAGATAGACATGGATCACGCTATAAAATAGTGGTCTCAAGAAATCCAATACAATTTCGCTATGAATGCAGAAAACACATGCTCCTATTTTAGGCCTCAGTTGCGAGGCTCATGTTATACTCCAACTCCCACTCCGCTTGGGGATCTCCTTTTCGTGGCACGAACTTAACTGTTAGGCCGTCCTTAACTGCGAAAACACTGTCGTTCTCGAGGTAACCAGAGTCAGAATCGAAGATCTGAGTAACGACTGACTTGTGGCCTGGAGAGATGACCATGAAGTGAAGATGGGCAGGGCGGAAAGGGTGGCGGTCTAGCATGTGGAGAAGTTTGCCAGCAGGGCCATCGTCAGGGACGGGATAAGGAGTAGGTCGAAGGCAGTAGAATGAGTATCGACCCTGCTCGTCTGTGATGAACTTTCCACGGAGGTTGTGCTCAACCTGCTTATCATCTTGCTGCTCGTACAGGCCGTTGGTGGATGCTTGCCAGACCTCGACAGAGGCGTTGGGAATGGGCTTTCCAGTAGCCGCTGATGTGACGGTACCGTAGAGGTAGGCGACAACACCGTCGCTAGGGGTATTGAAAGTAATAGTGGTGCCATTCTCGCGAGTAGGGGTATCATGTCGCCAGAAAGGTCCCAAAATGGCGGTCTCAGTTCCAGAAATACCATCCTTGGCTGCCTTTCGGTGTGTAATATCATCAACAAGACTGGAAAGATATTAGTATAGATATTTCAAGAATTGGGGAAAGTGAATTACCTCTCAAGACCAATAACGTCGCACATCAATTGACCCTCATTTCTCTTCTCATTGCTCATCTGTCCAGCCCAGTTGATCATCTTGACAGCAGACATCCACTCATCGACAGTGAGGTTTGTCTCACGGGCAAAATCGTGCATGTGCTGGATGAATGAACCCATGACTTCACGAAGTCTGGGATCAGTCTTGGGGCCGAAAGAGTCGATAACCTGCTTTGTGAAGGCCTGGCCAAGACCCTCCTCCTGCTTTTCAGCACCATTGGCATTTCCGCCAGTAGCATCTGCTGCGTTTGTCATTTTGGTAGAGTTTTGTGGGGTATTGAGAGGAAGGGATAGAATTGATGTGTTGGAGGAGAGGAGAATGATGGTGAGAATGAATTGAATGAGAGATCAAGTGTTGACGAAAGGAATGGCTTTCTAATAAGTCTTATGGAATGCCTCAAGTCGCCTCTTATCACTTGTAAAGTTTCAAAGATGGTGTCAAGCAGATGACTTGACCCCGCATAATCCTAGTCAGCGTGGTTCGATTCGATTCGGATATAGAAGCAGTGCGCGCGGCTAAGGTCAAGGTCATCTCCCGAAGTGACTTTCGGGTGAGTGAATTGGAGGTGAGCGAGCAATGCGCCGCTGGGGCAATGCGCTGCAATGCGGCAAAGCTGCTGCAGCCATTTTGCGGGGTGATGACTTGACCAACCAGAGATTTGATGATTGTGTTTAGGCCTCTCGGTAGAGGCGAGATGGCGCCACTTTGAAGTTCGGATGTCGGGGAGAGGTCGTCTTGGAGTTCGGATGTAAAGTGGAGGGTACCCTGACCCCGATTCCGACGCCGCGGAAGCAGAGGTCAGTCAGTGTGTCGCATGACGTTCCGGAACCCTCTGCGGGGTAGTGAGCCTACTGTAGCCGCTAGAACTCACCTGGAACAAGCCTAAGCCGTCGCAATGTTGTTTGAGCATGTCGCATCGCAGCAAAAGATTGTCGCAAAGCATCACGTTAAGGATGGATACAGTACATTATAGCACAAAAATAAACAATAGTTTAAATAATGCAAATGTAATTGATTGGCTACATGAAAATGCTAAGAATCTAATGACATACTAACTACTTTGACAGCTTGCGATCAGCCTCCTCTCCAAAGTCCCATGTTGGCTTGTCAGCGCCATTGGGTCGACTCGCCCTTCTGAATCCAACATCCAGCCCATCAATTTCCACAACAGGTGGTACAGCCTCAACCTCAGCCTGATAAGCATTAGAGTACCACTTCTCAACATACTTATCACTAGAGAAGAGCTCAGGATATGTGGTTCTCATTCTGAGCAGAGCTGTTCCTGAGATCTGATCCACGCTATGCGCATGTCGGATGGCAAGGAAATCGGGACCAATATTTTCCCTCAATTGCTGCTTGACTTCTTCGGGGTACTGTCCAACCTTGAAGAGCAAGAGATCGTAGTGAAGAAGTGAAGCCTTTCCGTGCCATGATCCACCTTGTGTAGCACGATGGTAGAGACCAAGTAGTGCTGTGATGGCACCAATACATCCTGTTCCATAGTCCGAAATAGGGAAAGGAGGGACAACGGGCTCTGACAAGCCCATAAAGCGACCCTGCTCCCACGCGACACCACTGACCTGTAGATCCTGTTAGTTCTAGCTCGAAAAGGTCTTAGTCACAAACACTTACACAGTCAGCAATCTGCTGCCAGCCAGGACGTCCAGCCCACTCTCCCTCGTAGCCAAAGCAGTTCTCGTTGACATACACGAAACCCTTGCCACGCTCCTTAGCAAGCTTTGTAAGCGCAGTGGCTCCATATCCAAGCTTCTCCAAGGCACCAGGTCGGTATCCATCAACGACAACATCAGCCTCAGCCAAGAGACGCTCGAATTCAGCTCGTCCTTCAGGTGACTTCAAATCAAGCTCCGCAGCGTGCTTGCCCATGTTACCATCAACTTGGAAGAAAGGAACGTCGCTCAGGTTAGGGCTTGTGATCTTGAGAACATCGGCACCATATTCACCGAGGATACGAGTGACGATAGGTCCAGCAATGATACGGCAGAGCTCAAGAACCTTGATGCCTGACAATATTCTCTTGGGTTGCTCAGAGCTTGGAGTCAGGGGGCACTTGGGTGTCTCGGACTCAAGGTTGTCAACAGACCAAGGCGGGAGTGCCATATTTGTCTTGCCCTGACAACTTGTTAGTTCTGATTTTTCAATGCTTTGGTGAGTACTTACATGCTGAGTCTTGACAAAGTCCTCGTGTTTGAGAGCAGGAACTCCAGCTTGGCGACGAGCAGCGTTCATGCTCTCCAACTCATCTATAGAAAACTGGCGAACAGCAGGCTCAATAACATCCACGATACTCTCATGTGTTTGCAAGTCGGGTCTGAAAGGTTCCAGACCAATCATCTTAAGAGTTGTTGAAGCCTCCAGAGATCCATGAATGTGATAGTACTCTCCTGCGTTCTTAGTCTCATAAAGATTGGCCGACATGCGGCGGTAAGGATTAGACTGAGCTTGCAGCAAATCCGTATCTATTGATCGTTAGCCTCCGGGCCTTGGAAACCAACAGTTGTGGCTTGCAGACGTACCCTTGAGCTTAGCCTTGACACCAGGGTCAAGCTTTCCAAGTCCACCAACCTTGGCCATATAGGCCTGGCAGAGGAAAGCTGTCGTCTTCTCCAAGTCGATATTGATCTTCCTGGACTGAGATCCCTCAACTGAGTCCGCTAATAAACAGGCAACAGCACCTTCAACTGCCTTGAGCGCAGCTGTTGTCTCCGTCTCCTTGAAGGGAATTGGGAAATAAGGAGCATCGCGAGTCGATGTAAACTTGATGCTTGATGCAAGATCCTTGATAGCTGGTGGAAAAGCAGTCTCGTTGAATTGACCGCAGAGATAGTCAAAGATTCTCTTACTCTCCTCAATGGAGGAATAATCGTTTTGGTTAATGCTACCCATCTTGATATCGACTTATTAGTTATTGGCTAAAACGAGGCATCCACTCCAAAAGAAGTACAAGATGTGCTTGTTAAGAGTCAGTCTTTATACAGTGGCACACTGACAAAAGCTGAGTGGCGGAAACCGAGGATTAATCGGAATAAAGAAATAACCCACTATATTTGAGCGATAGCTCCCTATGATTGAGGGGAAAATTCTACATAGTGATCAAATCCAGTGTCATCAGTGAGTGTTTTGTCGCATAAGCCCCATAATTTAGTGATGCAGCCCGGCTATTCCCTTTGCCGAAGGCTTGTCACCCGGCTTCCGACACTAAAAAGAGAACCGTCAAGATCACGCTAGAACATATTGAGGAAGCAAATACTCCGAACTCAAGATAGTATATCGACAAGTCGGACGTCACCTCTCAGTTACTACTATTGGATCATGCAATATTCTTCAATTAATTTTGAGTCAAAATGCCTTTCATTCAAGTTGAGAACAAGAAGCTATTCTACGCTCGCGTAGACGCCGAGACAGAGCAAAAGAATGGACCAGTTCTGGTCTTCATTCATGGTCTTGGATCATCTCATTCGTTTTATATACCTGTTATGAACCAACTCTCAACTGCAGGTTATTCTTCAGTTGCATTGGATGTCTATGGTAAGTTGATTTATTTCTTCCCATTGACAGATACTGAAACTTTACAGGAAGCGGCCTCTCTGAGTTGTCACAAGGAGTTGAATCCCCAACATTTGACACGATAGCGAATGATGTTGCGGCTCTGTTGAAGGGATTAGATATTCCTTCTGAGAATACTGTTGCTGTTGGACATTCTATGGGCGGTATCATTGTGCCCAAGCTTGCTCTGAAGTGTAAGCTTCGTGGCTCAGTCCTCATCGGGCCCGTGTTGCCAAAGCCTGCGATGGCCGATATCTTCAACACTCGCATTGAGACGGTCAAGAAAGGTGAGTAAATTTGACTTATAAAGAAGCGATCTGGCATTGACATGATGATTCACAGATGGCATGGAACCAATGGCCCAGGCCATTCCCTTCGCTGCCACAGGTTCCAAGGCAACATTGACGCAAAAATCTTTTATCAGAGCCCTTCTACTATCTCAGAAGTCTGAGGGTTACATTGCACTATGTCAAGCCATTGCGAAAGCAGACTTGCCTTCATACTCAAAAATTAATTGCCCAGTCCTTGTCCTCTCTGGAGAAGAGGATAAGACAAGCCCTGCCGCAGATGCGAAGAAAATTCTCAGCGAGTAAGTCTTTATCACCCAACGGATGACGAAATTGGATGCTAATTCTCGATGCAAGATGGGGCTGCAGCGACTCCGTAAAGACCATGCATATTTTACCTGGCGTAGGTCACTGGCACTGTATTGAAGCAGCGGATGAAGTTGGTTCCAAGATACAGGAGTTTGTTTCTACTTTGGCATGAGAATAGGTGTTCTAGGGCAAATTAAGAAGCTATAGTATTTGTTGACATGCCATTATCACCGCTGCTTTGTCTGTTCCCATAATTGCGGTGTCAACCCCACGAGTCATGGCTGACTTGGTGGTGTTTACCCCTCCGGAACAAGACGTCGGCTACAGGGATCATTCCTCGGGAACGTCGGTAAAGGCAAATTTACGTCAGCGGGAATGCCACCTAAACTCACCCCATTCTGGCCGTTAATGGGCCAATAAAGACCAGGGCTTACCCGACAGTTGGCGGCCCGCGGTTTGTGCTGCGTGCCCCAGCCCATATTGACGGTTATTGACCTCAGACGACCAAGATGCCTACCAGGAGGGTCCGAGACTGTGAGAGACGACGTTGCGCCGAAGCTTGTGAGAGCTGCAAACGTCGTAAACAAAGATGCGACGGAAGAAGACCTTGCGCCCGCTGTATCAAGCGTGGTCTCGGCCATGAGTGTCACGAGTCTCAATCATCCTCATCCTCATCCTCTAACCATGGGGCAAGACGAATCGTCGCATCGTCTCTACCAAGCCCCGATCCCGACAGACTCAGTAATATTACAGAACAGACTACTCCAGCTCCCAGTATAACCGTCGGTAACACGTCTGGTTTGCCCTCTGTGGAGGAGTCGTCTTCATCTTATGTTGATGACGGGCCATCTTCTTCACTACAGTTGCTCTCTGATACACAACCAGAGAAACTTCCACGAATGTCGCGTCTTATACAAGACACGAGGGGTGAATACATGTTCATTGGCGACTCTGCAACTTTATCTTTTCTTCAAAACATCCGAAGAATTGTCCGACGTAGCATCGGAGATTGTACCCTTGTTGACGACCCATTGCGACATGGCATCGTTGAAGCATCGCCTGAAACACGGCGAGGATGGATTCTATCCAGTGCTCAAAACCCTCTACCACGACAGACTGAGCAAGAGGTTGATTACCTCGTGAAGTGGTATATGCAATCAGCCAATTGTGTCCTACTGCTATTCGACCAGAAAGAACTCGATCATGGCATTCGCAAGTGGCTTGAAGATGGGCAAGATATTGCTGATCCTGCAAGCTCTGTCTACTATCTTATCTTTGCCATTGGTGCCCAAACAGGACCAGAAGATAAAGATGAATTGGCTGAGACTTTCTTCAACTATGCCCGCTACTTGACGGTTGAAACCCTGATAGAGGAGCCAGGCATAGTCACCATTCAAGCCTTGGTCCTTATCGCCATGTATCTCTTGGGTGCATCACGCCGAAACGCAGCTTTTATGTATCTCGGCATGGGAGTTCGAGCTGCGTATGCCATTGGACTTCATCGTCACGATATATCTTCCCTGTTTGCACCCAACGATGGCAGAGCCAGAGAACAGTTATGGAAAGGTATTCGAATTCTGGACTTGTTTATGAGTGCATCATTGGGTCGACCTCCGTCAACATCTGAACTGAGAGATACAACAAGTCCTCAAAACTATTCAGCTTGCAATGATCTTTCTATGATTTTTGAGTCGATCCTTACCGATGTATATGCGAAGAGAATGATATCTCCGGAGATATTGGATCGCATAAGCAAGCATCTACGACGATGGACTGCACAATGTGGTGAAGGTCTAATAGTCGACGGTATCGAGCAGGACGACTATGTCCGTGACCAGAATGGCGATGTACAGCCTAATATCGGGTTGATACACCTCAAGGTGACTGGCCACTGGACAGTTATGCTGCTATCCCTGCCGTTCCTTCACAAAGCAGTCTCTCAACATGTCGAGGACAATGAACAATCTGTTCAAGGAACTGGAAAACGATCCTCATCATCGAACCAGGTTCTTGTACACTCATGTCTTGAATCAGCTGTTAGGACCGTCGATCTCCTCCAAACTCTCGTCAGGACTGGAACCATTCCGAAGCGTCTACCAATGGTAGGAAATTCAGCCTTTGTATCTGGACTTGTTCTTGGTGCAGCCATCTTTGGTGATTTCGACAACTCTTTCCCTCTTGAGAAAAGTCTCCATGCAGCGAGAGGTGTCCTCGATCGTTTCAGCCGTTACGATGCTGTGGCGAAACGCCATCTTATGATCTTGGATCATCTCCAAAATGCATGCGACATATATATGGATAACCGAGCACGACTACGAATGGAGCGTCAGGGCCATCTCGTCAATGGCCTCTTCGGGAGCATTCACACTATTGGCAAGTCGCCATTACGGAATTCTCAACAACCAGAAGTCAACGGTCGGGTTTCCTCCACTGAAGGGATACAAACACAACCACAATCGCCCCGGCATGGACAAATACAAAATAATGAGATGACAGAGGAGCAACAACAACAAGGATATGCAATGGAAGGCGGAGACCAGACTGAGATTGACGTCGATGTTTCAGCGGATGCTTTTCTGGGAATTTCGCCAAATATGCTTTGGTTCGACTCTTTTGACACGACTATGTCTCTGTTTCCTATTGTCGATACGCAAATAATGGGCGATGAAATGACATGAAGCGATATTAGCCAGCGTTTGTAATCAAGAAATGAAAACGGATGTCCGAAGGAATTTATCAGTGGGCCAGGTTAACTACATTGAGCCATCGGACAAGGATATAAATTATGGAATGGTAGCTAGATGGTGGAACCTTGTTTACTAAGATCCTCTCGCCTGTCGTTTGAAGGGCGTGAAGACTTTTGACGTCTCACGAAATATAATAATTACCCAATCATAAACCTCAATCAAGATAAGTCGTATCAAGTCAGATCTTACTCATTCCATTTTAGTATCGCGACATCATGGTATAACGTTATGTATAGGCTGTAGAATATTGGTGGGAATATTATTTAATCCGCTTCTAACCCCTCCTCGAATCTCACCGTCAATCTCACCCAGATACTCTATAAAACAACGACAATACCTCAAACTCATATCACTCGAGTCATATCATTAGACTACTGGGAAGGTAACGCGACAGAAATCTTGCGATATTCTCATCATGCCTTCCACAATCCGGCCAAAGCACCTAAAACCAGGTGACAAGATAGCATTCCTATCACCATCAGAACGAATCAACAGCACGCATCCAGCTGTCATCGACAGAGCCTCGGCTTTACTCACAAACAAGGGCTACCAAGTCCAAACTTTCTTCAGTGAAGATAAGGGAATCCAATCCCGCATCAACAACCAATTATCCGAAATTCGTGCTGCTTTCTCAGACCCCAGCATCTCAGCTATCATCACCACCATTGGCGGGACAACTTTCACAGAACTACTACCAGCATTGATTGCTGACAAGGAGCTTCATGCAACCATTCGAGCAAACCCCAAGATCGTCGTGGGATACTCGGATATCTCAGGCCTGCACTGGTTCTTGTATGGACTGACGGGCTTGAGGACTTTCTATGGCCCTGGTGCTATTGATTTGGGCGAACCAAATGATGCCAATGACAATGATACACCACTCGCATTCTGCCTTGACAATCTGTTGCGCGCTATTACATCTACCGAACCACTGGGGCAGATCCCGCGATCTAATCTGTATGCTCCAAGAGGAGCTCCATTCTTTGAGAAGCCAGACTCAACAGAGCCGCCAAAGGTTGCTAAAACCAGCGAGTGGCAGTGGATTAGGTTTGGAAAAGCTCAGGGTCGATTATTCGGAGGTTGTCTCACGGTTGTCGCACGTTTATCTTCTGTTGCAGCTATTGTTCCTGACTGGCGTGGAAGAATTATCTTCCTCGAGACTGCTACGAATGAAGATGGCTCCCACGGAAATCCTCCTCATCGTGTTCAAGCAGCATTTGCGGACTTGATAGCTCATGGTGCCTTTGAAGACGCTGCAGGACTTGTCGTAGGACGACCTTATGGATACGATTCCGAGGAGGATAGAGAAGTTTATGCTGGAATTATCAAGGGACTCTTCTGTGAGGGTCGTCTTGCGTCCAAGAATTTCCCAATTCTTTTCAATATCGACATTGGACATACTGTACCTATGGTAACTCTGCCATATGATGCATTGGCTGAACTTGACTCGGAAACTGATACTTTTGCTGTTTTGGAATCTGGAGTTGAATAGTGGTACGACGACGGCAAATATCAACCATGTTCTGGGTTCAGATTTAAGAAAAAGTTGAACGACTTATAAATCTATATACTGCACAAAGCTTTGTGCGTAGCTTCTCTATAGGTACATTTAACAAAGATCTTTATGTCTCATTTAAGAACTCTCTTTCACATGGAGAGGATCATCCCGCAGATCTTTAATCTCCTCTTTTCTAGGAACCTTCCATCTCTTCGTAGTTTTCATTGGACAAATGTGTTGTAATAATGTGTCATCAAAAATGCTTCTTTGGAGAAGTGGCCAACACAAATCAAAGCCCGACAAATATGTGAAAGCGATGGCGTATGATAGGTGATTCGTGCTCTCACTGTATGCAATTCTGCTGAGCCCAACGAAACAAGCGATCAGCAGCACTCCTTATATGCTCGGGATGGCGCTTATTGTGATTCATCAAGTCGCTTCTGACTTTATGATATAGTTTTGCCCGATCAAGCACCCAGATAGCCCCAAGCTAACTCTGTTGTTATGAGAGTAGATGGCGAAACGCGATGGAGACAATCGAATCGGATGATAGGGTTCTTGAGTCTCGGCGAGAACCTTGATGTTACTGCTAATTTGAACTTCACAGAGCTTCGTTGGTCTGGATTCAATCCTTTTCTTGAATACGTTCGAGTTGGTGAAAACCTTTCCGATTCAAGATTGGCATTGTGCATTCATCGAACTCGCTTATTGTCTTCGGCTCGAAGGGCAGCTATGCCAGTAACCATTGCTAGGGAGAAGAAAACACAAACAAATACAATCAAGATGACTGCGTATTGAGTCCATTCTTCTTCGTCATATTGTCGGAGATCTTTGGTCCACATGGGCATGGCGATGGCCCCGGATTGGACTATCCATGCAAGAGCAAATATCGCAAGAACAATAAGTGTCCAAATGAATAGCCAGATGCCGAAGATTGTTTCTTTGACGGCTTTTGGTATTTTTCTTTTTAATTTTGTGGGTGAAGAAGGGAGCTTCACCCATGATGATGCCGCTCTGTCTGGTGCCATGTTGTTGAAAATGCTGTGATTAAAGAGAGATTTTTCGAGAAAATAACAACAAACGTGTGCATGCCCGGGAGTTTATTCATTGTAAAGGTGGGTGAAACAGTCAAAAACGGCTTGAAGGTGGCCAATATTGTTATTATTATACCTGTAGGCTGTTCGGAGAATACTATGTATTAACATGCCGCCTCCTCGTACCTCGCACCTCGCGTAACTGACATGGTGTCTCGAGATGGCATGTCAGCGCTAAACTGTGGGGCGAATGCGAGCCAATCTTGAGATGGAGACTGGGCAATCTGCCTTGAAACTCGCCCTGTTGTCTTGTAAGACATGGGTACAGCCCACATCGCCAAGTACGAGAAGAGATGTCTCCAATGAAATCTAATATTGTTTGATCCGGTGATCCCGAGAATACTTTAATATTTTGAGCATAATCATTGGTGAGAGAGAAAAAAGAAATGGCTGCTTTGCGCGGGCCATTATTGCGCCGCATCATTTTACTTGTGCCAATAATGGAACCTCAGATTCGCTAGACTTGATGCCTCAGGACGTAGGTAAAGCATAAATCAGAAGAGCTCAGCTATAAGTAATATCAAGCCTCAGTATTAAACATATCGATTACGGGTAGGCGTTGCCAGTAATAAAGTCTGAAGGTAATTGTTGCTGGATAAGGGTGTATATATTTTCAAAAACAAAGTACCATTACATAAGCTCAAGCAAAGCAGCTTGGCGCAGTGGAAGCGCGGTATGTTTATACTCCACAACTGCAACACAAGATTTGTACTAACTCATCTCAGCCGGGCTCATAACCCGGAGGTCACTGGATCGAAACCAGTAGCTGCTAGAAGCAATTTTTTTTTGTTTTCCATGGCCATAGATTGAGATCTTTTTTGTGGTTCCTGTTATTCTTTGTTTCTGTGTCCTGGGCTGGTGTCGTGAAATGATCTGCGATTAGTTTGTAAGTCTCAAGGGCGAGATGCAAATCGATTACACCAGTGTGTTTGAAGCATACAAAACGGCTCAGCGACTGATCAAATAAAATTATCATTTCACATATGTGAACGTCGTGTTGTGAGACTGATGTTCTTATAGAAATTCCCCAGGCGCCGAAATCACTCGATCTCCTCGATGGAATAGCAATGGACTTCATCTGATTCTTTGGGAACTAAACTCTTTCATGTGGCAGAATCGAAACAAAACAGACTTATTTCCTATTTATTTCAAACAGAAGACCTTGAAAGATTTGGAGGCGCCTGGGAGTTGGGACATATCGGATCCGCCTTGTTGAAGCCGGAGCCGAATGTCCGCCTAGCCATGCGTCAAGATGATCACATTTCTACGTCAAATTTGGTCCGTATATTTATCTACCTCGGAAAACCAAGAAAAAACAAACCAAGATTCTACAGACTAGTTCCAGATACGAATGGAGAACCTACTTTTAGAGGGGTTTCAAGCTCTGTTGACAGCTCACCCAGCGCAACGTTGGTGACCAAACTATCTACCTGTATTAACTTCTCAAACAGCAGCATCAGGAACTTCATCAATTGGCTGTTCACTATACATCTGACTTTTCAATGAAACCTTCGTGATCGTTGTAATACAGATATCCACCTCAGAGCCTCAGCCAAGCTTTCAATCGGCTCCATAACTAGTTGATCGGATCACTCCTCGTCCAGGCTTGCTTTTCAGCTCGACCCATGTAGATCTGGGCCGCATGACGCTCACTTGCATCAAGCAAACATTTCGGACCGTTCCCTTTCCGCTTCGCTGGACCAATAAACAAAAATGGTTTATCAACCTCCGCATTTTCATAACGATCAACGGTGATAAACTCCCGATCGGTAACAAACGACTGGGGTTAACTGCCCGATGCGCTCTAGGGATTCAATAGTCTATTCTAGTGTAGTTCTCAGTATCCATCCAGCGCTGTCTTCTTGGACGTGATCAGGCGTAATTATGCTTATTCCCTGTAATTTTCGTCCTGAGTGCGTCAGAAACCATCATCGATCTTCCGGGAACATATTATAGTTGACCAAAAGGAGTTGAACAGCGATGAACCCTGCAATATTTATGTATATATTCCTCTAGATATCTACCTTCTAGTCTTCTCGTTCACCGATTAAAGTCAGGCAATCCTGGGAGTACTATTTATTCTCCAACATGCGCTTCTCTCTCTTGGTTGCTGCGCTTTGTGCCCCTTCAGTGTTATCCTTTCCCTGGCTAGCACCCGAAGGACTTGATGCACTTCTCAATCACCCAGAAGCGCGTGCGGAGATCGATCGTCGACTGAAAGAGCACCAGGCTGGTCGCAGTCAAGAAAAAGAACGACATGAGTCGCGACAGCTAAAGACTGGTGTTGTTGGCGGTGTTGTATCTTTGCTTGGGGGCACTGTTGAAGCCGTTGTCGACAATGTCTTGGGTCTCATTCCTACCAGCAAAGCTGTCAAAGGCCTGCAAAAATTCCCTGAGGCCTCTCACCCTTTCAAGGCCCCCGGAAAGACTGACCAGCGAGGTCCATGCCCCGGTCTCAACACGCTGGCTAACCACGGCTGTGTGAAAGAACTGGAAATTGGCATACTAAAAGCTAACACATCATAGACATTCCACGAAATGGTATCGCTACAATTGGTCAGATTCAGGCTGGCACTGCAAAGCTTTTCAACATGGGAGCGGACTTGTCTGCCCTCCTTGCCGTTGGTGGCGCTGTCGACGGCGGTGACATTTTGTCTCAAAAGATGAGTATTGGTGGTCCTGATGATCGTGTCGGGCTTCTTAACGGCGCCTTGGACAAAATCTTTGGCAAGCCATCTGGAATTGCTGGGCATGGTGAGTAGTCCATCACATAACTCATTAGCATCACTGATCGATCCCTTTCACAGGCAAGTTCAACGAAGGTGACGCATCGGCTACTCGCGAGGATTTCTATCTCAATGGAGACAATATCTCGTTTCAGCCCAAACTTTTCAAGCAGATGCATCAACAGGCTCTGGCCAAGGGCGAAGGCACTTACAGCGTCGACGCCATCAAGGAACACTTCAAGAACAGATACCGAGACTCCAAGGCCGCCAACAAGCAGTTTTACTTTAACGTCCCAAGCGCTGCTGTCGTAATGGGTACGTTTCCTCGTCATCTATCCTGAAGTTGCTTTTCTAATCTGAGTAATAGGTGCTTACTATTTTGTTCCCGGTTTCTTCTCGAACGGCACGATTGGCGCTGGTGGCATCGCCAATGAAGCTTCCATCACTTCTTTCTACGGCGCCAAGCCAACTCGAAAGAACGCTTGGAAGGATAAGGACCTTGACTACACCCACGTTCCAGAGCGCATCCCCGAGCAAGGCTGGTACCGTCGCGCCACGCCTATGACTATTCCTGAGGCTGTTGGGGGTATTCTAGATGTCTACCTTTACGCTCTGCCAGCGCTTGGCGGAGCCGGTGCCGATGGAGACTGGGTCTTGGGACCAGTTAGTCTCCCCAAAGATCCCCAGGGCTTGAGCTGCTTTTTGTACAACGCCATCTTTGCCAACTTCCCTTCCGAGCTTTTCAACTCTGTGAAGCTCTTGCAGTCAGTTATCAACAGCGTTTCAGAGGCACTTGTTCCTGGATTCAAGGCTCTCGGTTGCAACGTTGACTTCCCCGACGCCAAGGGATCATCGGCCAGTAAGCAATTTGCTGCTTACGAAAAGAAGTACGTTGGTCCTGCAAAGACTAAGGCCGTGGGCAGTGGCTGGTACAAGAAATAAACGATTGAAGAATCATATATCATCATTTAATTCTTTATTCCTTAATAAATTACCTTGTTCAAGTTATTTCTCTGGTACATGGGTCAATTGGTGAAGACTATCATCGCAAAGCAAGCCAAATCAAGGTCTACGCAGCTGCACCAAAGCAGCAATTGAGGGAATTTTCAACGTGATTAAACCTGCCTGAAATCCTTTTTGAAGCTAGGACAAGATGTTAAAATATATGCTTATTGGCCATTGGATGCTGACGCACGTCATTTTGCACATACCTGATATGCAACCTTTGCTAACCCCGACGGAATTTCCGTCAGCCGAAAAGCTTACAAAGCTTCAATCCCCATGTCAGAACATCCTACGAGCGATTACCCCCGAAATTCTGACAATACGACCAGCAAATGTCTACTAAGAATCCAACTAAGACAATTGGTGTTAGACGGAGGGCATGTGTCAATTGTACCTCTGTCAAGTCAAAATGTCTGCCACTCTCGCCTGACGAATGCCAGCGGTGCAACCGTCTGGGGAAGCGTTGCACCTATCTGAATGTTGTGGAGAAGCGGAAGAGTCCTTCCAACGCCTCGTAAGTCCCGTCCCGACAGTGTTGTAGGAAGTCCGTTCGGGTGCTAATTAGACACAGCCGCACAAAATTGCTAGAACAGAGGCTGAATAGAGTATTGTCTCTCCTAGGCGAACAAGCCAAGGGCACACCATTGGGTGGTTTCATTACTCAATTGTCATCGGAAGATCTCGATATTGATTTCCTGGGCAGCAACCCATTTGGCCAGTTCTCCATACCTCGCAACTTTTCTGTTCAGGGCAGTTTTGACGTTATCGATCGCGGGTTTCTTAGCCTCGACGAAGCACAAGCCTTGCTTGACAACTACTGTACTAAGGCGCTTGAGAGTTTCCCTTTCGTTCCAATTCCTTCTGGTACCGATGTTTCTTCTCTCAGAACTACTAAACCCTTTTTGTTCCTGTGCATCATGGCTGTCATGAAATTCGACAATTGCACCATCCAAAGACAAATGGGGGAGGAAGCCAAGATCCAGGCCCACCAGCGAGTTTTGATGCAGTCTGAAAGCAGTCTGGAGCTTCTACAGGGATTACTGGTGTATTTGGCCTGGTATCAATACTTCTTCAGCTACGAGAAACAACAGGTTGTTCAACTTGCTCAGTTATGTGTTTCGCTGGTCCATAGTCTCGGGCTAGATCAGAATCCGGACAATACCAAACGCAAGGTCGACCTTGGGCCGGATGAAACGGTGCATGGCCGAAAGGCTGCTCGTTCGACAGACCAACTGCGAGCTCTTCTGGGTACATTCTGCACAGCTTCATGGTATGTATTCAAGATAATCCTAAGACTGATACTAACTGTTCAGGGTTTCGATCAAGTTTCGAACACGATGTTCTCTCCCTTGCACTGAATTCATCAGACAAAGCTGTGAGCTCTTGCAAGTCAGTGGGGAGTACACCAGTGATGTCATTATCTACAACATGGTTCGCATCAACGAAATGTGCCGTCGCGTGTCTGACACATTTGGGTACGACGACTTGGAAAACACAGGGATGAGGGGCGAGTTTGTCAGTGCCATGGCCTTACAAACACTGAGTAACGAGTCCAAAATGCTAAAAGACTCTATTCCTCCAAGTTTACAGAACAACCGTAAGTCTAATCCTTTGGTCCTCCCTCAGTTATGACGAAATTCTCATTTGATCCAGTTACCATCAAACTTGAAATATGTCTGCTCGACACACTGATTGGTGAAGTTTCATTACACGACGACTTTTGGAATGGCTCGACAACTGTGAATTCGTTCACGGCCAACCCAAATCTTTCGACCAGCGCCAGGGTTGCTATATTGTTCAACTTACTTCACAGCTGTAAGAGCCTAAATGATACTGTCATTGGCTGTCCAGATTCAGACCTCTGGTATATTACATTCTTTACTACTGCGAAAATTTGCCGAAGTGTTATGTGTCTTTCAAATGCTAGTAAGATATCCCAGGACATCTTGGCAGACACTGCAATCTGGACAAACAGTTCGGGATTTCTGGGTGACGGACCTCCCATCTTTGATACTAAAGCGATAGAAAGAGCGGCGGATTTGAGGGGAGAAGCAAGGAAACTTCAAAACAAGTTCAAGAGCCTATCGCCATTAGTAAAGAACACAGGAGATGAAGCTGATATCCTACTGGGGTTTGCAGAAATGATACGGGCAGTTGTAGTTGCTTATGAGCAAACACAAGAGGCAGAAACAGGGCCACCAAACCTCTCTGTTGTCTCTGGACAGTATTCATCATCGGAACTTGGGAGCTCTGAAGGATATCTATCAAGCACTGGATCGGGACATATGCAGTCGGAAGTAATGCTGGATTTTGGAAGTATTGAGGATGGGACTTGGGAGGAACTGTTGGCAGGGATTGCAGAACATGCGCCATCATTACAAGTTTAGACGAATGCAAGGTGATGTAGTTGTACTTATTTAGCAAGTAATGCAGTAAACAGCAAAGCATTTTAATTCCTGCTCAAGACCAAATTCTGACAGGGGAAAGTCTTAGCTTACGAAGTTCGTGTGTAAGCGATTGGTGTAAAACGGCGTAGTGCTGACCGGAAATTCCGCCCGTGGCGAGGTTGCTCAATATGGTAACCGTTGCAGATGCTTGAATACGGTGAAAAGATATAAAATGTTTCGTTCTCTCGAGAATAAAATCTCAAGATAAACAACTTTAGTGTCTCGTCTTCAAACACATACACTTATACACCTCAAACGCAAATCCAACGACAAACTCTCTCGTCATGCCTCCTCCCAAAGGAACCATCAACCCTCTGGAAGGCCCAGGTAACTAACCCTCCTCTTACTATTTATGCATATATTAACCTGTCTCAAGGTGACTATGAGGTTACCTCCGTTGTACACTCTGATACCTACCCAGCCATTGATCCCACCAAGTTCAACATGAAGGGGAAAGCAATTCTAATCACCGGAGCATCTCGAGGTTACGGCAAAGCCATGTGTGTAGGCTTTGCTAAAGCTGGTACATCTCGTATCGTTGTCGCTTCTCGATCAGACATGTCTGCCACGGCCGATGCCATCAGAGCCGCAGCGAAAGAGACTGGGCACCCGGAGCCTGAGATCCTAACAATCAAGACCGACGTCGGCATTCCAGAGAGTGTCGATGCCCTGGCAAAACAGATTAATAAGTCATTTGGCTCTTTGGATCTTGTTATCAACAATGCTGCGTTCATGAAGATGGCCCCTATTCCTGAGTCTGATCCTGCAGATTGGTTGCAAACCCTGACAGCGAATGTCTTTGGACCTTATCTCGTTGCAAAGGCCATGGCACCCTTGCTCGTCAAGGCCGAGACCAAGACTATCATCAACATCAGTAGCGTCGGAGCTCATCTGGTATCGCCAAGTCTCAGCTCTTATCAGATCTCCAAGTTGGCAATCGTGAGATTGTCTGAGTTTATCTCAGCTGAGTATGCGAATCAGGGGATTATTTCTTACTCTGTCCATCCTGGAAACTCGCCATCAGAGATGTTGGGCGGTATTGAAGGCATTCCAGAGATCTATAGACCAGGTTTGTTCATCAACTTCAAATTTGGCTGTTAGTGGCTAAAAATATTCTATAGCTTTTGTTGATACCCCGGAGCTCACGGCAAACTCTTTGGTGTATTTGGCTTTAGAGAAGCGGCCCTGGCTTGCGGGGCGATACGTCAATTTGACCTGGGACCTACCGGAGCTTATGGAGAAGGAGGAGGAGATCGTGAAGGGCGATAAGCTGAAGATTCGCCTTGTAACCTAGCCACAGTTGTGAAGGCCCATTGCATGTGATCTGCTATCAATGTCGTGTCTGGTTCATTATCATTTTCATAGGGCCCGGACCAAAAGGATGAAAGCAGGCAAGCTGGATCGAGGGGCTTAGTTAATAGCAGTTCACACAAGTGTTTCAAAAATGAATGAATTAATTTGTAAGTATGGTATCATTGGTATCAAGCTATTACGTATATAGTCTATCAAAGGGGATTGTCAAAAGTCTATGTCATTAAGTCTGCAAAGATTTGCAGTAGGATACATCGTCCATTGTGTAATACAGTAAGGAAATTCCATCAATACTCATTGCTTTATTGTTGCTTGCCCTCAACAACGGCCTGGTTCTCCAAAAGATCCATGCACCTCTTCCTCACACCAAAGTAGGCGGTGACATGACCAACGACAAACCAAGCAAACAGAACAGGCAAGGCAATGTGAAGAGAGTTGCCACATCCAGACCAGACCTGGATGAGGATAGCCCAGAGTGAGTTCGCAGGGAAGATGTATCCAATTCGGTAGAAGCCGGCTGTCAGCTCAAATGGGAAGACAACAGAAGCCACGTTGGTCATGAACCATGTGAGAAGGAAGAATGGCATGGCAGCCAATGGTACAAAGGCACCAACCAGGGTCTCAAGCACTTGGAAGTTGACGTCCATGAATAGCCAGAAAGTCAACCATGTAAGAGCCCATTGTCCAGCAGTGACACCCCAGTCCTCGCGGAATGCCCAGATGTATCCAGTAACAACAATAGCGAAGAACATGGAGAAGATGGTACCGTTGATGAGGCGCATGATAAAGACGTCGCGAATGCGCATGTTCTTGGTGAGACCGAACTTCTCGTAGACACCGTTCATAGCGAGGACGTAGAAGAACTGACCTAGGATAGCCATAACAATATTAATAGTATTGTAGAGGTTTCGAGATCCTTGGTTAGTGGGCATGATGATGTCGGGGGTACTGGAAATGGGGTTGAGATAGGCCTCGACAGCAGCTGGGTCAGTGGTGTTGACACTTCGCAGAGCAGATCGGCCATCCTTTGTTTGGTAGTAGCCACCTCGAGATGCACCAATGATCTTTTGCAAGTTGGGCATAACGTAACCAGATACGACAGTAGGGTATCTAGCGCCATTGTAGATATATGTCATGCTATCGGCAGGGTTATAGTTCTCGGCAGCCGAGCCACCCTTATAGGCAGCAGCGAGTCGATCGGAAGAACCCTTGTTGATGTAGATGGCACCCCAGTAATCAGCATGGCAGACACCGTGCTTGACATCTGATGTTTGAGGGAAGTCGTCGGTGGATCGGAACTCGAAGGTAGGGAAAGTCTTGTCCTCGAGAGACTTGTAGGCGTTGGCGACAGACTCTCCAACAGCACCACCATCGTAATCGACAACGAGGATCTTTAGAGCAGATACTCTATCGCCAACTTTGAAGGTTGAACCGAAAAGCCATGAAAGGTCGGCGAGGAAGACGACGAGGATAGCGACCATGACTCCGGTGAGGACTTTAATAACGAGACCTCTTCGGCCGTGCCATGTTGGAGAGTTGATGCCATGGCGTTGTGTGTCTTCCATGGCAGGTTCGTCGTGTAACGTGGGAGCACGAGAAGAATCTTGCTGTTGTTGTCCTTCCAAGTCTGCAGGGGCAGCCATTGTTGAGTGTGATGGATGGATGAGTAGGTAGAAGACGAGTTGAGGCTGAATCTCTGGAAATAAAGGGGATCTTAAGAGTGCAGGGACTTTTAGATGTTTAAAGTCGAACCACTTTTAGTAGTTTGTTGTTTGTTGGATCTAATTAAGCAGGGACTAAAAAGAATCGTGCGACATGTTGGATCTAAATATCCATCGTTCCATAATTTTCGCATTTTTAATCGGTCTTTTCTATTGTCCATGGGACAAACAAAGAAGTCCGAGTTGTTTCGGAAAGTTAGCAAGTCCGAAGTTACGAATGCTTATGAACTGTGAATCCTTAACCCACTAAAAATGCCATGATCAGGGATCAACAGAGGGCCAAGAGGTTAATCGCGATAAGGTCCGGTGCTGCTCGCGTCGCGAACGGCACTAAAAAGACCGAGATGAAGCTAAGATTAGGTGAGATAAGATAAGAGATCCATAATAAATGTCGGTCTATTGATAAAACGTCCACTAAAAGATAAGCTTGAATAAGCCGGTCGGCATTCCGCTCCTCCGATCACCGACATCTTCCTCTTACGTGATGAGTCTTGGTTTACGAAAGTTCAGCCACCAACATCTCAAATTGTAAATGACAAATCCAAAAGACCCAGTCACAGCTTCATTGACGTCACTTTCTTGGTTATTAGCCATCTTGTGATTTCAATATTACCAATTCTCCGTGTCCAACGGCCTATTCAATGTTGAGTCTCTACACACTGTATTACAACTCGTGAAGTCACCATTTGCTTCTGACTTGTTTATTCGCCAAAGACTGCTCAATATTGCCTCCCTTGTCGTCACTCTGCGTTTTTTGCTGTAAAGGGGTTGCACAACGGATTTGAACATAATATCTCGCTTATCCTGCGGAGTACGGAGTACAGAATGAGTCTTCTTGGTCATGTTTTAACAATGCTCTAGCCAATGGAGTCGCTTACAGCTAGAAGAATATTTGCCCCGCGGACCTCCGCGTGTTACCCTGCACCATGGTCCATCACTGTGCAGCCGTTTTGACGTCGTCACAAGTTGAACAAAGATCCTAAAAAGAAATACCGGGGCAATCCTCGACCAACATTTGTGTTTAAACCGCTAGAGTATGGGAATTCAGGGTGCATTCGAGAGCAAGGACTCCATTTGTGCGGTCTAACAGATCCAGCCACTCGGTCAACAAGTTACGCTCCGTAATACATGTTACACAATATATGGGCCTCGAAATATCAGATCACTTCTCAACTTCTATCCAACAAGCTCGTACGATAATTCGCGCAGGGTAAAAATTGGGCACAATAAATGTTCAACTGAGATGCGAAATATACCCTCGGAGCAACTCTCGCTGATATCTTGGATCGATTAGCAACACCATGACAGTCAACAAGTAGATGTTACAATTGTTCCCTTTCACGCGAATGTCAACACGAGCAATGTGTTTGGAAGTCAATTCCCTTAGGAGCATCAAGCAGACCTCATTTGGTACAATAACCTTTTGGGAGGGCTTTACTCAAATTCATCAAGTTCATGCGTCTCTACATCACCGCTACTGATCATCGGGACTGTAGATCTTGATCGAAGCTCTAACACTCAGGTCAGCTGGCCTAGATGTGAAAACTGACCAATGCATATTCATAGTCATCGACCGATCCAATGCCAAGACTTCCTTTAGCAACTGCAATTGAAGTCAGCCTGTCCAGAAGCCCCTTGCTTCGTCTTTCTGCACAAATCATGCTCAAAAGCATATCCAACTGCTTTCACCTCGTCGGAGGTTTTACAATAAGGTTGGGGCTAGCCGCCCGTTCCGATGCCATCCCGCAGCTGTCACATTCTTCGATTAATGCGGCCAAGTTCTGGCTAGGCTAGGGTTGACTTTTTTACTAGCCACAGAAACTGTCAAAAACGAAGGGATAACGTGGCGATCAAGGCGGCCTTTTCTTGCTATGGCGTGTCTCAAAAACCAACAGAGAGAAAATACCAACATCCTCAATTAAAAAGGGGGGCTCACAACTGAACGTAAACTTATTGGTTGGTATTACGAGATGGCAACTGATGCTGAAAATTACACCTCCACTGTCTCTAAGTCGAGACCTGCGGGTCTGAGGTTATTACATGAAAAGTTTCATAAATATCAAGGAATCAACATTTTCCAATCAGCGCCAAGCTATTTCCACGAACTTCTATTCGTGCGGTATCAAGATTTCCCAACCCTAACTACGTATATGGCTTCAGCCCACGGCCGAACATAGATGATGGAGGTCAAGTAAAGTTCCGCCCGCGACGGCCCGCGACGTCTAGATCCCGATAGCTCAACGCTTGAGGAGGGAACTTGACAGCCCCCTCAACGCATTTTTTCATTGCCAAGCCGCAGATCCGGATTATTATGCAGACCGGACCGAGGATCCGAACCACTGATAACAACATTTCTGAGACATGGACTCCTAGCCGTTCTTCCATTTCTTTTTTGGAGGCTAGGAGACGGCACATACCGTCATGACAGCTCCCGCCTCTTCTTATTTGAACGACTTGCAGCTTCTCAGGCGAAGATGCAAAACTGGCAAAGTAGTTATGCGGCTGAGAAGGTTCCTCAGCTCATGTCGTTGGTAATGGGCTGCACGGATGCACATCTTCACCAACCAACTCAAGGGAGAGGTGTCGCCCTCTGTAACAAGCTGAGAGGTGTCAAGGGATGAAATGTACTCTGCAAAGGGATTTTCGTATTCGCGAATGCGACTTAATAGAGATCAGCATTGAGTCAATCCGCATATCTTAACAGTGTTTGTCTCCGTCGATCACTTTTCTTCTCCGCCTCTTAGATTCATTAATGGAGAGTTCTAAACTGACACTAGCGGTGTCTTGGTTGTTGAACACTTTCATGCAAGGATGACTAGGAATGCCACGGCAGTTGTTGTCAGCTGTCAAGTTGACCTGTGGCTAAAGGTAAGGGAAGATGTCAATGTCTCACATCAAAAATGCCTTGTGGGGGTAGACAACCGAGAATCAAGTTGTTGATGATAAATCTCTTGGCTGGTTTGGCTGAGAATAGACTCTGCGATGTTAAATGTGTCTGTCTGTTATTTTGCTAGTTTAATCGGTTGGGTCATACAGGACCAGGGTGAAGTTGCAGCCATTAATGCGACCAGAAAGTTCACCGAGAGGCATCTTAACCCAAAAGCAAGGACTTTCAAGAAAAGGGTTTCTCGTTTCAACCCAGAGGCTTCCTCACCGCCTCGGATGACTGATGAAGTACTGATCGGTTCGAGTGCTGAAAGATCGAAATTGAAGGACTGGAACGACTCTCGATATCTTTGATCTACAGTTGATCGACCGTTGTTGTTTTTTTAACACAGCGCCTCTGACATAGAAGGCAGCTGTAGGTCTCATAATTATGAAAATTATCATGGAAGCTATCCAGTAGAGAGCAATCACATACCAGACATTTTATGCTTCCGCCCCAAAGCAGCGAGACAAGCCCCTTTGACAGGACGACCCCCAAACGGCCAATACCCCGGGTTTTGGCAGCTGTTACAAACTGAAACTATGTGAAAGCCATAGACAGTCATGTACCTATTGTGAGCCTTCACAAGGCATGATGACGACCCATCTTGGTATTCAACTTGGCTTTGACATGGCATGACCTTGGTAGCTTCACTTGCCTTGAGAATATTGAGAGAGAAAAGACGGTAGATCACTCGAAATGCTTACACTCAGTCAACTTTTGGTAGCCTCGAAAATCTATAAGAACCCAGCTTCGTCCCCTCGGTAACTCCATCATCAGCACTCACAATCACACTCTTCCATCGCATTCATCAATCAATCAATCAATCAACTTCAGATCTTTCAGATCCATCAAATCAATCACCATGAAGGCCTCCATCATCCTCGCTCTTCCCGCTCTTGCCCTCGCCGCTGCTACTCCTCAAGTCGAGGAGCGCCAGGCCGGCGTTTCCTCAACCACCATAATCCCTTTCAAATGCCTCCAGGGGATTCAGGGCATTCAGAATTGTGTCGGCAACATCACTCCCAACACCTCCTTGACTATCCTTGACCTCGCTATTCTTGGCTGGTAAGTTAACCACTCGGGAATAATCTCTTCCACATAAAATCACCAATAACACATATTACAGTGGTCCTGCTGTTTTGAACGCAGCCGTTAAGTGTGTCACCGGCAGTCTCCCTGTCTAATCAACAATGTTGCGACTCATGTTCACTTCTTGGAGGATTCGGTTGGCTATCATGTCATTGAAAAAAGGCCTTCCATAGAATCAGATACTTGAATTGACAATCTTAAGGCCAAATCCTTTTAGTCTTGAAACTCGTGAAACGTACATGGAAATCTCCTGATCTTTTTGAAAAGCTTGAGCAAGTGTATGAATGAGCCTTTGATAGACCCAGTGCCTTTCCTTAAGTCCATTCTCCAAGCTTGGTTTGTCAGATACATAAAATACTTTCTGTATTAAATTCCCTTACACCTTGAGTCCACGAAGATATAATGCACTACACAGCTAGTGTTTTCACATGTAACTTGTATTCCATCGCTCAGAAATAATACCCCGAATCAGATACTATGTATTCTACCAACCATTCATTCCAAATCAAACAGCTCTCTTCCTGCCCTCCTCCACAGCTAACTCGACTCCCTTAACCGTTTCATCAACCTTCGACAGAAACACAGAGTGAGACGCCTTAGAACGGAACTGCACCGCATTAGGACCCAGCATAGCTGCCATTTGCTCCTGAACGGATGGGAAGAGTGCTTTGTCTTCGTCACAGAAGAAGTACATTGTCTCCATGTCATGCCAAGGCTCATATGAGACAGTGTCGGTGAAAACACGACCCGATTGATGCTTGAGAGTTTTTAAGGAGTATTCAAGATCCTCTTTGCTCAAGTCATGATAGAAAATTTCTTCTGGGGTCTCAGCATACACATAGTCTCCCTAGACGTTATTAGTTAAAGTCTCTGCAGCTTGAGATTTGGGGGAAGGCTTACTTGAGCGTTCATCCAGGGCAATAATTGGCCACCAAGCATTTGCTTAATACTCAGACCAAGAGGTGTCACGAATGCAGCAAGGTACACAAACATGATGACACCTCCGGGGAGACCTTGCTCACGTCGCTGACGGTAGCCTAGGCCTTTCACAGCATTGGCGCCGACTAATCCACCATAAGAGTGGACAACGAGGACAATTTGGTCTCCCTTATCAGCTAAGCGCTGAAGAACCTCTCGGACCGCAGCAGCGTCATCCTCAAGACCCTTAGTGGGAGGCTCTGCTCCGACGGATGGATAGGCAACAGCTTCAGTTGTCCAGCCACGGCTATGAAGGGCATCACGGACTGGCTTGAAGCAACATGCTTGGTGCCAAGCACCAGGGGCAAAGACAATAGTAGTGTTGGAAGACATGGCGTGAGTTATGATCAAGGTTGAAGCAAAGATTGAGTTAAGAGAATCTGGGGTATCTATCCGGGGTAACTGGGATGTAACGACTCGTCTTTATAGATCTAGTTTCTAGTACTAATTTCTCCACCGCAAGGACCCCTTTCTCTTGCGCTTCCAAGTCTTTGTTGCTCATTTCCCAACTCTAGACAACTACGATCTACTAATACCTACCATTTGCGTCCTAGACACGGCTCTTTACCTCTCTTTTATGCAGGCGTAAACTTTGTCAGTGACCATCAAGTGGCCTCAGCAGCCTCCGAATGTTGGGTCTAGACTTGTGGGGTAGTGAAATATGACAACTCGGCCTATCTGATAGGTTAGAATAGGTTCAGTATCCCATACACCTATTCACACAACCCAGCATCCGAAGGTTCAAAGTGGGCACGTGCCGTCTCCCCAGCTCTGTCCTCAGTCGGGTGCCATGCCAAGGCAGTGGACAGTGAACTCCTCGTAGAAGATCATAATGATCGACTCATCATTTACCGAGTCAGATTCCGCGGAACAGGTTGGAGATTTCCCCGCAAAGATGCTCCGAGGGTTACCCCAATAAAATCCGGAACGTAACATGATTGGTCGGAAGGGATCCGATGGGCAGGTTCGGAAGCAGGGTTCTTTGGTTGGATTGGAATTTTTCTGGTTTTGGTCTGGGGCAGTCGGATGTGTCTGCTGTCAGTCTAGTTTTGCTATCTATGACGGCAGAATGGAGACTACCCAGCCCAATAAGCACCTACAAGACGCTCCCTATTATTAAAAGACCAAGAATAGCCTTGGACTTTAGCCAATTGCTTCAATTACATCTTTCTCTTTGATCATCATCTACTAACTGGTCACAAAAATGACTATTCCATCAACATCTCCAAAGCCATTCGAAATCGCCATCATTGGTGGTGGTATCGCAGGTCTCACTCTAGCTATTGCTCTTCATCGCCGAAATGTCCCTGTTATGCTTTATGAGAGAGCGGACAACTTCCACGAGATTGGCGCTGGTGTCTCATTCACTCCTAATGCCGTGCAAGCTATGAAGATGTGCCATCCAGGTGTTCATGATGCTTTCTTAAAAGTATGCACCTGGAACGGCTGGGAATCTAAGAGAAAGACTTGGTTCGATTTCTTAGACGGCACCACTGAGGATGACAAAACGGCTTTCAGCATCGAAACCTCACTTGGTCAGAATGGTGTTCACAGAGCTCGCTTCCTCGATGAGCTTATTCACTTGCTGCCTTCAGACAAGGTGCAGTTTGGCAAGCAAATTGAGAATGCTGAGGAAGACCCCAATGGCAAAGTTCGCATGACCTTTGCTGATGGTTCAACCGCACACGCCGATGCTCTTATCGGTTGCGATGGTATCGGGTCTCGCGTCCGCAAGATCCTTTTCGGAGAGGACCACCCATGTGCACGACCTCGTTATTCACACAAGTACGCTTACCGAGGCCTCATTCCCATGGATAAGGCCATTGAGGCTGTTGGCGAAGAAAGAGCACTTAATGCCTGCATGCACGTAAGTTAAAACACTCCGCTCACTATCTGTGTTCGCGACACTAACAAAAACTCAGATGGGACCTGATGGCCACGTATTGACATTCCAAGTCAACCATGGCGAGAAGCTCAACATTGTTGCCTTCCGAACAGATCCCAACGAGTGGAGCGATCACGCTAAGCTCACAAAGACGGCTAAGCGACAAGACGCTCTAGACGACTTCAAGGGTTACAACAGTACCGTAACAAATCTTTTGAAGCTTACAGAAGAGACACTCAGTGTGGTATGTCACTCGTTCAGTAGCCATTAGAGATGAAAATGTACTAATTCGTGCAGTGGGCTATCTTTGATCTTGGTGACAATCCTGTCCCATCATTCTACAAGAGCCGGATAGCCATCGTCGGTGACGCCGCTCACGCAACAAGTCCTCACCACGGTGCAGGAGCTGGTTTCTGCATAGAGGACAGTGCTGTTATGGCGGAACTCCTCGCCGATGAGCGTGTCCAAACCCCCTCAGATATCAAGGCTGCCTTTGCCGCTTATGATGAGTCAAGAAGGGAGCGAGGTCAATGGCTCGTCGACAGCAGTAGATTCGTTGGAAATGCTTATGAGTGGAGGGCTCCAGGCGTTGGAAAGGATATTCCTAATATTGAGAAGGAGATTAACCGAAGAATCGGTATCATTTCTGATATTGACATGGCCAAGTCGTGCGAAGCAGCAAGGGAACTATTGGGAAAGAAAGCTTAGATCGATACCTACTTGAAGTAATAATAGTTTTGTAAATTACAATAAGCCAACTTGGTGTTACATTGCCTTGTGATCCGAAAGTCAAAATAGAGATTGCGTTGCATCGGATGCAGATAATTTGATAACGGACAACCTCAATGTTCCATCGATTCCGGATAGTGCTACTGTAGCTACTTAAGTCTCCTGCGGTTGGTCTCTATCAATCTCTCCGATCCGATCGGGCTATCAGAATCTCCAACGGCTGCGGTTTGATCTATCAACAAACCAAACTGTTAGCCACTGTCGAATCTTTACCAGGTGGGAAACCTACCCAAAAGAGTACTCATCCCTCTTGGCCTTGCTGAGCTTTGTGATATCAAATTTGCGCCCTCCAAGACCATACTTGCCCTTATACGTCTTGATCTAGAGACTTGTCAGCATACATCCTCGAGCAGACAGAATATCCTTACCTTGGCTGCCAACTTGACATTGTCCCATTTCTTCATCTGCTTAGCCATGTCTTCTCGCTTTCTCATGATCTCATTGTAGCTCGTTTCAAAGTTATGCGGAGCTGAGAGTTTAATACCCGCTTCTTCGGCAAGATCAATCACCGTATAGACCCAAGAACAGTACTCTTCAGAAAGTCCATGATCATGTCCCTCTTGTCCCCATCTGATAAGCATGGAGAGGGCAAGACCGAGATTTCGAACCTCTGAGTCCGGTTTGAAGACATCTTCTTTCTTAAGAGCATCAATGGCAGAAAGGAGCAGAAATCCTACCAGCTGGTGCATTTGCTCAACTCTTTTGCCATCATCAACCACTAGTGTTGTGAGAAGGCGCGATATATCAACATTGTAAGGAGTTACACTTACTGTAATAATCCAGCAGACCTCCACGAAGAATCAGGGTCATGCCTTCGACTTCCGGCCAATAATCGCGGTAAGTGGAATTGGGCTTGAAGACAGAAGTGAACTGCAGCAACTATACACTAGTTAGTCAAATGGAAGGCTCACGATTGGGGATCAGACTTACAATGTTTTCCATCACCTCAAGTTTGCCGTAGTTGGCATGATCGTTGTAGATATACATGTCAAAGTCATCTTGGCTGCGTTTGAGCGCCTCGTGCTCCCACCACATCTGACGATCCAGGCCACGCATGGTGAAGAACCAGGGCCACTCTGGGTGAAGTGAGGCGAGCTTATCATAAGGCTTCTCATCTTCCTTCTCTTTCTCTTTATCTCCTTTCTCTCTGCCCTCTTCGTCATCATCATCTTCTTCTTCGTCCTCGTCCTCATCCTCATCCCAATCACCCTTTTCAGCTCTGGGGATGGGAGCACAGACAAAGTCCCAATCATCCGTACCTTCATCATCAGGAACGGTGTCATCCTGCTTCATAGCCTCTTCTCTCATGTTCCACTTCGCCGCAGGAATTTTGAGGGCTTTCTTATGAGCATCGAGCCAAGGACCGTGATCTTCCCACCACTTACGACTACCAAGAGTCATAGCGCGGTCAGGAATAGCATCAATGTTCATGCACCATCCCGAGGGTATTGGAATGGCTGGAATAACATTGGACTCTGCACATTCGCGAGGCATGATCTGGGGCATCATGGCCTCTCCTTTTGGCCCTCTAGAGATACGACGCTTACGCGATCCCTTAGGGCCTTGGGAGCTCTCACGCGGAACCTCGGATGGCTGCTCATCATTGGTTCGGGCGCTCTTAGCAGAGGGTTCACCATTAGTGTCAGCGGCTTCATCGTGAGCCCGTTTCTTCGGGGCGCTGGTGGATTTCTTAGGCGGCATGTTTAACTCGATTGAGGTGATGATGTTGGTTGAGCAAACTTAGATACGTCACAAGATTTTCAGGGGCTTTTCCTTATTTAACGATGATCAAACTTAAATTATTCAGCTTTCGCCTTTGACATATGAATTTACGTCAGGGGTAGCCACCAAAAAAAGCAAATCCTGGTGTTTACAATTTGACGCGTCAAATGGGCTACCCTGGACAGAGCGGGCTATTGCTTCAAAATCGCGATTTGAAAAAGAAATGATTGTATTAAACAGTAAAAACAAAAATATTGGATTATGTGTTTTTCCAGTCTTGATAATTTGTTTGTAAGTCGTTGACGCCGACGTTGGTGCACTCAGTTCAAAGGAGAGTGTGATCGTCAGGTTCCAAAAATCTGACAATGCAGATGCAGCTCTTTGCGCGATGCTTGCTGTGTTAATATCTGGTGAGGAATGTAACACATAAATTCAGGTCAAGTATAAGTAGCTCGCATCACAATTTCAAACCCCACAAGCTTCATAGACTGGGAGCATTTTGTGGTGTCAAATATAAGCTACAGGCCAAGGTTCAGGCGCAAAACCGCCGCAGTCGAATACAATGATTTGATCTTCGCCCATGAAACCACTCATCAATTCGTCCATAGCTTGACTTTCATACCAAGTGCTTCAGCCTCCTGAATGACAACACCTGGAATACTCTCCTCCAAACTCTCCATCTCCGGTTCCCAACCCAGGACCGCCTCAGCTCGATGAGCTCCGCTGCGCGCATTCGTTCCCAACAGCATAGATCCGTGAGGAATGAGCTTGTCAATTTCGTCCCCATCCACGATGTCAACTTCTCGACTCGGAATGAGGTTGAAGTCGTGGGCAGCGATAGCGACGCGTCGTGAAATCTCGTCAAATGGCTAGGGTCATTTTGTTAGCATAAAAGCACTACCGGGCTGGTGATGGATGGATGCGACACATACCAACTCTCCTGCAGCCGTGAAAAAGATACCGTTGGCTCCCCAGATGTTTTCATCTTGGTTACCCTCAACTGCCTTCTCAACTAGAGCGAGGAAGATGCGACTCAAATCGGCGATGTGAATATTTCCCCATCGACTTTCACCAGGACCAATTTGCAGGCCCTTTTGGCGCTTCAATACCGCGTTAGCCAATCCAGGAATCTGAATGCTGCGCTGATTGCCGGGACCGCGAGCTTGACCGTAGATGATGGGAGGAACAACGAGTGCTGTCTTTACATGCGATTCCTGTTCCGCCACCGAAAACATGTAATTGTCTACGTCGCGATTGGGATATTGTTTGATGAAGGACTTGATGGTGTCAATGCCGTCGAGATCATTGTAGATGGCATCACTGCCTGAGCCGCAAACTCGCGACTTGTTGGCAAGTTCACCAGCTGCCAAAGCGCTGGCTCCCGAGACTTGAATGTAATATGAAGGCTTCGCGCCCTTTGGCTTACTAGATAGAGCTTTGTAGATGGTCTGAACACTTTTTAAATGACCTGTGGCCGCCAGGTCTGTCGGTGGATGTTAGCATGCGAATTGAGGACATTGACGTGAATTGGCATAACTTACGGATTACCACATCGGCAGCTTTGGCTTCTTGAGCGATAATTTCTGTATCATCAAGTCCTCCGCTGACGATTTCGACCTGGCCGTAATCTTTCGTAATGGCAGCTCCTTTGGACGCATCGCGGACTAATGCTCGCACTTTGTATTCGGGGTGCGACTTGAGCAGTACGTGGAGAACGTCGCCGCCAATGTAGCCTGTAGCGCCAGTGCTAGCAGAGGGTTAGTGGATGTCTTCAGTGGGTGGTGAGAAGGGCTGTACCGACAGGAAGATTTTGGTCATGATTGCGACTAACTCCCTCTTCTTGGTCTTGGTATGTATTTGGTAAAAGGAAGCAGCATCTATTTGCTTGTTGGGCTGAATGTTGTCAATTGCGTCATTCCTTTGCAACTGTTTGCATCCACCGGTTACTGTCGCGCTATAATTTAGATGCATGTGCTACCTACACGCGTATTACAGCAGTGTCACTCGTGCTGGAGAGTTTCCCCGGCTTACCTTGATAGTGCTCTGGTGAACAAAGAGCTTCGGCTATCATCGCAATTACCTACTGCAGTGACGACATCGGTGCGCCCAACTCAAGATAACCAATCTATACGGGAAGAATAATGCAGATACCTTGAAGGACAGATAATTGTCCTATTTGCAATTATAGACCTTGATTCATTCTGACATTTTGACGCTTCATTCGTAGCGACAAAACCCCCACAGGATGGACCCATAACTCGGGATAAGAGACCCCGAGTTCTCATTCCCCTCCCCCAAACCACTAATGTCAGCTATTGCGGCTGTTCCTGATAAATACCGCGGGGGATCCCTGCTTGTATTCCATCATTAATTGACAACTTAATCACCATGGCCGAAACTCAGCAAGGACGTAAACGATACGCTGTTGTCGGCACTGGCGGCCGCTCGAGCTTCTTCTACTCAGCCATCGCCACCGAATACAGCAAAACATCATGTATCGTAGCCCTCTGTGACACGAACCAGACTCGCATGAACTATGCCAACTCGAAACTTAAATCGCTTGGACATGGTGAGGTCCCGACCTTCCTTGCTAGTAACTTTGATCAGATGATCAAGGAGTCCAAGCCTGACGAAGTCATCATCACGACAATGGACCGGACACATCATATATACATCATTCGAGCGCTGGAACTAGGATGCAACGTTATCACAGAGAAGCCTATGACCATTGATGCTCCAAGATGTAAAGAGATCTTTTCGGCGGTTGAGAGAACGGGCCAGAAAGTTCGTGTCACTTTCAACTATCGATACGCACCACATAATACGAAAGTGTTTGAGCTTATTCAGTCGGGAGCCATCGGGAAAGTCACAAGTGTGCATTTCGGTGAGTGAACTGCTTTTTCCATAGTATGTGAAATAGTTCAACTAACTCAGGGCAGAATGGATGCTCAACACAAGTCACGGAGCCGACTACTTCCGCCGCTGGCATCGAGACAAGCGCAATAGTGGTGGTCTTCTCGTCCATAAGTCAACTCACCACTTTGATCTCATCAACTTTTGGCTTCAGACAAGACCCCAGACTGTTTTTGCCACAGGCGACCTTGCTTTCTACGGTCGAGAGAATGCAGAGCAGCGTGGAAAAACAGAGTTCTACACTCGAGCTCATGGCAGTCAAGTGGCTAAATCTGATCCATTCGCTCTTCATCTCGAAGAGAACCCTCAACTCAAGGCCATGTATCTGGATGCTGAGCATGAAGACGCCTACTATCGTGACCAAAGCGTCTTCGGTGACGGCATCAGCATCGAAGATACCATGAACGTTCTCGTCAAGTACCGCAACGGAGCTAGTCTTTCCTACTCCCTCACAGCATATGCACCCTGGGAAGGTTTCCGAGTTAGCTTCAACGGAACTGGTGGACGTCTGGAGGTTGAAATTGTTGAGAACAGCTATGTTAACTCTGGCGGCGACCAAGCTTCGGAGGGTTCCATTGAGAGTCGCAAGATCCTGCTAAGACCTCTCTTTGAGAAGCCACGAGAGATTAAGGTTGAGGAAGGCGTTGGTGCTCATGGAGGTGGAGATACTGTGTTGTTGAATGATTTGTTTGGAACGCCAGTGTCGGATGAGTATATGCGAGCGGCAAGCCATATTGATGGTGCGGCTTCGATTCTAACGGGTATTGCGGCCAACAGGTCTATTGCAACGGGACAGGCAGTCAATGTCGATGACATCTTGATGGTTCCAAGCTCATGAATTACATAAAACTTTAGCTATTCTACACGAACAAGAGCCATTTTGTCAATTTATCTCTACCCATGCTTCTCCTCGGTTTCTTGTTCAGTTCCACCTCCACCTCCACCTTCAATCAAGTCTGCCTCCAGTCTTTCGGTACCGTAGAAGAACAGTATCCCCACAGAGTGTCCTCCTTTGCAGCTTTGATGAGCCACTCCCGACACACATAATCGACTCGTTTAGCGTGCATAGGTAGTTCAACACGGCAAACATCAAGAAGACCAGAAGGATCATGGATGTGTGCATCCTGGTTATCAATGATGGGTGAACTGAACTCATGGTTGACAATGGCAATCTTGAGAGGACGGGCATATGTGGAATCACCACCAAAGTCAGGATTCCATAAATGGCCCCCGATCGATTGCTTGATATTCCACTTTTGCATACGGAGCAAATAGGGTCTTGTGACCACCACTTGTTCAATGTGACGATGCATGGCAACATTGTGCCAAAGTCCTTCATCACTCAGGTTGATACTGAACCCAGCCACCCTGCGTAATTTGGGCCATAGCCGGCTGATGTTGTTATCCTCTCTCCAAAATTCTAGAGATTTTACGCCTCCCAGTGTAACAAATTCTTCGAGATTGGTTAGTTTTCTGAGCCCAATACTGAAGACAACATCTATGTGCTCGTCAATGCTATGTTGTATGGCGATTCTGCGATAGGGCAAGTCGACAATAAGCCTGCGAATGGAAGAACCCAGTTCAACAAAGACATCTCGAATTAATGCACCAGCCCGTATGGTATTGATCTCTTCTAAATTAAGGCCAAGGTAGGCCGATGAGACTTCAGAGAGCGATATAGTGTTTGGCAGAGTTTTTGGAAGAGCCAGCGCTCTCTTTTCGTCCCTTAGGCATTTGAGGAACTTTTGGAGACGAGGTATTGAATCAAGGTGCACACAATGCTGTCGCAAGAACCTAGTCGCGGGTTCATACGTAGCTCGGCATACCCTTGTCCAGGTAATTAGTTGCTGAGCGTCTGGGGTTGCGACGTCGATGATGCGATTGGGCTGACCCGGTGGCATAGATGCTTCCAGGATATGAAGGACGATTTCAAGGGGAATGTAAAGATTACGCGTCATATTGAAAGAATATTGTATGATTGGGAGTATTTTTGGGGCAGTGTTACGTATGTTTGTCTGGTTGAAGCCAAAGCTGGCATTAATGAATGAAGTCCTTTTGTCGTTGCCTGCCAGGCTTCGATATAAAAGTCAACACAGACCTTTAAGTACGAATTTCTGGGGCAACGGCTCAATTGTATCAGGCAACCGAATTAACTTGTCGGCCGACTTTAGAGGTTTGGATTGTAATTGAGAAAGAAGTCAAGTGGCTATGTTGAGTAAAGCTGTACGCCTTGCGACAGTTAGCAGCCGTCCGTTCAGTCATGGGACAGCACGTGATGGCCCCCAAAGTCAGTAAAGCAGCAAGACATATTTATTGACAATTCCGAAGTGGAATAAGACTGCTTAAAGTCTGCATGGAAGAACACATCGACTTACAGGGTGTGAAGTAACGATTTAAAATGCAGATAGACTGGTGTTTTCCTTTATGAATTACTCTGTCCTATCGGAAGACCAGGAGGCTGGCCTTGCTTCAATCGCCTTTTTCGATGAGATCTGATCTGTTGTTGATTGAAAAGCGTCAGCACAAAAGACAGCAAAATGCTGACATCCTCCAGGTCACTAATGGTCAGTAGCCAATGATATCAGTGCAATGGCAGGAATGCGGAGTAATGAAATCACTCCTTAGGCAGCCGTTTAACAGGGATAATTGATAAGAGACTAGATCCTCTCATTGAATAAAATTAATTAATTGATTGATTACTCCCATTTCAACGCGTTTCTTTCAATCACTAAAATGACACTTACCACATATCCCGAGTCCTGGTGGTACTCAGACTCTGCCCGCTATGAGTACGTCAAGAGCGACGTCTTTTGGACACTGGCGGCTCTCATCCTCGCCAATTGCTGGTGGTCAATGAAGCAGGTCGACCACTTCCCTCATCTCCCTTATGAAAGCGATAAAAGTTTCGATAAAATGGACCTTACCATTCGCACTCCTGGTTTCTGGCTTTCTGAACGCGTCAACTCGCGCCTCCGCCAATACCTCGCTCTCTTGCTTACCGCCTCCGTCTTTCCCCTTCACTTCCTTCACGGCTCTTGGGTCATCAAATCTGCGTGGCGAATCACTTTCGGACTCGTCAGGCGGACATATCCTTCTATCCGACCGCGCATACTAGGCTTTGCCCTATACTCTCCCCTTACTGTCGTTATGCTTGCCGGCTGGGCTATTGTTTTGGCAGCTGGTGCTTTCATCCTTGCGACTCAGTTTCTGCTCTTTTTCAAGCTTTGGGAAATGATACCGGAGGATCGAGTTGCAAAGACCCCTCAAAAGGATACCAGGGATGTAAAGGAGAAAACGAATGGCGATGGAGATTGGGATGAGATCAGAAGTGATGAGAAGGAGGAGAGCAAAAAGGCATAGTTGTATGTAGCATTATACTTCAACATCAATGCGAAAGCTTCAAGCTGAAACTCATTAAATAAGGCGCGGAAATTTCATGATCAGAAAGATTCTTGATACAGCCCTTGCATTACTATAAAGCAAGATACTGTTCTCCTTTAACTGACTATAGATGCTTGCGGGTCTTCTTAAAGTATCTCGATGTATCACCGCAAGGCAGCTCAAATGGGAGAGCATCCGCGCACATGCCAGCAGCGCAGCTATAATATCCTAGTAGACCAGAAATGAATCCAAAGGCACCACCAGCCTTCATCAGACCCTTTGCAACCTCAATCTTTCCATCAGCGTGCGCAAAGTTGGAGGCTGCATCAAGGGTGAAACAGAAGAAGATCGTGGTGAAGATGCCGAAAGAGACCAGGTTACTAGGAAAACGTTAGCTGATGATAAAGAATAAACCTATAGTCATTGTCTTACATGGGTGCTGATCCCAGCATGAAGAAGAGGGTCAAGACGGCCCAGACTATATGAATGTTAGCCATCGATCAAGTAGATGTACCGATCAACCTACTCAGAACGTAGAAGCCAATAGCATTGTGATACTCAGGTGTCGCTCCGCCATAGGACTCAAGCACACCAAGTGAAGGGCACAGAATAACCCCATATCCACCATAGAACACGGCTGCCGAATTTGATTAGTATCTAGATCACAAACTCTACTCAAGTTACTTACCATACGCGCTTAAGGCAGTATAGCCAAAAGTGTTACCTCGAGCCATCTCCCACTGAGCAGATACAAACATGCAAAGACCAGCGGCAAAGCACAAGTTGCCAATGAAGACTGTCTGAGTCTCGACTCCACGGAAGCCCATCATTGACAAGGACAGGGTGAGAAGCGTTGTTGCAAAGGTACCCATAGCCAAAGGAGACTATAAGGCGATGGCTTGTTAGTTAAATTTCTGGTGATAGGTACGGCGGAAGCTACGTACAGGATTTCCAATGCGTTGGCCCAATTCCAGTGTTGGAACGGGTGAGTGAGAGCGGACCTCTTCAATGCTCTTGGTAGCCATGGTGTCAGGTAATATTTTCTTAATATTTCGAGACTTGCTACTAGACTTGAGAATTATAGAACTAGACTGAGCCTCAAAACTTGGCGAGATGACCTTTTTATAACCATCTCCCTTCACACAATCTGCAGAGTTTTTCTCCTCGCAACCGGCATCTCAACAGTTATGTAATAGTTAGTGCATCATTACGACCAAAATTACCACCGTCGTTACTTTGTATGCAGTGGCGTCCTAGTTGCAGGAGGTAAAACTCAGACTTTATTGACTGTGGAGGAAACCGTTAGCTAATAAGTGTGCACCGGCCCGGACTAGTCCCCCCGACTTCCCCCGGGTTCGTGGAGCCGGCTTGCGGGGTTGGTGTTTTCATGGGGTAATAGAGTATCACGGGACATGGCAAAGAATGAAGGAAAATTAAAAGAAGAGACATAATTAAATAAAATATTAGAGCTAAGCCGTAACTAGCCTATTATTCCCCGCTGGATGTTGTTGAGTAAAGATCTTTCTGTGATGACAACCACCAACATCACTGTGCATAATGAATTATCAACACTGGATTGCGAAAATAGGTCCATGCATTAGACTATCTCAAAAAGCTTGGAATTCTAGACTAGCGTCTCAAGCTTCCAAATCTTCCGTAACAGAAAAGATGAACACTATAAAAGTGTAGGCTGGAACATGGGTAATGAACCCTCAAACAAAGCGATACCTGATGCAAGGAATGGCATGGTTGATGGAAGGGCCCTTCTCAGAGCCAAACTCGTAGGCTTGGATCTTAGTTAGATCATAGTTTTCGGCTCTACCATCTAGAGAAAATCACTGGCTTACTTCCCTGCCGCATGGCACAGGCATACGAAGGTTGATCCATGGGCTGTAGGAAACACCACCAGAAACAAACGCATTCTCCTCTTCCGAGGGTTAAACTGGCTAAGAAGGTTTCACGGTCTTGCTAGCCTTGGCGAGACTATCTGTGGTCCTTTGAGGTCATTTCCAAGCTTTTCTGGATGCCGATGAGACCATCGCGACCTAGCGACGCAGCGGCCAGATACAGTCTTAGATAGTTCTAAGTTCCTAGACCAGTCGACAGAGAGAACATTACTCATAGAGGCAGCACATGGCTTGGTAGTACCCGCGTTATTGTTGATGAGGTTGAAGGTGCCAGTGAGCTTCGCGTCATCTGCAGCCGGTAGAGGATACTGAGTCACTCTGAAAGCTGCCATAACGTCTCGTAGAGAGTTGATTTGATAGTCATTCATAAGCTTCAAATAGTAGTGAGATTTGTGCGCTGCAGTAATGATACACTTGATTAAGTTACCGGTAATAGGCGTTGGCCAATAACCTAGTCCAGGCGAACCTTGGGAACAGTGATGGCTTGAAACAAATTGATACTTGAATCACATATTACCCCAAACTAAGCACTGGGTGTGAGCCGTAGCGTTGTCTGTAAGGAAGAGTGAATCGAACATTTTTGGTCCATTGAACAGAACATCATGGTGTTATGTAGATACCTGAACTGCGACTCTAAATGCTTCGCGAGAACGTCAAAGAGATATATAGTAACGAAGTAATCCGCTAGTAATCGAATCTCTCATAGTTCACCATCAAAAACAAAACCAGAACCAGGCAAACAACAAAAAGGGTTTCACAGCTCACTCCGATAATCACAACAGTCAATCACTAACTACTTGACTTATCGCACCATGGCAAGGTTTAATCCTGGTAACCGTCTCACACACACCCGGTATGTTCGTAAGGGTCTCATCCTCGACATGAATATATTCCTAGAAGGTCTCGAAGCGATATACGGATCAAATCGTGATGGTTCACGAAAATATGGATGGGAAGATGCAGGAGATACGATCGTGGTCAAAGCTCTTGAGTCGCGTCCCAAGAATTTGCAGCAGGCACTACAAGATCGTGACTATATCAAGACAGACTATTAGTCGTTACGAGAGCCTTGGCTTAACCTTTAAATACCCTCTAGTTCTACAGGAGAATATCTCATAGTAAAGGGTCGACGAGAGAATAGAGGATGACCAACAAGAAGCAAAATTAGACATGAATTAGAACCGTCGATATTAAGACACGAATGGAAAACCTGAAAGTGAAGTTTCGAATTAAGTCAGTAGGGTTTCAGAATAGCGTAAATAATATACATGCAACTATCTAATATGGTCTTGATCTGATCGTCTCCAGCTTCCCAAGAAGTTGCAATAGTTTACCATCTGGGGATGTGCGAAGAGAATTCAGGCTGAAACCTCTTCATATATGTAGTATCATCGCGCTTCTTCAGTCCACAATCCAGGTATTGCTGATGGAGCTTTGCAAGTCTCTCTCTATCAAGCTCAACACCTAGACCTGGACCATTTGGTACCACGACGCCGCCATCCTTCCACTTCAATGCGCCATCAATGACGACATCCTCGTCTCGACGCTTCCACGGCCAGTGAGTGTCACATGCGTAGTCGAGATTGGGGGTTGCAGATGCCAAATGCGTCATTGCAGCGAGTGAGATACCCAAGTGACTGTTTGAATGCATAGATAGTCGCAGACCCCAAGTTGCACATATAGATGCTAGCGTCTGTGACTTGCGGAGACCACCCCAGAAATGATGATCAGACAGAATGACTTGCACGGCGTTTTGTAGAATTGAGGGCGGGAGATGATCGAAAGCGACGACTGCCATGTTTGTAGCCAGGGGCATCGAAGCCTCCTTAGCCACAGCAGCCATACCCTCAATCTCACCAGCTGGGTCCTCCAAGTACTCAACAATACCATCAAGCTCTTTAGCCACCCATTTTGAAGTCTCGACAGTCCAAGCTGCGTTTGGATCGAGTCTTAATGGCAGGCCGGGGAACGCCTTATGCAGAGCCTTGATGGCAGCGACTTCTTCTGCTGGAGGGAAAACGCCGCCCTTGAGCTTGATAGCCTTGAATCCATACTCGTCTATGATCTTTTTGGCTTGCTTCACTACCCCCTCTGGGTCTAGAGCAGCACCGTATTCGTCGTCTGCATCACCTGGGTGACCTGCCCATTTGTAAAAGAGATAGGCAGAATATTGAACGGAATCTCTCACGCGTCCACCAAGGAGGTCACTAACTGATATGCCAGACAGCTTACCCTGCAAGTCAAGGCAAGCGACCTCAAACGGTGAGAAGACTTTGTCAACGACAGAAGCAGTCGTCACCATGCCTCCCATCCCATCACCGCCAGTGCTGGTATCGGTTTTGAGAGATTCAGTGCATTTTTGATAGATGACATTTGTGCTGTAGACGGAGAGACCCTTGATCTTATCGGCGGCTTTTTGGAGCCGATCTAAATGAGCCGAGTCTCCATAGGATTCGCCAAGACCATAAGAGTCTTCTGTGATGATTTCGATGATGCTGCGTAAAGCGAATGGCTCATGTACACCCACGCTGTTCAGCAGGGGCATATCATGGAAAGCCACAGGAGTGATGACAATATCTTTTATGATGCTTCGTTGAGACATGTTTGTAATGGTCAAAGCGTATCTCTGAAGTTGTTGAGACTACTGAGTGGAACTACTATGTTTGAGTGGTGGACTATTTATCCCGAGAATGCGAATCCCGGCCGGGTAGAGTTGGCAGGTCATTGTTGGTATGCGGGGTAAGGGTTGAATCCTTTGAGTAACCACTACGGGTATTAGGCATGCCTGTCTTGTGTAGTATTTTCCATGGATTTCTTTCCGTATCATCTGCACGTAGCATCAAGAGGAAAAGGGTTCTCGGACATGTTTCCTTGACAGTCGAAAGAGGCTGGGAGTGCATGGCGCGGAACCGAGGCGGATAACTTGTTGATTGGGTGCTTATCCGTACATCAACACATCCGTCGATCGGCGCCTAGTCCTTGAGTGAATGACCTTGGGGTCTATTTTCCGTTCAAATGAGACCACCAGGTTTAGTACCCCGCACTTGGCAACATGGTCACTCCGCTTTGAATGTCGCCAAGTCTGGGGTTACACCGGCTTCGTCTGGGGAAATGGGGGCATCGCTTGAGCTAATCTGCGCAGTGACCTCTTTAGCTTTTCCAGATCATGTTGGGACTATAATACCCAGCCTTAATCTTCGTCTCAAGTCCTTCCACTTCCAATCTTGCCACTGGACATCACTCCTCTTGAGCTTGCTTGTCCTCCAGGTTCTTGAGCATCAACGACAACATCCTCACCATGAATCACCGAAGCTCCATCTCCAAGAGCGACGTTGAGGTCGGCGACGGTAAGCCGACTCATCTCGAGAATTCGCACGATGCCATCGACATCGGCGGTTTCCGCGTCTTCGGTCTGGACCCTGAAGATGCCGATTTTTACAACAGTTACACTGAGGAGCAGCGAAAGAAGGTCTTCCGAAAGGTTGATGTTCGGCTCGTACCCATGCTTGCGCTTCTCTACCTAATTTGTCACATTGATCGTGCCAACATTGGTAACGCGAAGATTGAGGGCATGGTTGATGACTTGGGCATGACTGGTGTCCAATACAACACCATTTTGTCTATCTGTAAGTCGCATCCTTTGTAAAATTGGGTAACTCTTGCTGACTCGTGATACAGTCTTTGTCCCCTACGTCCTCCTCGAAGTTCCCAGCAACATTCTTCTCAAGAAGTTCAAGCGCCCATCGATGTACCTTGGCATTCTCACCGTTGCCTGGGGTATCACCATGACCTGCACTGGACTTGTTCAAAACTTCGGTGGTCTCATGGCCACTCGTATTCTCCTTGGTATTTTCGAGGCTGGTTTCTTCCCAGGTGCCATCTACCTGTGCAGTTACTGGTACATGCCCAAGGATCTCTCGGTCCGAATCTCATACTTCTACTGCGCCAGTGCTCTGTCTGGTGCCTTCTCTGGTCTCCTTGCTGCTGGTATCGCTGAGATGGACGGCGTCGGCGGTTTGGAGGGTTGGCGATGGATCTTCCTCCTTGAGGGTATGGCGACAGTTGTCCTCGGCGTTGCCTGCTTCTTCCTTCTCATCGACACCCCTGCTCTCTCAACAAGATGGTTGAACCCTGAGGAGATTCGATTTTTGGAACTCTCCATGTTCATCAAGCAAGGTGGGGGTTTCCAGGAGGAGACAAGTGTCCGATGGAAGGACATCAAGATGGTTGTCACCAACTGGAGAGTCTATGTTCAGGCTTACTTCCTTTTGTGCCAGTCTGCTCTCTCTTACGGTATCAAATTTACATTGCCAACAATCACAAAATCCATGGGTTTCAGCACTACCAACGCCCAGCTTACTTCCGCTCCTCCTTACGTCGCTGCTGCTATTTCCGCCATTGTCTTCGCCAAGATCTCCGATAGGTTCTACTGGCGAATGCCTTTCGTGGCCATTCCCATGGTCATCGTTACAGTCGCATACTCGATCATGATCTCGCTCGATGGTCAGCTCGCTGCAAAGAAGGGGGTGGCCTACTTTGCTGTCGTCCTCGCTGTCGTCGGTATCTATCCCATTCAAGCTGCTGCTGCCTCATGGAACGCGAACAACATCGCTCCCTCATCTCGACGTGCTATCGGTATCGCTTTGATGAACTGTGTCGGCAATGTCGGTGGTATTGTCGGTAGTTTCATGTACCTTGAGAAGGAGAAGCCCAAGTATCCTACCGGCTTTGGTCTCAGTTTGGCCTTTGGAGGCACTGGATTGATAGTTGCTTTGCTTTTGGAGTGGAGCTACAAGATCGCCAATTCTCGCAAGGCTAAGATTGCAGAAGAGGCCAAGACGAAGTACACAGAGGAGGAGCTGTTTGAAATGGGAGACAGATCGCCACTGTTCAAGCATGTTCTATAGGTTAGAGGCCAGAGAGGGGAGCATGGCGTTTGTTGTTCTGAAGTGAAAGGATGGCTATCATAGCCGAAGTCTTTCTTAAAGTTAGTCACCGAGTAGTAGCAGTTGTGGAGGGTATAACTGTCTATGATGTTATGAACAATACATCCGAGTATAATACTTCAACTTCAATTTCAGAATATGAGTCCCAAATACCAAATCCCAAAAGACATAAGCACCATCCTAACCCTCGGCCCATTAAACCGGTGATTTTGCTACAGGTTTAAAACCTGCCCTCTTCCCGCCATTCGCGGTGCTCAAGAATCTTCTCAAAAATTTGATTTTCCACGTCTCGCGCCAGCGTGACATACTTGAGTCCAGTAAGCAGAAGCTTCTGGTCGATGACTGGAGGAAGACCAGCATTTCCCTTCGACCCAACTTTGTTAAACTCCATGATCCTGCGGCGGCCAATTGAGGTGATGACTCCACAATTGTAGATATTGGTGGCCTGCTCCCAAAACTGATCGTGAAGCTCCTTGGCCTCGAATTCCGCGCGGCTGTCGTCATACCCATCTTTGAGTTTTATTTTGTCGGCGTCAGCGACTGCTCCCGTCGCATCTTCCATGTATATAGGAAACCACCAGCCTTAAGGACAACCACAGTATAGTATGCAGTTGCCCCTGACATTCTTGATTTGTCGCGGTTTGATAGATCGTCATCATCGTGCCGCTTTCTCTTTTGGCCAGTTTTTCTATAGACATTAGAACATGTATAGTTTTAGCAGTGTAAGACTTACGATTGTCCTTTTTGCCCTGGCTCTGAGACATTCTCCTGAGACTTGACTTTGACTCTCTTTGTAGAGTCCAAGTCTTCGGTAAAATATCCAGCTGGAGATCCAACGTCCTCCAGAGTCGGTTTAGGTAAGCGTCCTGGACCAGGGATACGGCCTGTAGCCGAGGTATCCTACCCTCGGAACATCTCCCATATCACATCCTGCTTCATTTTAACAGTGATCTCCTTTGCGGCAGGATATGACCCCATAAAGAGATCAAGGAACACGCTCTCCTCGGTCGCAGTAAAGTCGGCATAACTGAAGAGGCCTGCAAGAGGCTCGCGATTCTCTGCCAATATTTGTTGTTCCGAGGCTTCTTTGTTTTCCATGGTCACTACATGCCTGGATATATGAAGTTAGGAGAGTATAGACTAAGCAAGGATTCTTCCAAAGACGTACGCGTGATAAGAAGTGAACTTGATGGGAGAAGGTGAGAGAGCGGTAGCCAACTCTGGCAGGGAAGGGTGAGAAAAGAGTAGACAACTCCAGCAGGGAGCGACTGAGCAAAGATGTCTCAATAACTTCTGTAAAGCTGTAGTTGGTGGTGATGGATCGTGGAAGGTGAGGTGAGATGCAGGTGAGAAGCGGAGAAGAAGGCCAACTAGCAGGGCGGCGCCTATCCGCGTGCGAATCGCGTCTCCTTATTTCATCAACTCAAGAATACATTAATGGTATAACCTCGGTTGAGCTTTGGTATAGCTTCGGTTAGATGAGTTAGTCATGTGACACTAGTTAAAAATCAATATACTGGTTGTCTTCTTATCAGCTTGATAAGTGTAGGCCAGCTTCCTATTTAGTCTTCTTATCATTCGATAAGAAATCTAATATATGTGCTTCATGCTAATAATTAAACCACTATTGACCAATAGCCTATTGACATTCGGGAAATATTTCCAGAGAAGAGAAAAAGCCCTCATCGAATAGAATGAACCTTAGAATACCAACTCAAAGCACTTATGTTGATATGTCCAGCTTGCGAGATCTTCTTCTTCGTGGCAGGTTCAACTTTTTCCACAAGGAACACTATCAGATAACACTTCAAATTCTGCAGAGACCATTTACACATGTGCAAATGTTCAGAGAGGAACACAAGTCAAGGTTAGAGACGCAATCGCTCGCAGTGGCGCAAGGGGTGCGGTCGATGCATACCCCTTTCTGGCAAGTTTGCCCCGAATTGCACTGCAAGGACAACGTACAGGTCCGTAATCCTTCTGGTACAACACAGACAGCCGAGCGGCAAGTGCAGAGTCCCTGAGCACATAGTGGATTGAGGGACAAAAGGCAGTCGGTCGATGATCCACAAGAGCCTTCACCAGATGGGATTCCACAAAAGCCGTTTGCAGCACAGGTTTGGCCTGGAACCGTGCAGTCTGCATTGTCTGTACATGGTTGTGGTCCAGCAGCAGTAGTTGTGGTTGCCGATGCAGTAGTCGTAGTATCTTGAAGAGCCTTCGTGGTGGTGGTGAGGGTCGGGAAGGTTGTAGTATCGCTGGTCGAAGCAGAAAGCTCAGCAGTACTAGTGGAGAGTGTCACTGTAGTCTCCTTGCTAGTAGTTGTGTCGGTGGTGGAAGCAGAAAGCTCAGTCGTAACAGACAGCGAGGCCGTGGTCTCAAGGTTGGTGCTCTGCGTGGTGCTCGACTCGATAGTAAGCGACGACTGGGTAGTCAAAGGAGACTTGGGTCGGCATTTTCCCGCTTGCACGCCGTTGATGGCCAGGAAGGCCAATGCACCCTTGAGGAATAACATGATGAGGTTAAACGAATGATTTTGACGAAACCAAAAGAGTGACAGACTAGAATGCAACAGAAGAAGAAACCATAATTTTGAAAGTGGAATCCAAGAGGTTTTAATCTTCCTCTAATTCTTGCTTTTGCTAATTTGGTGGCGCTGACTATTTGACAGTCTAGGCCTAACTATTGGCATGGCAAGACGCATGGGCCAAGGCCCTTGGGAAACCAGCTCACCCTACAGCGTCTTGATGGTTCTCTTGTCAGTCGCCTCAGAGTAAAGTCTTTATCTGACAGCAGTCTAAAACTCCTCTATAGTGTCAGTCCATATTCAAGGCTGAGAATGACGTTTCATGTTCTTTTGCTGTATCAATCTAGAATCTATTATCTACTAGTTTTGTATTGTAGCTAGGTATACCGATCCCAGCTCGAGACAGAACGGATCAACCATCGGTCCAAGTTCTTCACTAAATAGCAAAGAATAAATCAAGAATAAACAAAAAGAACCCTATACCAAACTGCAGCGAATGAAGACGTAAGTAATTTTGCTGATTATGTCAGGATACAGAGCAGTCCTGTAATGATCTCAACACTGGTATAGCCCCTATTCCACGCTGATTGATTAGCTGACTAATATATTTAGAAAAGAGAATACGCTAGCTGTATTGGTCATTTACTGGATATCTTCTTATCAGCTCGATAAATGTAGTCCACCTTCCTATTTAGACTGCTTATCTCACGATAAGAACTCGCTTTAAATGATTCGACCTGCAAAATGCTCCACATCGTTGTAGCCCTGTTTAAGTATATGTCGTGCTGTGTTGGCCGTTGGTCCGCACAGTAATGAGGCGAGGCGAGACGGTAAAGGCGGTCAGTAAATTGCCGTGTCACCGTAAAACTCTTTCAAGGGCAAGGTCATACAGTTTTTAACGCGAGAGGCTAGAAAATTTCACCGAACTCGACGAGTACCCACTCTCATGACCGTAAGCACCATCCCTGCCACTCTTCAACCAACCGGAGGCGTAGAAATGGTAAAAAAGAATTGTTTCGGAGTACACGAGCTGGGATCGGTTTCTGTATCCGAGAATAGCGTTCCCTGCATCGTATCATGCTAGCGGCTCTTAGTCGACTTCCTGAATCGTACGTATGCTTAAGTTTATTACAACCTTATCCTGGACTGCATATATATCTTACTCTTACAACTACTACAAAGGGTCAAGATAGACAGAAGATTTCCCGGAGTAGGGTCGAGGGATATGTTTCAGATCAATAACTTGTTATCTTGTACATGACATGACATGACAAGACACTTCACGACCCATATTTACTCATAGTTTCCATAATCAACCGCTTAAAACTCCACTGCGGTACCCATGGACCAGCATGACATAACATCACCCTTTTCGAAGCTTGGCAATTCTTCTTTGCTTGGCAACGACCCTTAATTTTTGCAAGAAATTCCCTCACGGCGTGACCGGCCCCTGAATCGCATTAATTCAGATACGTATGTTGTTCTCTATGACGTAGACTCAGCCTCAACCATTATCACCAAACAAGCTCCACTGCCCTTGTTTTGCCCCATGGGGCGCGATCCCTGAGTAGTGGGCAAAGGGTAAGGAATCAGGAATATGTACTGGCTGATGAAAGTGAGGCTACGCTTGCTTGACCTGTCCAAACGTTCTAGACGTGTGAGGGACTCCATCGGCAATTCCTGCCTGCGTGATATAAATCCATAGATGGCTACGTTATAGAACCCTTAAAATCCTGCCCTGTCCTCCCCGTTTTCGACGGTCTTGTTTTATTCTACTCTTATACATTCCAGCCTTTCATGTCTTTTGACTCCCTTCATACAGTGACTATATCCTCATCTCATTCTCCCAACGGTCCTTTACTCCCCTCTACCTACCTACCTATCTTATGTAAGTACAATGTCTACTCTCTCTCTATCAGCTATCCACTCTACCCATAATACTACATGTATTCCATAAAGCTTGTTCTTCTTTCTATGTGAATACATTAAAGCTGCACATGACTTCATATGGTATGACTTGGGAGGGGAACGAGTTCTGAGTTCTGAACCTTATAAAGAACACTCTTCCATACAACTCGAGCTATAGTCAAACCCCTCACAGAACCTCCTCACAGATACCAACTTTGAAGCTTTTGGCTGAAAAGTTAGATCTGTCACGCTTATGACTTCATCAAATTTTACAAGCCCGTAAACAGGAGTGGGTTTTGTGTTCGGCCCGTCGCCAAGACACCAACGGCCCACTTCACAACACGAAGCTCAACAACACTTACTAACTCAATTCTTTAAGACTAAACTACCTCCCATCCTCGAAATCCACTCTGAAAACCAATTCACTCACAAAAATCAATCACAATGTCGGCCACAACAGAACCCACGAATCCTACCTCCGAGTCAGAAAAAGGCAATGCACCGCCATTTTTCAGCAAGGAAACTTCCAATCCTCCTCCCGAGTATGAACATGACTCGGGCTCTGGCACAGACGGGGAAGCTCCCAAGAGCAAAACAACAGATGATGAGATCGGCAACATTTTCGAGGGAGAGGATGGAAAGAGTTACAGGACAATGACCCGCTGGGGTACCATCTTCGCTCTTCTTACCAATCAATTTGGTATCGGCGCTCTTGGCTTGCCTAGCGCCTTCGCTACGCTCGGTCTTGTTCCTGGCTTCATCACTCTTTTCGGTTCAGCTCTACTTGCATGGTACACTGGCTTTGAGCTGTATCGCTACTCCATGTTGAACCCTCAATGTGTGCATATCATTGACCTGGCCAAGGCTGCTGGTGGCCGAACATGGCAGGTCATTGTTGCCATTGGCTTTATCATCCAGGTCATCATGTTCTGCTCTTCTGCGATTGTCACCATCTCAATTGCCTTCAACTCTATGACTGAGCACTCTATCTGCACGGTTGGCTTCATGGCTGTCGCTGCTATCATCTCATACCTCCTCTGCATTCCCCGCACAGTCAAGTTCATCTCTCGAAGCGGCCCTCCCACCGTCATCTCTCTCGTCGGAGCTGTTCTCATTGTCATGATCAGCCTGGGCTTTGCCGACCCTGTGAAAGCCCCCGAGAACTGGACTCCCACTATCAAGGCCTTCAATAACCCAGGGTTCCGAAACATCTTCAACGCTGTTCTGAAGATTGTCTTCGCCTATGCCGGCAACCACTCCTACGTTTCGTATATGGCCGAGATGCGAGATCCTCGTAAGGATTTTCCTTTCTCACTTACATGGCTTATCTTCCTTACCACCGCCTTCTACGCCATGCTTGCCACCGGTATTTATTGTCTCGCTGGAGAGTATACCACTTCCCCAGCCCTCGGTTCAGCTCCTCATATTTATGCCAAGGCGGCTTACGGTGTCGTGCTTCCCGCTATCTTGACTGGAGCTCTCGCCAACGGCCACGTCGGTGTCAAGTACATGTTTATCGTCTGTATGAAGCAGATGAAGGCCACCAAAGAGATTACTTCAAACAGCGTCCGATCATGGGCTGCCTGGATGGGCTGCACCACCCTCTTCTGGATCATTGCCTTTATCCTGGCCAATGCCATCCCCATCTTTGACTCTATTGTCTCTATCCAATCTGCTACCACGTACGCCTGGTTCTCCTTTGGAATGAGCGGTGTATTCTATATCATTTCCAACAAGGAGCTCCACTTCCAGAGCGCGAAGAATATGGCTCTGTTCGCTTTGAACATTGGTGTCATTCTTTTTGCATTCTTCCTCAACGGCGGTGGTCTGTGGGCTTCATTGACTGAGATGCTTGACATCTTTGCCGCCGGAGACAATGTCAATGGTGTTTTTAGTTGTGGCGACAATTCCGCCATTTAAGGGGACTTCTTTTTTATATGCTTCGTCAGTCTTCCAGGGCTTGAGTGTTGACATTCAGCTTCGGAACAAGAATCATTTTTAGTGAATATCAATAGCGGGCATAGTTTAGCGTTTTCTTTTTAGATACATGAATTCACACGATCAAATCCATAAACCAAATACCGCGTCTCCTTGTCAAAGTTGAAATGGTTTCTTGAGGAAGCTACTAGGAAAAGCTTATATTGTGGTAGCGAAAACAACACTAAATCCTATAGTCTCTCCTTTTTACAGGACAACTTGTAAATCTGCTGATTTCGCATCCAGGCCCTCTATGCTGTTCTCTTGAGCATTTGAAAATCACTATTTGTCTTGAGTTTCTGCACTGCCTCATTGATGGTATATTCCCAGGTGACGAGTCCCTCCTTGGCGCCGAGGCAAATAACGCAATACTTTGACATTGATCGACGCAATTGCGAAACCGATCAGGTGCCGGGCCAGGACAACAATGAAACCCGACACTGATTTCTAAATGCCTCAGGGGGTGTCGAGATCTGCAAGACTCCCCGGATGTGTAGCGATTGGTGATATGCCCGCCCCGGCCTGATACTGCTTGTATAATACGGAAGTTATACAATCTGGGACAGATCCTTCCGGCAACGACGATATTAGTGCTTTGAATATTCTGGCCGTGAGCCTGTGAGATCAGCTAACAGCCTCTGGCTTAAACCAGATAATCTTTCACTTCTAGCGTAAAGTCTTTGTTTGAATGAATATATTGTTTCCATATGCTACCAAGTTTAGTTCCTATCTAATGCACCTTTACACCATTCTGTGATCCATTATGAAGCGTATTCGTTACACCTTCCGTCGTGCTGCTGGATGTTCCTTTCTCTGCTGCTGACTTCAGACTAGCCTCAAACTCTAGCATCTCTGCAATCTGCGTCTCTATGCTCTTCTTGGCAGCATCAGATGGCTCCACGTATGGCCGTCTTGGCTTCAGACGCTCTGCTGCGTTCTTGATTCCCGCAGCCTTTGCTGTACTCAAAGTTGCTGCGTACTTAACAGCTGCGATACCAGCTTTACAGGGCTGCTCCGCGAGGGCTGCCTTCTTATGTAAAGCCATGGCTTCTTGGAACCTGCCCTCCTGGTAGAGGTTGTAGATGTGTACGATTGTCTTGGGGACTACGTTGGCGAAGCCAGCAATTGTTCCATGAGAACCAGCAGCAAGTCCTCCTATTAAGAAATCAGACTGTCCACCATAGATGGAAAATCGTTCTTCTGGGAGCTCTGCCGAGAGTCGTGTTATCTTGGCGACGGCTCCACAGGTCAACTTGACACCAACGATATTGCTGTGCTTCTTTGCCAAAGCAGCAATGGTAGCAGAATCCAGGTCGATGCCGTTGCAAACAACGGGGAAATTATAGATAACAATAGGAAGTTGACTATTCTTTGCAACATCGTCGAAAAAGTTGTTGATAACCTCCGGTGTCGTCTGCTTACCAAAGTAAGCAGGAGGGAGGAGCAAAACATAATTTGCCCCAGCATCAGCTGCATCGCCAATAAACTCCAAGACTTGCTTAGTGGAGTGCCCACCGACTCCGGCCATGATGGGGAATGATGGTCCGCATGCTTGGCGAGCGGTTTGTAGAAGTTCCTTACGCTCCTCGCGCGTTAAAAGAAAGGTCTCGGCATTCGTTCCGAGGACGACAAGACCCGCAAGGCCTGTCTTGGATAGATACGAGTAATATGCTGCTTGAGAAACCGTGTCTAGCGTGTCTGTATCCTGGTTGAAAAAGGTAATTGCAGGTGCCCAGACGCCGCTGGGTGGAGCTTTATGGAAAGACATGATGCTGATACTGGCTTTACGAAGAAGTTAAATTTGTATGTATGGTACAACCCAAATTAGGAGGGACCTAGGAAAGGTTCAGGTACTTAAGGCCTTTGGAAGGTGGCTTAGGTGGTATAACGCAGTTCCTTTCGGTTCCTATTTGTTAGCCCGTTGATGGTCAGATTTAAAAGCACATGGATCAGCGGGCCATGCCCGTTCATCCCGAATCCACCCTGGATAATCTCGCACGGCAATGTCACAGACCCATGCTACTCCGTCTTGGATTATGCAAGACAGAGAGCATTGCGGAAAAGCCAAGCACGGGGGAGGCTGGTCAAGGCACTTTTCCGAAACGCGAGAGTGAGCATTGCCGATCCCCCGCACAAAGCTCCAGCTGCGCTTTTCCCAGTCTGGATCTAGTTCAACGGAGATACTCTCCGAAGCCGAAGCTTGCCTGAGCCGAGGAGGAGATGGAGGCGCGGGAGTGAAAGATACGCGGTAGACTTTATTTCTTGACTGCAGAGATAGTTGAAAATCTCGCATGACAGTTGGCCAAAAGTTCTAGCCTGTCACCTTGCGTGAAGATCCGTTCCGTATCTTGCATATATAACATTGCCATTTCCGGCATGACACCATACTGCGGAAGTGCCAAGGATTGAGCAGACAGCCATCAAACTTGGTGAACTCAAGACCTAGAATGAGAAAGAGCAAGATCAAGTATTTCTTAGTCATAGAATATCAGATTCAATATGTCAAGAATACGCTGAGGATGTGCCGAGGAGTATGAACATCTCGGAAAACATTAAGCCAATAACTTGATAAACCTTAGGCGACTTGTACAAAAATAGCACTTTGGCATTGTTAAATCTCTATTTATATCTATATCTCATTTTGACCTTCTACAAGACTCTATACGCTCTTCTTGTGCATAATAGTAGCCGCAGCCTGATGGTTAGGGAATATCAATGTATCGGCAATGACAACGTTCTCCCTTCTACCAGCAGCAAAAACAATCGCTTCGGCGATATCATCAGGTGTCAATGGTTCACAACCACTATTTTCGGTCAGTTCCTGACCTTTTCAAGATTAGGGGAGGGTGCAACTTACGCATATACGGCATCGGCCTTTGACTTATCACCGTAGAATCGAACAACAGAGAACTCAGTCTCTACTTGACCAGGGTCGATTCTGATAACACGGATACGCTTTGAGATAAGCTCCTTGCGAAGACTCTCGGTAAATGAGTGAATGGCAGCCTTGGTAGCGCAGTAAATGCTACCACCAACATAGGGCTCGCGGCCTGCAATAGAGCCAATGTTGATGATGTCTCCAGCTCCCTCGCCATTGTTGCGCTTGAGCATAGAGGGGAGGATTGCTTGTGTCATGTTTATCAGGCCAGTGACATTTGTAGCGAACATAACATTGATGTCCTCTTCCTTAATCTCAGGAGCCTTATCGACACCCTTGACAAGGCCACTGTGCATGTTGTGTTAGCCAATTGCCCCTTTAGTAAATATCGCTGAAGAACTTACGCATTGTTTACCAAGACATCGATCTCGGCAAACTCAGCAGGCAGCTTGCTCACAAAACCGCGCACCTCATCAGGCTTGCTAACATCAAGCTGGACAGGATGCACCTTGACGCCATCGCCAACTTCCTTGACAATTTCATCAGCAATTTGACGAAGGGTGTCAATGCGTCGAGCTGTCAAGACAAGCTTGAGGTTCTTGGGGCTGGTGCGTGCGAACTCGAAAGCTGTGGACTTTCCAATGCCGGAAGAAGCTCCGGTGATAAGAACTGTCTTGCCTTCAAGGCGCTTTGAGACTGCGGAAGCCATTTTAGTAAGTGTGTTATTAAAATGAATATGTCAAATATGCTGGGACTAGTCAAATGTTGCCGCTCAACATAAATAGGTACTTCTGATACCCTTCAAGAGTGGACTTTATCAGTTGGAGGAATTTGGAAGATGGACATGGAAGCTAACTCGATGTTTCCCCTCATCCGCTCCAACCAAAATGGCGCAAGATCTCCAGCGGATTTGTAACCGGCGGACATGGGTCCTCGGATGAGCTTTTCCGACTGGTGCATCGGCCTTGGATCCGAACTTCTGGAAAAGGTAAAGTGTTATCCGTTTATCCAACTGATTGGAAATGAGTTAAAGAAGTAGCGTGGCAGACTGGGGACAACACTCGACATGTCATATTGAGAGCTTCGTCTAGCTAGAGTCTAAATACTTCATCATCCAGAAAAGCATCAAGATTACCCAATCCTGACGAAACCATGGACGCAAATTGACCCCAACCTGAGAAGTCAACACCAGACATGCCACTAAAATCCATTCCATTCTCTCCCATCAAATCAGTGTAAGAGGTCTTATCACTTGGAGTATCCATCGGGATGGCACCTGAATGGAAGCCATTATCTTGTGAATGTCCCTCCGTACCTCCGAAAACATTTGCCGACGGGTGTATGCGGTTTATTTGGCGCAGCGCTTCTATTCGAAGTTCTTCCAAAAGGAAACAATACCGCTCTGAAAGCGAGCCTTTCTCGACCATGGCTGACATGTGAGATTGACATCGCGTCGCAGCTGTGAAGTACTCGCTGTATGTCTCAGGAGGCGATGCCCATTTCTGAATCACGTAGATATAAAGCATCATGGCCGCAGTAAATGCAAAGTATGCAGTAACCTGGAATCAGTTAGTATTTGATAGTTGGGTAAAATAGTTAGCAAGACTGACCCAGAATGCCCTAAACATTTGCCCATTTTCGGCTATCTCATCAATCAAGCCAACGGTAGACATGGCAGCTTGAAGACATTTCTGAACGTTTTCTTGTGTTGAAGCGTCGTTCTCACTTCCTCTCCTGTTCTGTCGCGAAATTCGCGCAAAGTTATTCAGCACGGCTTGCCTGTAGGTGAGGATTATTGCATGACAGTAGGTCATGTTTAGGACATTTCGCTGTCGCTGAACGATGGGAACAAGGAATGAAGAACTGAAGTAATCCGCGTCAAGAAATTGTGAGAACTCTGTCCGCCAATCTGCGAGGTCTTTCGCGATGCGCTGGGTTTCCTCTGCTCGCCGACTGACAGATATAGGTTTAACCGAGTAGAGTGCACGAAGAATATGACCGATAATTTGAGCAAGCCTTCGAGACTATTAGTATATTTACTGGGGAGCGGAGCGGAGACGTACTTCATATGCCCCAGAGGGGCGAGCATCACCGAGTAACCCTTAGTAGAACCGGTCATATTGATGTGATCCTTTGTTATATCATGATCATCAACGGAAGCAGGAAGCTCTGTATCTATGTCGTCGTCATGGAAGTTGCGAGGCCTGCCCAAAGACACACTGAGGTATGCATCTAGAGTGTAAGCGCACCAAAAGGTTCTTCTGCGACTCTCGACTTCGATATGATTCAATCCGCTGATAACACCGGGTCTCTTATTTCGGTTGAGACCGATAGCAAGTGCTAGGTTTGTTACAATACCGAACTGACTCCAGCAGTGATTGACTCGAGACTGCGTCCCGAGATAATAACATTGCAGTAGACGTGCCTGGACACTTGTGAGACGTATTGAGCCGCTCTCTTTCGACAGCTGGTGCTCAGCTGCTAAGTAGTATCTAGAACTACATGCCGATCATTAGCACAGGATGTAACATTGAATGGATGTCTAACCTTAAATCAGATGGCCCCGGCCTGTCACTCTCAGGCATGTAGACCCTAGCATGGGCTAAGATCATGAACAGCAAAGCAACTTTGGCGGCAGAATTGCTCGGGTCACGCATAGTTCCCAGGGTCTCATAGAACTCGGCAAACCATTCCTGGATAGTAGGTCTATGCAGAAATCGGTAAGTCGGCATGGCGAAGTCGAAGTAGCGGTCTACTAAGCGCTGAGCATCCTCTTTGGGAAGCATCATGCAGAAGTTTGGGTCATAGTCAGGGTTGTGAAGGGGTGCATCGCCGAAGGTAAAGATGCTTCCAGGCCCGGAGAAGGATATAGCTTGATGCATGCGCTTCTGCACCCTCAGGAGGAATGATACACCAGATGCTGGGCCGATGTAATGACCCTGAAGATCTTCTTGTGAGGGCTCAGGGGACTGTTGCACAGATGTCACGACCTGCGATTCCGCGCCTCCCTGGACCATGAGGTGAGATTGCATGCCATAGTCATGCAGCTCTACAGTCTGATGAGCTTCTTGATTGGTCGAGTTCTCCAAGTACTGCTGCGTTGGGTCCGTAGGGCTGTTGTGCTCACTACGAGGCATCGTTTCCTGAGCCGAGACAGTTATGGAGTCATCTCGGGCCTCTTCTGCTGAGGGTATCACCGGCAAACGGCCTCTAGCATAGGCCGAGTCAAAAGTACAAGAGGCCCTTGTCCGGGTACAGAACTTGCACGGCTGTATGCCATCACATTTGATCTTCCTCCTATAACGAGTAACACAGAATTAGCTCACGGGTGATCTACATCAACAAACAGTAGTTGCGTTACTTTTTGCAGCCATCGCAAGCCCTGGTAACCCTGACTCTCTCAGTGTTCTTTTTCCGCTTTTTGGAAACATGAACAGTATCGTTATCTTCTGATGGTATCGGCAGTATGGGACGATCTGAAGTCATTGGAGCCACGTCTATCCACTTGTGCAGATATGTTGATTGATTGAGCGGTTGAATTGAGGCTGCAAGAGCGGAAAAGAAGGTATGAAACTGGAGAGAAGATACGGAAAAGCGATTCCGGGGGATGTACATGGATAAATTGTCTTGTTCCCCGCAATCTGCATCACGTGTACCCCCGCGTCGCCTTCATTCCCGAGGCTAATACCGAATTCCCAACCCCCACTACCTTGATCCCTACTCCGGAGCTCGATTTGGCTCCGGAGTTACCTTACTAACGGCAAAATGGGATGATGAGCTTACAGTCATCTGTGGGGTAGCTGGCCTGTTTACTTGAAGCTTCCGAACTCGCGGACTAACCTATTCCCTTTTGAGATCACGGACATACGAAAGTCCTGTAGTAGAGTCTTCTGAATGGATATATTTACTTGGCAAATTTTGGCTTTGATAGTGTCTCTGTAACGAGAAAATAGCCCTGATTCTGGCTCAGTCTATACCTTCTCATCCTGCTCTAAGTCCCTGATTCCATAACAGTCTGCTAGCTCTACCTAGAGAGAGAGATATTCTCATTCATCAGATTGTCGCAATATTTTCAACGCTGTTTCTTCAAACTCGTCACCAAACTGCAAAACCGATCTCCACTGAACCGGAATTGCTCCTGCTCCATCTCTTGCCCCCAGTATTCCGCCAGCGATAGCTGCGTTTGTGTCTGTATCCCACCCAATACGAACCACGTCAACCACGATATCCTCCAAACTTCGAGGATCCAGAATCGCGGCAATGGCAAGGCTCAGAGACTCTAAAACGTAGCCACTGCATCTTCCTTTCAGTTCAGCCGGAGGTCCTTTCTCTGCCATTGTCGCTATATTGAGCGACTTTCCGAGCTCTATGGCTTGGTAGACCGGACCTTTTGATTCTTCAAGTATCTCTGCTATTCTAAGGCCCGCTTCGATAGCTTCTGCGGGTGTGACTTGGTCGATGAGTTTTGAGACAATTGTGTTATAGGCCGCACATGAAACTGTACATCTTTTGTCGTCGTGGGTGATTTTGCTGATGCGCTGGCTCTCTCGGATCAGCTTTTGGGGATCAGATTGGAAGAGGCCGGTGGCAATGCATCGCATCAAGCTTCCGTTTCCTGCATTTCCCTCTCCGGCTCCCGCATGGTCAGGATCTCGATTCTTCTTGTACAATTGTAATCCTTGAAAAGTAGCTCCTCCGATGTCTTCAGGTCGACTTCCGGGCCGTCTGTCTGGCCAGTCGCCACGATACCAGTTGATGAAGTAGTCGCCGGCGAGTTGCGCAACATCGTCACCCGGGGTATAGTCACGATATGCCAGAAGAACGCCACGAGTCATATCGGTATCGTCTGTTGCGTGACCAGGCGACCATCGGAAAGGGCCTCCTCCCACGATAGTTCGAAGGCCTTGAGGGTATTCGCCAGATATTTCGTTGTGAGGTTTAAACTCAAGCGTGGCGCCTAGTGAATCACCAGCATGAACGCCGAGCAATGCGCCAATGACGCGGGATTCTCGGGGCGAAAGCTCGCCTTCATTTTTAGAGGAAGACATTTTGTGTTGATTGAGTCTAAGTATTTGGGGATGCGTCGCATTAAAACATGATCAACTTGAGTGAAGAAGCGGGGGCTGAGTTGAGGCTGAGTCTGTCAGCCTAGAAGGATGCATTTCTGCCTATACCTGTGGTGGAGCTGACCGCATAACTAAAATCATATGAGTAACACAAATATTTTGCCAACATGGGCGACATCATTCATATCTTTCGAGCTTCTATCATCAGTGCGTCACAAATATGTCCGAAACCTTGATCTGTCGACTGACAAATCTGCCCTACAAGTGGAACCAGGATCAGCAAGCAGGCCTCTCGGTACGGAGTAGAACGCTGTAAGATGATGTTTAGTCGCCACTGAGGGAGGCACTAACCACTAAAGGTCGGCGATAGCAGCTTAGCTCCTAACTAATCTCCAGGTATCAGCGTAACAACTCGGATCGATAAACTCTAACCCCGACTTTGCTCAGCGAAACTTTGTTTTACTTCAAAAGCTGACGAAAATATAAGATAGAAGAGAATCCCTTTGAAATCATGCTCAAATAGCTCACCTCTATCATCTTATATCAAGCTACTCGTAATCAGCATGTCGTCAACAAAGGGTCTTGTTCTCGTCACTGGAGCCAATGGCTTCATTGGCGCACGGACAGTTGAAGCCTTTCTCTCTGCCAACTATTCTGTTCGAGCAGCAGTCCGAAGTCAATCTTCAGCATCCAGTCTCCTCTCAGTTTTGCCATCGTATGCCTCATCGGGCCAGCTCACATCAACTCTGGTGCCTGATATCACAGCCAAAGGAGCTTTCGATGAGGCAGTAAAGGGAGTCACTGCAGTCGCTCATCTGGCAGCACCAGTCGATTTCTCAAACACTAACGTCGACTACGTCATCAAATCCGCTGTCCAGGGCACTCTTGGAATCGTCGAGTCTGCCACCAAAGAACCCGGCTTGGAATCTTTCGTTTACATGTCGTCTATTGCGGCGGTCAGAGCGCTCACACCAAAAGATTCGGAGAACGGTCATTCAGAAGTAGACTGGAATGACCAAGCCGAAGATACAGTAGCAAAAGCCGGCTCTGGTGTAACTGGCCACCAAGTCTACGTGTTGAGCAAACTCAAAGCAGAGCTTGCATTCTGGGAATTCAGAAAGAACAATGCCAGTCGCATTCATTTCACCATGACTGCAGTCAACCCAACCTGGGTCGGCGGTCCACCATTGATTCTACCGGATGACCCGGAGAAGTTGAGCGAGACGGCCATTATTCCATATCGCATCATGAACGGACAGGATATGCCTTCTCCTGGGCCCGGCAATGGAACGCACGTGGATGTGCGCGATGTTGGAAGACTCATTGTCTTCGCAGTTGAGAACAAGCAAGTCGCTGATGGCCAGCGATATATTGCCGGGGGAAATGGAAACTTCGGTACTATCCAAGCCTACCGCGACATCTTGCGCAAGGCATATCCCGATAGAAGATCAATTATTGCGGAGGGAGAACCAGGAAAGGGATATATGCAGGATTACAGTGTCCCAGAGGGCAGCTTCAAGGTTGATGCGAGGAAGGCTGTGAAGGCGACAGGCCAAGAATGGATTCCGTTTGAGCAAATGGTTCTGGACTCTGCAAAGGCTTATGAGAGGTACTTTTAAATATATTAATACTTGTCAGATATTCGCTTGGTACGGGGTCTCTGTTTGCATAATGAATAGTACTATAAAGACCTACGTACTGCTCGCCGCAAGTACGCAACTTGGACCAAGTATGTGCATAACTCTCTCTTGTCGCTTTATTATTGCTACAAATATCCTCGCCCCTGTGTCCGGCTAATATTATCGAGAGTCTGGAAGAGTTTGAAGAGATATCAAACATCAGGTTGTATTGTATGCGATTTTGCTGGATGGATCTCAACCTCGATGTCGATCTTCGGCCTGAAGACGGAAACGGTAGATAAGAATCCCTATCAGATTTCTGGCCCCCAACGGAAGATCAGTTTTCCTTGTATCTTATCATGCCAAGACTTTTCTCGTAGGGCTTAGCGACTTTATGGTCGCAGCATATACGTCATCCCTTTGACGTCCATTGTAGGAAGGTCTATCGTGTATAAACTAGTATTTATTATTAATATTATTTTAACTGTCATTCGATAGCTTTTGTGAAAGTTCTGTTAGACCCCAAGGAAGCGACTCAGACGACAGCTTGTCTTCGTCTATTGCTTTGAACACTTTTTCATGTATATTAGCCACCTCCCAACTATCCCATACGCCCTCTCTTCGACGCATAGATCGCAACAACTTAATTGCCCTGTCCCGAATCTCGATATCTGTACATGAAGCGCAAATGGTAGAAAGCTCGCAAATGAGATGACCACCAAAGGCAAAAACTGGCCTGTTCTCAGAATTGTCCAGGCGGATAATTTCTTCGATTCTTTCAAGGATCTTTTCGCAATCACTCTTCCTAAACCCCGACCCATCTGACTCCATCTTAATGAAACCTACCCAGATTGTCTGGTACAATGATAGTAAAGCTAATCGCCGCTTGTCGTGAGGTGTGAACGGAGAAATCTGAGAGGAATCGTTGAATAAACGAAACCGTAAACTCCAGGTTAAAAATAAGGGTCGTGCAAGGTCAAGAGCTTCAGCCATCGACTCGGCAGCTGCCTGTGCGGGACTTGTGCAGCCAATTTCCTTTCCAGGCTTCTCTGAAGCTTCATTTCCAAATAAACAGTTGTCGAAGTAGGAATTTAAAGCTGATAGACAGTTTTCAGCTTCGTCTATAGTCGAAAACGGTGCCCTCGGATCGCCCATCTCCAATATTGGTGAATAATTAACGGCGTCGGAAAATGATGTATCACCGGTAAATGCGCCGATACTTTTCCCAAGAGAGGCAAACATGCTGGTCAGGATACTAATTAATTCGTCCCCGGTCTCTTTGGTATTACTTCCGCTGTGAGTATTTCGTGATTGGTTGACGCGAAGTGATTCCAGCAGCTTGTAGCCGGCACGTAAATGCCGAACGGAGTCAGCATAACGTCGGTGTAGGTTCTCGATGCAAATAAATATTGTGCAACATAATAATGCATTTTTAATATTTGGTGTCGAGTTCTCTCCCATGATCGGTTGAATTGCTGCAATCGCTTCGCTGTATTTCAAGTTCGCTTGATATTCATAGTCAACTGAGTGATTTACAGTGGTCGATTGGTCAGGATATGACGCAAGAAAGCGCTGATGAGAAGCTCCCAACGCACAAAGTGCATGCTTAACAGCTTGGCTAGACTGAGAAAACGGCAAAACAATGTCATGCCAGAATTCTCTAGTGCCGTCAAACATTGACAAATCTGGAACCACAAACTCCCTCACATGGTAAAAGAGGGAGTTATCGGCTAAATTGACTGGGGTTCCATCTGTCAGAGCAGGTCGTAATAATGCGCTCGGTGGGCTGGTCCAGTCAATGGGTTTCGGATGTGACGGCAAAACCAGACCTTCGCTTCCGCTGGCACTGAGAGGTTCTGGACTGGCTTGCGAGTAGCCGTCACATGTCCATTGATCTTTCAGACACCGGTTACACGAGGGTTTTGCTTCATCGCATTTGAGGTGTCGACGTCTAACACCCGAATTAGCATCATATATTTGAACCATCCATTGTTGTACGAGTAACCGACTTGCTATACGAATTGTTATTAACCGGAACTTTTGATTTGGTTTGATTTGATTCGCGAAAATCAGAGTACATACCATGTTCTGCATCCGGTTCTAACTTTTGGTGCCCTCGCTCTAGTTCGCTTCTTTCGTGGCTGTTCTTGAGATGGGATGGTGGCCATTGTGATCCATTAGTTACGAGACAGCTAACCAGAGATGCCTTTCTAGATGCATATTGGGAACCTGCTTTTTATTATAATCACAAATACCGACAGGGCTGGCCTCACTCAGCTAGGAAGGGGCCGAAGGGGCCTGCAGTCAGGGCGTCGGCTGTGTCTAGGCCCCTAGGATCCTCAACCCCCTTGCTCAATTGTCGTCAGCCCATCGTCTTATTGGCTCTGGCGTAAAGTGTCCCGCCGCTTGTGGCAGAGTGGACCGTGTTTCATGGCGCCGAAATAGCCGTGTATCGTATATCGCAAAATACATCTCGTATCGGCCAGCGGCGTCGAAAGACCACCTACCGCATTTGCACTAACGCACTTTTTTTTGGAATGACCTGAGAATTAGGGGACAGGTTTTGTAAATAAATAGCGGATAAGAGCTACCCAAATTTTACTTGATTCTATTCATAACTTCTGGTACTCCCAAGTTAACGACCCTGGGCTGGGCCCCCCTAACTCTGGCGCCATCGCCAAAGATCTGTGATCACAACGCTAATTGCTGATCCCGAAACTCCAACAAACATATGCACTGCCACGTAATCCTGGTCACGGGACTTAAGGATCAAGGCTGACTCGGCAGTTCTGACAGCAACCAACCACTGTTAGCTCTATCACGCGATTGGTGAAGTCTTATGACATTTAGAAGCTATGAAACAGTCTAGAGCGGATGAAAGACAAGGTTTCAGCGATGAGCGTAACCGCGAATGACGCATCCAGCTTATGACTTGGACACTGTAACGATTGGAATATGCTTATTAATGAGCTTAAAACAAATCCCCTCTCTTTGAATGTTGGGGATACTACTTTAACTACTTTCGCTAAACAGTCAGGGATGAGTCAGTATAGCAAATCATTCTACTAACTCGAGGGGTCAGCATACTGAGTAGTGTTAATTTCCCTGCAAGTCTTCGTCCTCTGGCTTTGGATCATCCTTTGTTATTCAACTCTCTCATTCTACCATTCTATAGTGATGGAAATTGGACTATTCCACTAGAATGTAGCACCAGATACGATCCAAAACTTGACTTTACCAATACAGTGGCAACCAATGCCTACCTGCCTTATCCATCGCTCTTCATTGAGGCAAAGACCTCACGAGGTCTATCCTAAACAACGCAGATTTTCTGGCATACGAGTCGGAAGAGTCGCAGTCCACTTTGGCTCTGTCCATGAAGACTACAAGAAAGTATCACCTACGCATACCAGACATAACCTGGTTCAAGGAAAGCGCATGAAATTTACGTGTTGTCTCGCTGTCAAATCTCTTTAGAACAACGGATATCCATCTCGTCTATTCTTTCACACTAGATAATGAAACTTGCGAGTGGACGCCCGGGGCCATTTACGGGTCTAAAATACATTACTGAGAACCATATTGACAAAACCAGCAACTCTAAGAACGTCAAAGGTAAGAACAGCATCCGATAAAAGAAGTCCAACAAATCAAAGAGAGCAAAGATCGATCCACAGAAGTTCACGGTTGTCGTCGAAAATGTGATGAACGTCCCAAATTCAAAGACCGTTCCAAAATACAGGTTGATCGATGGCGCAACTAGTCACTAAAGTGAAAGGAGGATTGGACAACGGCATATAATCCTCAATGACAGAAAACTCAAATAGCTTCAACAGCGACGTCTTCTTTCCTCTCATTAACCGATAGAGCCTTGGTTTGTTCGGCTAGATATCTACACTCCAGTGCTATCGGCCCAACGTCATACCCACGTTGACTCGGAAAAACGCCATAGACATGATCACAGATGAGGCGAATATAAAACTCAACGTTTGACTCGATCTTTTTAATGGTTCAAGGCTTGTTCCAAAGGCTCTGCTTCTGCCTTTGAATTAATGAAGGTACCGGCATGGTCGAGGGAACATGGAGTATCTAGATAAAAAAAGAATTTATGTCAGTTGAGATTTGTTGATACACAGCCAAGAGGCATACACGTGCGGTTGATGATCATCATTATTCATGCGTTTAGTGTAAGCTTGGGTCAGATAGTAACACGAACTAAACTTCCTTCCAGGCAGAATTGCCCTTCCATGGTGTTAGGTGGGGCTTCACTGTTACTTTTCTTACTCATAAACATCTCAACTCTTAAATCTTCACCACAAACTCTCAAATGTCCGACTATGATTCCTACTGCGCCATTTGTGGCTCAGTCTTACACAATGATGCCAATATTGGGAGCAGTCATCCAGAAGCTCTTCATTGTCGACGAGCGCGAGTGCAGGCAAGGCGTGAGGGTTATGAGACCGATAGTAACCAAGATGTCGAGGAGAACGATCTAATGGAACAAGAACCCGATGATTGGCTGATGGAAGATGAGCTTATAAGCTATGATCCTGAACTTTTCAGTGCCAATGCCTTAGAGTGGCTAGGAGAGGTCTCGAGTCTGGGCTTTAACCCTCACGTAAGTGGACCTCGAAAGTGAGTCAAAGTCTGGCTACGAGAATACCGCTAGAAGCATTAACGTGATTTCAGGACCTTCATGGCTTATTCTTGCCGTTACGACGAATATGTATACCCCCTTTCCCGCAAGACTTATCTGTGAATTGGGCTAAGCTATTCACCAGGCTATGATAATTTCTTCCCAGCATAGTAAGTACTATTTAATACCCTCTGTCTTTCAGGGCGCTGCAATGGGTACCATAGCTAAACTTAATAGACCTAAACCAGTCAGGATCGGGCTATTTGCAATGGTATGTATTCTAGGCACTCCGCTCTCATTCGTGCTGAAAGTCCTTAGTTGCAAGTCCTTCGAAACTGGCCGAATTGTGGTCTTTACTTTTCATCAGGCCTACTATCTGGTTCTCGAAGAAGCTGCTACTTCGAAAGTGACGTCTAGATCTATTAATCGTGATATACTCTAAGATGCTGTGTCCAGACTCTTAAGGCAACAGACAAACAGGCTCGATATTGACAACGGCAATATCTCTGGCCAAGCGCGAGGGAGGTGGAAGGCTGTTCCTGGTGAATAAGTAAGACTAGTCCCACCACATGTCTTTTGTCTATTGTACTAAATTGATGTTATTATAGTTCTCCGTGATTAGTCCCGTGGAAACCGCGGACTTTTACCAGCATGCTCGGGAGAAATTAGCGAGCGGTGCCTTTGAGACAATTCCTGATATTTCTATGAGCCCCGAGCAGCCACGAAAAGATCCAATTTCTGGTCTATCAGTCGAACTGCTGCAGCTGATCTTGGACCACTTATCTATAGATGAGATCCTGTCGTTTTCTATTTCGTCAAGGACAGTACATATTGCCATTAAGGACAACGGGTTTTGGAAGTCTCGCATTGAAATGGACATGCCTTGGCTGAATCTCAAAATAGTTGTCGAAAATTCAGACCTTTTGGATGAGCCCGACTTCAAAAAGCTCTATTTCTGGCTCAACACTGTAATAGAGCCAATTTATGGTATTGAGAAGCCTTTCTTGGGTATTGCTAACAGGAGACGCATATGGGAAGTTTGCATGAAGATTCAACATGCCTGTTACAAGGTTGAGGCGAACCAAGTTCGTCATATTGACCCTACGCTCTCCGAGCGGGCTCACGGTCCTCTTATGGCCAAGTCAGCCCCGACAGGAACTCCAAGAGACCACCATATCATAAGAACAGTGCTGGTCGGCTCGATAGACGATATGAGTAGCCTTCCCTGTCTTTTAGAGGCATACTGGAACCAAGAAGACCTCTTGGCCGGCTTTGGGGTCGTGTTCGGGGAAAGTAGGCGTATCTTTGGCATCGAGACTGAGTCGAAGAGTACCATTCGAGTCGGATCCGGATTCCGGATAGACCGGTTGATATTGTACCTAGGATCCGGAAGTGGGAGTGAACAAGTTGAGCATGTTTCTGGAATCCAAGGTATTGCTGTGAGTATATTCCTTGAAACGGGTTTAACGGATACCAAGCTGACTATTTCCAGGTTTACTGTGATGGGATGTGCCCGACCGACCATTTTTAACTTGGTAGAGATGAAAGTATAGTCTTCAGGTTTTTGATCGTGTCACCAGAGGCACGTCTGGTTGGTTTTCAAGGGCAAATCAACGAGGTATCCAACAACCCTCTGCTTTCTGCGACCTGTCTGACCCTGGTATAGAACAGTATCATTTCACGCATTGGTGTTCTTCAGTGTACCAGATCTGAGGAAATACCTTTGTCTGTCGAGACTCGTCCCTTACGTGAGAAGGTTTTCTGGACACTTCCACGCCCTGGGACGTGGAGCGATGATGAACCAACTCCCGAAGCAACTCTCTTTCCAACAGGATTGGAGACAGCACTTCTAGAGGACGGCCTCAGCCTATATGAGCCACTTGTGTGGGCGGACAGTCCATGGGAATTGAACAAGCTTTACCAGATCAGTGCTTATGTCTCACCAAATGGACTCATCCTAGGTCTCGGGACTAAGTGCATCGAGGGGTCCATGAGGCGAGGGGGAAGCTATCTAGGCGCTACTGGAGACTGGCCCGAGGACGGGATGAAGCATCTGAATATAGATGGCGCGGCTGGAGAAGTTGTTACAGAGATTGCAGCGAGAGGATCCGATACATTGACTGGGCTCATGGTTCGCGGTCCACTGATATTTCCTCTTGTGAAAACTTGCTAACTAGTGGTACAGTTCAAAACTAATTGGGAAAATGTCGTCATCTTCGGAACAAGAGACCCAAACGCAGATGACTGGAACATGGCACGGCTTCCAGATGGGTAACACTTTTTTGGCATTCCGGCTTGTTTTGAGACACGAGAGAACTCTCATATAAGATGACACCAAAACCCATCGAGCATATTGCTAACCAAGAATCAGGCCAAGGGGGGCATGGTTTCTTTGGCTATAAGACATGGAATCTTGCGAGAACGGGCGTGGTAGCGTTACCACTTCATTAAGGCTTTTTTATTGAGCATAGATTAGTATTAGCATTTGCCTATGTTGGACGATATATGTAAATATCCTGTACTTACAAATGGCCTGTCGGGCTCATCACTAACTGGTCAACGACATTAACAGCGTACGAGTAGCACTGTTGGTCATTTACACACATTGGAGCGTCTCTCACATTCAAACCTCGGTTCCGTGGTCTAGTTGGTTATGGCATCTCGTTAACACCGAGAAGGTCCCCGGTTCGATCCCGGGCGGAACCACGTTTTTGCTCTTGCTGCTCAATTTCAGCAGTATCGACAGGAACTCTTTTTTCTCCTGATATAATATTCTAAACAGAATAGTAAAAGCTTTCAAAAAGTTACGCCTATTCGCCTGTTGAAATCGTAGCTAGTCCCTGGTTATTGTCCCGCAGTTCACTGGGAATGTTTTGTATTGTGAAATTGATTTTGCGGCTGTAGGGCCCATTGTAGCTACTCAAAAGAAAGCGAAATTCTCATTGAATCATATTCAAATCAGGCCTCTGGCTTTTTCTGGCCCAAAATAACGTCAATGACCTTGTGATCATTGTATGTTGCAATCGTACGTTCACACAAAGCAGCAATACGCTCTTTACTTTGCAGACCATCGGGGCAGATGAGCCAGATGACATTAGTCATGAAAGACCGGTTGTACTCGACCATGACCTCAGGGTCGTTATGACGATCGAACTTGGGACCACCCAGTTTGTGCAGAGTCTCAAGGTAATGATCCAAAATCTCCATCTCGTGAGCCCTGCGATCTTCCACGCTGAGCATAGCTGTCATATGGTAGACAACATCGTGAAAGCATGAGCCAAAGTGAAAGGCTGACCAGTCCAGGAAGCCAATGCTGTCATCTGCCGTGAAGTAAATGTTGCCAATATGGGTATCACCATGAAGTAAGGTGCGGAATCTCGGATTGCGTTCAGCATAATAACGATCCAGTGCCTCGTTGCATCGAGTACCGTCCATCAAATATTCTGGTAGTTGAGGGCGACCGGGTCTTCGAACTATCTCATCCCATGATCTGCACATGAAGGTCATGGCAGGATCATAATTATTCCAGATCCCTATAGAATGTTAGATACTGATAACTTATGAGACATCAATAGTTGGAGAAGCGTACATGGATGATCTTCTTGACTCTGACCCCAGTACTGCGCATGTAGACCGGCTAGCTGCTCGACACCGTTCTTGACCTTATCGACAGAATAAGAAGCAACTTCAGCAGGAAATGTGCACCCTTCTTTGACAAGATCAGTCATAATAGCAATGCCTTGTTTCTCATTCTTTCCGCTCCACCAACCCTTGGGGAATATCATATGGCTGACATTAGGTGCAACCTTTGAGAAGAAATCTGCTTCACGCTGGGCCAGGCTGACCGTCCACGGCTGGGCTTCAATCATCTTGGGGTCAAAGACTCCCTTGACGCAGATCTCAGTTGGCCTGTCTTCGGTACTTTCATCTTCGTAAGTGATCGTGTAGAAGAGCTTACTTGCTGTGCCCCAGATACTGCGGCTATTCACGGCGGACTTGACTTTGTGGCCAAGCTTGGCACTGAACCACTCAGCTGTAAGCTCGGAGGGAAGAGTTGGAAGCTGCTCGTCATTTGACTGAGACATGGCTGCTAGGTACTCCGTATCCTGCTTGATTATGATTTACACTCGATAATTAGTTTTCGTAAGGGCGCTCGCTTATAAAGGCCAGCGGCATCCCTATCAGCCAAGGAGGGAGCGTCAGCCTTGATTACGCATATGCATCTGATTAACATCCAATTCTTGCGAACTGCTTATCGTGGAATGATTTCTCGTAAAGCGAGCCACAAATAAAGAGGTAAGCTGACAGGCCAAGTTGCCAAGAGTCTCCATTGTGGAGGTGTCCTAACCACGAAGAGACGTTTTCGCATCGGAGCTCGATGAGTGTTTCCGTGGCCCCTTCCATTGCGGTATTCTTACAGGTGAGCTCGGTGTCGCACCAATGATAAGATGTTCCTAGATATGATCCCTGTACTAAGTGGCATCAGAAGTGGACTACAGCGGTGTTGTAACCGGCGATGGAACTGGAAAAAGATCATCAACCAATGAGATACTACTCAATGAAAGACTCCGATTTACCAATGTCTCATGTGTATAGGATAAGTGGAAGTTCTACTATTTTTGGAAAGTCGTTGAAATAGACGATAGAGAGATCTTCATAGCATGAAGAATATCAGTATTCGTTACCGCAGCGGAATCGGATTCGAAGAAAGAGTTTCATTATTGTATCAACTACTGTGCTTTCTTATCTTGAGTCGGGTGCTATCTCTTCCATTGTTGTATCAAGTGACTGGGTTCGGAAACGCTTGAAATAGAATCATGGGCATAGATATGGTGTATGATTACCAGTGGGCGATCTCGCTTTCCCTACGATTCTCACGGTCAAGTAACGGTTTAAGGCATAGTAAGAGAATACTACAAGGTGCGTAGGCAGTAATCGTAATCAAGAGTATCTTAGTGCTGCCACGCGGAAACATCATCTCCGCATGGTTGAACTCGTAGTTAAAATTAGAGAATTTCTGTCTATTAAACTATTACTATTGGCAAAGTCTGAAGCAGCGAATGGAGCGAAGTGAACGTGAACAGTTTTGTGTCGGCATTTTTATCTAGTTTCTAATATTTATATGCAAGCTTTAAGGCTAGTTATGAGGTTGTAGGAGGTACAACTCAGTGGTCTTCAACATCCTCGTCCCTTCCTGGGTACATGATGTCTTGAATGAGGACAGCCCTGACGTGACTGTAAAGAATGAATGAAAATGCGCAGAGGATCATGATACTCATGCCAGTAGCGAACCATCCGATAGCGTCACTACCAAGAGCCTTGGCAATAGAGATAGTGGCCAGAGTGAAACCTGTGTTGGGGAAAACCATAGCCCACCATCCGAGATGAAAGTATTTAGGTGGCGACTGGATAACAGCAACAGCAGCAATACCAAACCACCACAAGCTCAATGCCCACAAGAAGGTAGCACTCATAGTAGCAATCAATCGAACTATTCCAACGTTGATGAAGGTGCCGTCTTGGATGAAGTCAATATCCTCAGGAAGACCATTTGCCATGCCGATCAAGGCCAATGCAGTGAATGCTGGTGGACCAACACACATGAAAAGACCTGGGCGATGCTCTCTGTTGGGTAGACCTGCTTGCATGAGACGTCCAATCATATGAGCATACATCATGACTGCAACGCTAAGTCCGAGTCCTTGGCAAGTCAATCCCGCAACGATGATGGGTACAGCAGCAACATGAGGTTGAGTCTCGGCAATGACAGACGCAATAGTACCAGAAAGCATGATAGGGAAGATAGGAAGAATCCATGTAGGCATCATAGTGTTGAGTGAGAAACTATGAGCAGCAAAGACATAACTATACTGTCCTATAGACAGAACGAGTGTGACAGCTAGGTAACCCCAGAAGGTTGCTTGTACAGCCCAGACAAGATTCGAGTTATCCTTCGGTATCGCATAACGGTCGGTACTGGTGATGATCGTGGCGATGGACAAGAAAGCAGTAGGCAAGAAGAAACCTTCGCGAGGATGTGATAGAGACTTGGCGAATGTTCCAGAGTGAAGGAGGAAGCGTGCGACCATGGCAGTGCTCACGCAAGTGAAGATGATGAGGTTGATGATATAGATCACCAGACCTATGGTCCTTAGACCAGGGAACTGATGGGGTTGGGCAAAGAGAAGGAGAGAAAGACCACCAGTACTCATGGGTAGAGTATACCAAGCCCAAGTGAAGTGCTTAAGCCGTTGACGCAATCGAAGCTTAGGCCGGTTCGGGTCGTAGATATCGAAGGAGGCTTGCTCCTTTGGGTTGGTTGGTGTTGATGCACCGGACTCGACGTCGGTTATAGCCCCAGACCCGAGGTGTGATGGTGAGATTGGTCGTTGTGTGTCATATTGACTCTGATGAGAGTTTTGTTGGTATGAAAAGTTGTCGAGGTTGTAGCTTTCGCGATCCATCACGGGATCGGACGCTCTCATGTCGTGATGAGCCATGGTGATGTGATGCCGAACTAGCTTGGTGATATCAGACTAGCGAGTGATAGAAAAGGAGGATAAAGCTTCAGTAATGTATATGGCCGCTTAAGCTGAACGTATAAAAGAGAATAAACAAAATTGGAAGCGCTGTGCTGTTCATGCAGAGGGAAGGGAGATATCCAGGGGCTTGGCACGACATATAAGTAGGTATGTGACGGGAGTTGCGGGCGATAGAAGCCTGAGCACTCGGCCACTATCTACACAAGTCTTGGCACTTTTGTAAAGGGAATTACGAATCTCACATGCTGGATCTTCATTACAGCTTCATACCAAGACATGACACGCAAACGGACTAAATTTGGCGCCGGGTAAGGGCTGAGCCGCACCGGGGCCCCGCCAGGGCAGAATCTTGAGAGGAGATGCAAGGCTTTCTTGGCCAACGATAGTAGTCGATATCGAGGTTGCGCCCGTTGAGACCCAAAACAATGGTATAGCTCAGGAGCTCCCTGTAGTGTATCAGTGCGATCGTCTTGAAGATCAACGGTGAGCCAATGAAGCAGCCTTGCAAGTCCCGCTATAGTCGTCGTAACAGTCACCTGACTCGCGCCAATATTACCTTGAGGCTTAAGCTTACCTTGTCAGTGGGGACATTAGAATGAAAGCGTGGAGATGTGATTGGGTATAGATATGTAGCACTTTGACGCCGACAAGGGATATAGATTGCGGCCCAAATTAGTTGAATGGGTTTGAGCTCGTGTTTGAAGATCTTTCTCAAACTTGTTTCGCTGTCGGAGGTAAAGGGGCTTGCGGTATTGGCTACGGGTTTACCGGATCTGGTACACCTGCGATCTGGGATGTTTCAATTTCACATCCGAGATAAAGGCAACTACCGTGAAGGCGAAAGCCAAGCAAGATTCATATGCAAGATCGTCAATTGTGATGTGATGATGGCATTGTGGATGGTGGCTTTGACTCTCTCGGCAGAGGCGCCGCCCACTATATCCCTGGATCGCCACGTCGGCAGTGGATATCTAACCCGTCGTATAGCCTCAACCTTTAGAGTTGCATGAGCGAGCCTCGGAGCATTTGCAGTTGACTCCATAATAAATGCCAGTGCGCAATAACCTTTTTTCACATGCTTGAAATACGATAGAGGACATGCGTACTGTGATAGGTATGTATATGATCCCAAAATGTTTATTAGGAACTTCGCTTGGTTTCATATTTCAAGTTCAGACACTGGTCAGTTTTGATGTTTCTATATATTTGAGTTTATAGTAATTAAAACAAAAATTAATAAAAAAATTATGACCTGTATTCAGAAGGTGGTCGGCGTTTCCGGAGTCGTGTTGCATCAGAACTGACATGGCCTCTAGCTCTAGCTCTAGGGTACCCTGCGAGATAAGGAGTTTTGCGTTTTGCATGACGGAATGAAATGTCCGGGACTTTTGCACCGAGAGCACGTTTCTGAGTTTCTACTAATCTATTCGCAGCACTGTTTCATCCCGTTTGATCGCCAAGACCAAGATGAGTTCTGACCTACGAATCCACCAATGATACACGAAACGTAGCATAATATTGTTTATTATAAAACAAATTGTTATATATAGAAAACAAAAAATAAAATAAAACACTTCCTTCATCATAGACCAATCGATCGATAACCACTCAACTCCCATCGACGCTGAGTTTCCCCTTAAGCTGTAGCATCAAAATCAACATCTTGAGTCTGTTTGGCTGTCGTCGCAACCTCTTTGGCAATCGCCGCCATCCTGAGAACACCAAGCGCATCTGCAAACTCAATAACCCTGGTTATCTTGGTGCCGTCCTCATTCAAATAAAATGTCCAAGAAAACTCGAGCGAAACGATCTCGCCAGAATGGTGGTAGATCATGTCTCCACTTGAGGTAACTGCCGCGCGTCGATCTTCGACATCAAAGCTGAAGTTTTTGTTGACCACGTTATGGACTCCGCCAAGAGAAAGATCATCTGCGAAGAGTTTTTCATATAAATCATTGGGCATGAGAACCTCTTCAGGCATGCCAAGAGCTTTGCAGAGAGAGACCGGGAGCAATTGACGTGTACAGTCTGGAGTCACAGCGCGATTGATGATTGATGGGTCATTGGCTTTTCTGCCGTCTTCGTAGGCTGAAAGGTAGCTATTCACCGTAGCCTCAATTTGCTTTCTAAGGTCTTGGCGTGCTTCGCTGGCAGACATGGCGGCGGGATGTATTAAGTCAATGCGTAAAGATAAGGTTCAAAAATCAAGACATTCGGGAAGTCAGTTCGTGAGCGGTGAACTGAGAGAGATGGTTCCTTTTATGTTGATGTCGGTAGAATGTAGTGCTTGCCCCCTCACATAAGCTGGTCTTGATGGTGGTCAGACGGATTCCCGATCCATCCCAAAGCAAGATACTCAGAACCGCGCCGCAGTCCTCGTGCTACACGGATAAAAATCATAAAATACGACTGCTAGCGATATTCTTTTGACATGTATTAGATTTTAATAGGTAGCTTTTGTGTTTTCAGTGTCGCGGGATATTTATGATAATAAAGAAGCTAGTGGTCAATTCAAGTTTGAGAATACCTGAGGACAGTAAACGAAGACGTACTGCGACCATTCCAGTACCCCTCATTCCTTCGAGGATTCCTTCAAGAAGAAGGATGCTTAAAATACCCAGTTGGACTTGGATTGGTTGATGACTCTCGGCTTCCTTTCTATCCCGCCTATCTTCCCATTCGACCTGACGCGAGCAGGCTGAACGTTGTCACTAAGGAAGCTTGAGGGAAATTAATAAAATAACTTACGGCCGATTACCGATAGCCCTTTTGATTAGAGATAGTCCCCTAATGGGTTATGACAGGGTCATGCGTTAAGCCACCAACATCTGTGCACCCAGTAGTTCACATGCTTCGGGAATGACAGCCTTACCTAATTCTTACCTTAATCACCTGATCGACAAGTGGTCACTTTCGCCTGCAGTTTCTTATCAGTGAATCAACGAGCTTCAGTAGCCATACACTGTTATGAATGGACCCCTAAGCTTGCCCATATACAGCCAGAGGCGAAAAGAAGTAGACCTAACGTAGCTGCTTAGTATGCTTCACCTAGGAGACCAAGAACGTGAAGAACTGATGTCAGATTTATCGTAGCCAACAACTAGCTAAGTAGATCCTATCTTGTGTACCTCGTCACAGCATCCTTCTCGGGTGGACTATCTCTTGATCTTAACGATCTTGCTGCTTCTTCCTCATCTTCTCTAAGCACTTAGCACAACATGATTCTGCGTCACTCCTCTGGGCAGTTGCTGGTTTATTACAACCACTCATAACACCGTTAGCTTTATCACATGGTTTATCAGTCCACGTATCCGAAATCACAAGGTAGCACTTGCGGCAAGAAATCACCATCTGGTGCTTGATACACATAACGTCGATGATGTGTGCGGTAGGTTGTGGATGTGGCTTTTGTGTAGATATATGAGATCAAGGAGAATTTAGGAAATGGGCTTGTTTTGAGTCTTGATACTGGATAATGTTGAGGGTAGTAAAAGTTTACGGAGGCATTGTTCCCATATTTATACTTCTTGTTGGTCTCTGATTAACAGACTAGGCTATGTTCTGTAACTGGGAATTTTGCTTGATGCTCTTTACACACTAGGTGGATGATCAAGAGGACTGATTCGAGGTACGGGAAGAAGTAGCTTTCGCCATAGGGCTCATCTACAAGAATCATTGTGACTCACAGCAAGTATGTAGAGTTGCCAGATCAAAGTATGCACAGACTACCATTTCACTCATTCCCTGTAGCTAACCGCCGGAACCTTGGTTCAAATATGTTTGACCATGGTCTCTCTTCCAGCAAAGAAGCCTCAGCCATTTGTTCCAAAAACTCCCAAATACCCTTGTAGGGGAAAAATGTGAAATCCCATGGGGTCCAACTCATCAACACGCATTCCAAGTTTCGGAACGTTTCCATGTCACCGTAGATCTCTTCAACCAGGCGATCAAACTCACGACGTTGGGGCTCATCTCTTTCCTGATAGGTCTTGAAAAAGTAATCTTTAGCTGGCTGAACGAGGTCAGGGCCCACCAGGAACAGAAACCCATTTCTATCTTGGTTTTCGAGAGGACCTGAGAGACAGACAGAGCGTGGGCTTGTCATCTCTGGCCACTCAAGTATGTTGTTTGACTCTGCTATTGGTTGGCCATCTAGGAGGGGGAGTTCATTCCCTTGGAGAAAGTCGATCTCCTGCCAGCAAACATCTTCAGCACTAGACAAGTAATCGAGGAGATTTTGGCCATCCCAAATTGATCCAAGGCCATTCGAGATACTGAGAAACTCCTTATAATCTTCCGGGAGCGTCATGTTCAGTCGTGTCTCCAATGCAGCTATTTCCTCTTGAGAACACCCAGGCCTGAGCAAGCCACTAGCATTCTCTAGTGGTACTCGATGGTTTCCCTCTGGGCGGTAGACATTCAAGGTGTCGTATGGACAATTTTTGAAAGTGTTCTCGCTGACAGCGTGGGCCATCTTTTCCAGGCTTTGGCCCTCATATCGGCGTCTTGGGCCTGATTCCAAGCGACCCTCGGCCATTTCCAGAGCACGAGAGGCAGCTGGTCGAAGTTTCGCGGCGTGAATGTTGACGCGGTCAAGAAGAGGGCGCGTAGGGACGGCCAGGAATTGTTTCCATGCTAGGCGTGAACAGACAAGCTGCTCAACCTGTTCCTCGGCGTGAAAACGACCGCAAATCTGATTGAAGATATCTTGAGCCTCCTCCTCTTTGCCCAATCGAAGATAAATATCGAAAGCGATCATCAAGCCAGCAGACCGATAGACTTGAACAAAAGGATAGGGGAATATGCCCTGGCGCCACCACATGGCTTTCTTGGCGTACCTAATGGTCATGGGTCCGTTAGGGCTGGCCGCATATGAGAAGGATCTGTTCTCATCCATAATCTCAACTAGAGCAACCTGACCAGCTAATGTTCCATTGTAGTCAGGTAAAGCTGTATCAACACCCTTGTACGCCATCTCAATAGCCTTCTCGGCTGTTTCTTCTGAGATTTCCCATTCCTCGCGGAATCTTTCAAGCCAAGGCTTTCGACCTTCTTCTTCGATCTCTTGGAGCTTGTCTTCACTGCGCTCCTTTTCAGGAATCCAAGAAGGCCAGGATGAAGTTGCTTCCCAAGCGAAGAACATGCATGGCTTCAAAAAAGGGTTGTCAAACTTGCGATTTTTAAACGGATCAATGTCTCGGCTTCTGATAGCTTCCAGAAGTTTCGTTGCTCCATCTATTTCGCCAACTACAGCGAGATTCACGGCTGTACTCAAGATACCTTGAATAGACTCTTCGAGAGAGCGGCAGTCGGCAAATGAAGGTTCATCATCAACGTGACGAAGGAGAAACTCGAAGGACTGGTTTTCGATGTCTACGTTGTTGTTGTTTGCAGTCGTCATTTGCTTGATCAATGTGGATAGATTTGTTGATGCAAGTTGAAAGAAACAATGCTTACAACAACGTGAAGAGTTCTTGTCAGCTTGGATAAGACATCTGACGTCATGAGTAAGAAGTTAGCATCGCGGAATGCCAAGGAATTCTGAAAGTCCATTGTCAACCCTGAGAAGAAACCCATTTTTCTCGTATTACAGAATTCACAATCTTTGTTATCATATGGGAACTTAAATTCCTCTGTTTGTCGTGATGGTTGTTCCCTATGCCTTCGCCTAGGCCTGATGTAGTTAGAGAAGGTCTCCCTATTTTGATCCTGATCATAACTCATATTTCTCAACAAACATGTTTTGGGGATCAAACCAAACATCCTTGAGAGTCTTACGAAAGCTCTATGCTTAAATATGCTTTCAATTGATTTACTAAGATTGATTTTAGCTTCCATACTCATAGCGTAGGCCAGAAGCGCGAATAAATCTTAACCATAAATTCAGAGAGATCAGGCATAAATATCCTGCTTTACTCCCTTACTTGTTTGAAATTTCCAAGTTGAACTTGATACAAACACTGAATTCTCTCACAAACGCACAAAAACAACTCGACCATGGCTTCTTCATCACTAAACGATCCTTCGCCCCGTCAGGAACCAGCCACTACCCCATCATGGGACCTACAATTTGCATTCATATCGAATTCCAACAGCATAATATACAAAAGTGAAGGCAGAAGAGCGATCGACGAAGGGCCGGGTTGGTACGCTAACCTACACCTCAAAACCTCAGATATCGTCGGCCTGATGCGAGAAGGGTTGTACTTATCTCAAGACAATTTACAGATTGAGCAGAATTATGTCTACACTGCCTACTGCAAGCTCTACAAAGCTCAGCTATGGCATCGATTCTACAGTATTACTGGTAAAAATTGGTCTGGGAGTCTTATCGTGAAGGCTTTTCATCTCAGAGACCTCGCAGATTTCCGGATCCAGCACCTCTTGTTTGACCAAGTTTTTGTCGCCGTGGTACGTAATCAAGATGACCAGGTTGTCTATTTCTTCGATCGCAACCATCCATACGCGAATGGAAACTTTATCTTGGATGATCAGCCACTAAAAGGGCTATGGCCATACCCAAACATGGGGTCAACACTCTTTGAGGTGGACTAGCAATAGTGACATTCCAACCCCGCAAAGATCCACGAGCGTCGAGGTACCCGGCGTTTGTGCTGGCTTCGAAGCGCGAAGCTTATGTATTTTTGGCGAGGGCTGTTTGGCTATGCTCGAGGCCAAACCTTTCAGCCAAAAGTTTGAAAATAGGCATCTATGAGGGGTATTGTAGGGAAGTCAGGGCTTGGATTGCCCTACAGTTTGTTTTCCCATCGTGTCTCTTCTTCCCGACATTTGTTCCCGTCTTCCTCTGCCGTTCAACAACATCGTCGCGCTTCACTGAACCAGGCGAGTCTTTATCTCCGTCACTTGGAACAAGCACTGCTTTGGAGCAGAACTTTACAAGATCGCAACAAAACATCAGAAAGGTCTCCGTCCCTCAAGTGACGCTCTGCTAAATTCGAATTTGAACAGACCACTGTCACCCGTTTGCCTGGTCGAAAAGCATCGACATTATCTCAAACCATGCAAGACAAAGCAACGTACCAGCCTTCAACAAGTCCACCGCCCGCGAAATGGCAATGTGTAAACGCTTCAGAGTCCCCTAAGCCAGCACCTCCAGCTCCATCTACTACACCTCAACGGTCGGAACCCGAAGTCATCGATCTAATAGTATGTCAAAAGTGTTGCTGGAGTCATGGAAATAGCAGTCAACTAAAATTTCCGTTAGGAAGAAAGTTCAGTCATTGAACTCGAGAACTCAACTTCTCGTCTCGAGGATGTCAACCGCCCTCTGTACCCAGTCAATCTCCTTCTTTTCCGGAACAGGCTCCTAGCCTTTAAAGCCTCGGATTTGTCTTCTTACGCGGAGGACGATTTGACTGAACTTTACGAAGTCTTGGATGAACTCCTGGGAAGGATTCAGGAGATTACTGGCAGGGCGTAAAGTTTTCACGGGGCAGTTTTTCTTCGTGTCCGTTGCCGTTTCAATCGTGGCTTCAGTCAAATAATACGAAACTCTCCAAATTCCGTCTTTTCTTCGAGCGCTCTGGCAACAGCCTCACCATCCATGATCCCATGTAGATAGCTATTTCAAGTTAGCAATCAGAAACTCAACGGGATATGCACTATATCATACCATTCGCCGACATAGCTCCATGTCTCTTTCGTGCTCTGTCTCAACGCGTATGCGACGCAGCCACCAAGTAAAACGCAAATAGAGTCACCAGGTTGTAGGTCAGGTGGACCCAGACCCATGTAGCCGGTATCAGTTATGAAGAAGCGACGGTGAAATTGTTCAATTAGGCGAAGTTGCTGGTATATGGGTCGAAGACAGGATTGCCATATTTGTAGCAAATCTTCAATCCCTTGCGGCGTATCTAACCTTGCAAGGCCACGCAGATCCTCTTCATCGAGTCGTTTCGGCCCTGCACCTTTTGCAGGCCTCGGATGCTGACCTTGCCGCAAGTCCAAGTGTACCGTTCTCCAAAATGCTCGGGTCTGGTGTTCTCCAGTTCTGTAGTTTTGATTCGTTGGGGTCAACGTTCTCCATTGATTTAAAGTTTCGCTTATTTGACTCCTCCAACTTGAAACGCCAGCGTCGCTTCTGTTTGAAAAATGAGGACCCGGAGCCTGAGATCCTACCTTAGAGACCTTGTCGATGTGCAATCCTTTCAGAACCAGAACATTATCATCCTCTTCTGTCGTTATACCAGGTGAAACACCTGCCTGGCTCATGCAGGCATTGTAGATAGGCCGCTCTGTGAGAACTTTTGATACAGAAGTGATATAATCCTTGTATGGCTCAGAGTGAACAGCAAAGTCAGGGACCCATGAAGGTAAGTTCTTATTCCGAGTCTCTTTTGCCTCTGATATCAAGCCAAGGCAGTTGAGATTTCTTTCCTCCAGAAGTGCGGCGCGCATGGCCACTCGGTAAACCTTCTCCACAGGCCACGAATACTCGGGTTTCAGATCATCACTGGGTTTGACCATGCCCAAAATGCCAATGATCTTATCTCTTGGATCAAACGCGGCTCGATTCCAAGTCGAGTAAAGTGCCAGGGCTAGTCCAATCCGTTTTTGAGCTACCATTTCTCGTCTCAAGTCTTCGACTCGTCTAACAACGCTCAACGCCATTTCTGGATGGTTCAATGCCCCCTTCCAAATATTGTGGTTGACCAAATAGTACAAGAAGTAGGAAAAGTATAGGAGATACTCAAAAGGAAAGCTTTCAGGCCCGCACCAGAAGAAAACGTTTGGGCAAAGAACACTTTCTTGCAAAGTCCATATCCTTCTCCACCAGCTGTTGGCAAGAAGCCTTACAGCGTGATTCAAGTCTGCCGCCACTTGAGGGTCATCGAGGAGCGCGACAATGGGCTCGTAAAAGTCGCGAAATGATTTCGCAGAGTCGGGATAAATAGACGTTACACGTTTGTCTAGCGGTCCAGATTTTGGTATTAATTGTTGATAATCTAAGTCGTTGTAAATAAGAGAATAAAACTGTTTGAGAAAAGCAACGCCTGCCATAGCACTTTGAGTGGCACTTCCGAGCCAGGCATCGACGGCTTGGGCATGGGAATAGATTTTGTTCATCTGCAAGACCTGATGATTTCTCTCCACTTCATCTTGTTGATTGATGCAGATGGCGTCAACCCAGATAACTCTCGGCTCGTCAGGCTGCCTAAATGCTTTCAAAGCTGCGTACAAGTTCGGTCGCAGTTTGAAAACATGACCATTCAATAGAATCTTCTCGGAAGCATCCTCGTTTCCCCATGTATACGAAATTGCTTCATAAGGTGGACACGTAGATAAATCATGATGTCTCAACTTGCACGAAATTCCGCTCCCCTCCTCATAACATGGCAGAATGGTCAGTAGCCTGAACCATTCGTTTGATGGCAATGGCGAGTATTCAAACAGGTTTTTCATTGTCCAATTAGTTAGATTTCTAATAGTCGTAGATTAGATTTTGGTGGTGGCGGAAAATGACTCATACAGAAGCTAAGTAAAAATACTCCGCTTTAAGTGAGAGAGCTGATGATTTCAGCCTGTGGCGAAGTAATATAGAGATAAATCACACCACTGAGGCCTCCAAAGCGAAATGATCATTTGAGGCTGGCCAGCTGACAGCCATGGCGATGGCCTTGGACTTGTTGTGTACAGGCAAGGCTGCCAGCGATTCTCATTTTTATTGTGGGCAACGATGTCATATGATGAAGATAGTGACAATGTGAAATAGAAGCAAAGTTTATTCATTCTTTATTAACTTTACGCAAGCTGAAAACTTGGCAATGACAGGCCAGGGTGTCCATGATTGTCGCTGATTGACTAGGAAACCTTCTTCATGCGTATCTCATTTACATACATCGAGGTTACACATTTACTACCCTACTACCCTAGGTTGAAAATCGCCATTTTGTTTTCCTCAATAAGATATCATACGTGACAACTTTAATCACAGAATATTGCAAGCCTGTCAGAACAAGGGGAGTATACTTACTAGATTCTTAGTTATATTTTTTTTAGTTACCAGATTTATTTCGTAAAAATATCCAAATAACTAAGAATCTTGTTTGACTCTGTTTTCGTGTGATACGACTCATACGAGAAAATACAACGCAGCAATTTGGGTGTCCCTTGCCCAGGGCCCGGTAAAAGAAAATAAAATACAGAGTAAAAACTCGTATTCTCAAAGTTGAAGATCACAATATCAGCCCTATAAAGACCGTGTAAAGATCATCTGGTGATGGTGATTATGGAGCAAAAAAACAGCTGATGATCGTCAATCTGTGCGATGAAAAATACCCTGAATCGCGCGGATAGATTTTCCGCCTCCAATACTCCACCAGCATCTGAAGATCAATTGCGGGGTGGACTACAATCTTACCATTGGTAGGTAAACGAAGCCCCTGAATCAGTCTCCAGAAGCAGCAAAATCAAACTAGATGACTTAGTGAACTGATAGCTGTTTACGGAGTACTTGGTGGAAGCGAGGAAACAAGCAAGTGTCACGGGGATTTATTTGTTTGTAGCCAAGACGCCATCGATGAAATTTTAATTGACAGACAAGCTCCCTTCTAGCTTCACTTTTCCACGCGACGCCACCTGGAGGCGTTGACTAGCCGTATAGAGTATGCTGATCATGGATTTCACGACTCAGCAACCATAACGTGATTAGTTTCTCCGGGAGTAGGGTAGTAGCCGGCTCTCACTTGTCTCGCCCCGGCACCTGGAACAAAGCAAAGTTGCATCCGGCTCCAAGACTGAATCGTATTCGTGGATCAACTCGTTCAGGATACAGAGTAATATTATACGCGGCAGGAAAATGAGAGTGAAACAAAGACGAGAAACAAAACTGGGAACCGAATCTTCAATGTAACATCTTCAACAGTCCACCTGCTCCGTATTCTCCGGGAAACTCAAATACCGAGATCCACTCTCATTAACAGGCCAAATGACGTGAACTAGGGAGAAATTACACAGCAAGCCAAGCCTCCAGAAGTTCGCGACGATTCCCACTCTAGGACTCTAGGGGATCGAAGAAGGAAAAAACCCGAGACTCCAGCAGCAACAGGGCATGAATGTAAGCATAGTTTTTTTTTCCTTCTACAGCCTCGAGGAGGCTAGTATCCTTGGCGCGCATGAGACGGCAGTTTCTCCTGAGCAGTCTAGTCAGGTAGTCCTGGCTCCTGGCTCCTGGCTAGCAAAAATTGAAACCCAACTATTACTTAAGCGCACTCAACTGGGACCCAACTGACTCGAACTCCCCACGTGCTAAGTCGCGCGGAACAGGCGCCTAGCCACGCGATATGGAACCCCTGGCTCTTAGCATGGACTAATCTTGCGCGCCGTCTACGTCTAGGCCAAAGCGTTCCGACAAGAGTCTTGCTCTGATTTGTTGGTTATGTAGATCTATGGGTTCACCGTCTTGGCGGCTATCGGAACTTCTGGAACCTCTCAAAGCAAGATTCAGATCAACCTCCGGGGCCTTGGCGGGGGTTTCTCTTCCTTAATAGACGCAAGGATCGCTTCCATATCAAGATCAAGACCCTGCATCCTCCTCCTCTTTCTTGGCCATTTGAGTTGTGTGTTCCATCTATTCATTCATCCATTCTTTGCCAATTGGATCCATCACACACCAACATCAATCAATATGGCTGGCTTTTTAGTTCCAGACACGTTTGTTAACGTGAGCCCCAGTACTACCGACCAGCTGGTCGCCAGTATCATTTGGGGTTTCACAATGGCTGTAGGAATCTTCTCAGGTCAGAAGGCGGGAAAGCAGACATGGGAACAGTGGAAGCGAACAAAACGAGTCAAAGCTTATGTCTGGATGATTTGGGCTGAATGGCTTGCGTCGATGGTTATTGGAGTTCTGGCGTGGTGTTTTATTCGCGGCTACATTGCCCCAAGGTATGTTCTGTTAAACCCCCTCAAAATAAACTAATGGATGGAAAACTGACTGGTTATCGCTTAGCTTCTGGATTTACTTCACTTTCCGTATGATGAATGCCCTAAACTAGTGAAACCGCCGGAATTTTACTGACATGATGCTACAGTCTGTTTATGGGTGGTGCAAATTCAGTGTATTTGCGGAATCATCATCAACCGAATTTCTCTCCTTATGGTCGACAGATCAAACGCCGTCAAGATTAGATGGGGCACAGCCATAGTCCTCGGTCTCATCAACATTAGTGTCTTTTGCATCTGGATTCCCGCTCAATTGCAAATTTCTCAGAAATTTCACGACATCAATTATATCTGGGATCGCATTGAGAAGGGCCTGTTTTTGGTCATCGACGCTGCCCTTCACAGCTACTTCGTTTACCTCATCCGTATCAAGCTCATCGCCAATGGCCTCACCAAGTACAAGCCGCTGATGCGATACAATCTTATCATGATTTTGGTGTCAATGAGCTTGGACGTCATCTTAATTGGCAGCATGTCCATCGGCAATGGATTTATGTAAGCGACAACTCTCAAAATATCTACCCTCAAACCACTAACTTGCGTGCAGTTACGTCCAATTTCACCCTCTCGTCTACGTTCTCAAGCTACACATTGAGATGAACATTTCCGACCTGATTGTACGAGTCGTTCGTGCAACTGGAGAGCACAGCTCGTACCCCGACGGCTTTGACGAGAGCACTGATCTTCGCTCCAAGGTTCGGGCTGCTGCCTCCAAGAAGGCTGGAGCGAGCAACCGAACTGGCACAGGAATGGGAGCCGGAATGCTCTCATCAACAGGGAGAAACCTGGAAGTGCGCATCGACGCAGGCGGTGAAACCGGCCACGAACTCACCAACCACCCAGCTGGTATCACAAAGGTCACACAAACGCAAGTTACGATAATGAAGAAGCATGAAGAGGATGACGCAAGTTCACAATCCTCGACACGGCAGCTGAAGGAGCCTTATCAATACTAGAAATACACTAGAAGGGGGGAGGGATGGACTTGACATATGGGGAATATGCCGGTAGTTCGGTGACATTCTCAGCTCGCAAAGCTGCGCCGACTACGCCACGAAACGTGGCTCGGAGATTATATATTACAAGGAAAGCGTTTTTCTCAGCGGACGCGCAGGCAAAAAGATACCTAGATGCATTATGCTGGCTAGCTACACATGTACATACTTACTAACTAATTAATAATGAAAGGATGGATCCTAAAATAAGATTGACGTGCGCATGTTGCAGGGGAGGCTAATTGTCGTGGGCCCTGAGCTGAGTCCTTGAGTCCTTGGCCAATGTAAGGTTGACCGGAACTACAGGTCTACCGTCAGGTTCCACTGACTCGGCCGGCCCATATTCGGTCAGAAATAAGAGTGCGTCCTCCGGTGAGAGACTTGTGAGACGTGCTACGTCCTGGCATGGCATGGCATAACTTGTAGCGTAGCGTAGTGTATTCTGTAGCATAGCACAATTTAATTGTTAGTGTGGGGGCTGAATGCAGTTTAGCAAGGTCATGACTAGTTGCAGTGGCAAAACTCATTCTGGTTAGCATGTTGTCAATTGAACATCCATGATGGAAGGATTCCCAGTGTTAATCCCTTGTGTCCCTTGTGTCCGAGCAGAGTCTGAGAGTGTTGATCTCGACCAGATCTGCGTTTAAAAGCGTAACCGAAAGCCGAGGTAGCATCAAATCTGGCATAGTAAGATCCTTAACTTCTGTGCATTTGCCTTATAAAGACAACTCAACAAACAGGGAGCAACCAACATCTGTTCGTATTCAGTCAAGGTACAGTCTGGACCACCAAAATGACCCCATTGTCTGCAGCTAGACAGCCCCAAGTCTGCACAGTTGGTGGATCTGCTGGCCTATCATGAGCCACTCGCTTGACTTCTTTTCGTCAACGGCCCGTGCCCTAAACACATTATTCGCTATACCAGACCCTTTTTAGTTAGAACTGATGGGTATATGGCCTTGCCAACAATTCAAAATATACACTGCCCCAGATACACTGCGACCTACCCCGGTCTGGATCGGCGTCTGAACAACCCCAGATGAAACGTCTTTGTAAGGGTCCAAGGTAAATGGTGAATATTGCGAAGGACCTGCAGGCGACTCGCGCAAGGATAAACTGCGGCCTTTACGTGCCTGGCCTGCAAGGTAGACAGAGAGGAGCACGGTCGGTTGCATTCACATTATATATATCTTCCCCTCACGAGGCAAATTCCTTTCAATTTTATCTTTCATCAAGCCTGAGTCGCTCAATTCTTCTTTTCTAGCCAGTTTCCGAAGGGATCTTCATATCTTAGTCATGGGTTTATATACTAAGCTCGCTAGCGACATTAGCGAAGTCGACGTTATTATCGCCGGAGGTATGTCCATAGGTACCCCAACTACGCCACCAACGGTGCTAACGGTCAACTCTAGGCGGAACAGCAGCATGTGTCGTTGCTGGGCGGTTAGCGGAGGCTGATCCCAACCTGTCTATCCTCCTCATTGAGGGAGGCCAAGACAACCGTGGCGTTCAGAACATTGAGAACCCCGTCTTTTTCTTGGATCATCTGCTACCTACCTCCACCACCACCTTGTTCTACAAGGCCAACAAGTCGGAGAACTTGGCTGGGCGTGAGTCCATTGTTCCATCTGGTGGAACACTTGGAGGAGGTTCATCAATTAACTTTATGATGTACACTCGTGCTCAAAGATCAGACTTCGATTCTTGGAAGACACCTGGATGGACAGCTGATGAGATTATGCCATTCATGAAAAAGGTATGCACTCTGAAATATTTTGATAGCCTGAACCTGCCACTAACTTGACCCAGCTCGAGACATACCATGGTCCAGGCAACCCTGAACATCACGGTTTCAACGGCCCTGTTCACGTTTCTAACGGCACATTCCGCTCGAAGAACTCAGAGAGCGACTTCATCAACGCTACTGCTGAAGTCGGCTGGCCTGAGATTAAGGACTTGCAAACTCTGGATGCTAACAACGGTATCGAGAGATGGCTTCGCTATGTCTCCAAGGACGGTCGCAGACAAGATACTGCCACTGCCTATCTTCACAATAAGATTGACAACAGCGAGTACCCTAACCTCCACGTCCTTACTGAGTCCAAGGTTGTCCGCGTCCTCCTTGATGATGAGAAGAGAGCTGTTGGTGTCGAGTACACTCCCAACCCTGCCTTCCAACCACAAATCGGCACAACTCAACACCCCAAGTTGACCGTCAAGGCCCGAAAGCTTGTAGTTGTTTCTTGCGGTGCTCTTGGTACACCGCCTGTGCTGGAGAGATCCGGTGTCGGAAGCCCCGAGATCCTCAAGAAGGCTGGCGTTGATGTCAAGGTTGACCTTCCCGGTGTTGGCCACGAGTACCAGGATCACAACCTTGTCCTCTACCCTTACAAGACTGCTCTTGGACCTGACGAGACCATCGACAGAGTGCTTAGAAACCCTCACAAGCGCCAAGAGATGATTGACGCCAAGGACTCTATTCTTGGTTGGAACTCCATCGATATTTCATCCAAGTTCCGACCTTCGGATGCCGATGTTGCTGCCCTTGGACCTGAGTTCCAGAAGGCGTGGGATAAGGACTTCAAGAATGCTCCTAACCGACCTCTGATGCTTATGGGTCTGGTTTCTTGCTTCCTTGGAGACCCTTCCACCGTGCCCGAGGAGCAGTATGTCACTGTCGGTAACTACACTGCCTACCCCTACTCTCGCGGCCATATCCACATCACAGGCCCTGAAGTCGAAGATACCCTCGACTTTGACGTTGGATTCCTCAGTGACAAGGACGATATTGACTTGAAGAAGCAAGTCTGGGCTTACAAGAGATCTCGAGAGATCATGCGCCGAACAAAGATGTACCGTGGTGAGCTCGCTGCCGGTCACCCAACATGGCCCGAGGGATCCAAGGCTGCCTCCGTCGAAATCAAGGAGCCTCTCAGTGAAGTCAAGGATGTTGAGTACTCTGCTGAGGACGACAAGGCTATTGAGCAGTGGGTTCGACAGAATGTTGGTACAACATGGCACTCTATCGCAACCTGCAGGATGGCTCCTCGCGAGGAGAATGGTGTTGTGGACGAGCGATTGAATGTTTGGGGTACCAAGGGTCTCAAGTTGGCTGACTTGAGTATTCCTCCCGAGAACGTTGGTGCCAACACTAACAACACTGCGATTGTTGTTGGTGAGAAGGCCGCTGATATCATCATTGAGGATCTCCTTATTGGCCAAATATCCAAGTTGTAAATGGAGAATATCGATAGCTTGCGTTTGATTTGATGTTCGTCAATAGCCTAGCGATCGTTACAAAATGAAACAAATATTTTGAATTTATAATCTTCTGAATAACTGTCGTGAATAGATTGAATAGCCACCATCGGAGCCTTGAACAAGACATAAGAGTCTATGATTTAGAATATGTTTTACATACTCCCCGTCTCGCCCAAACTAAGAGTTGCTCTGTCTCGACTGCGGGTCAGTATGTCAAGAGATTACGGAGCAGATACCCAAATATAGCAAAGATAGACAGCCCACTTAGCTACTTCTTAGCTGTCAAAATCATAGTCACAGGCTAGACAGGCAACTAAGAGATAGCTTGGCCCCAAAGCAAAAAGCTAGTCCAACTATAGAGCAAAAATTACATACAACAGCGGGGATTNNGATAGGTATGGTCGTATGTGAGAGATTGTGGTGTTGAGGCAGTTTATAGTGTTGGTGTTGAGGCTCAGGAGTCGATATGCAGACCAACAAGTTCGCGACGCGACGCACGAGTCCAGGCGCACACAATCGTAGTCAGTCAACTATAAACTATGATTATCATACTTTTTCTATTGTAAAACGAGTATTCCGTCGTGGTTCTAGTCCCAGTGACCCTCCTTGTTCTGATGGGGGACATTTACACCGGTGGAAACGGCCTCAGCTAGGTAGCTATTATCACTTCATGCCATATTCAGTCTATCTGTAGATAAAATACGGTATCTAAAAATATTGGTAATAGAGAAACGAATAAAAACTCGACGACTGTCTTACTTGGTCTTTTTTCCTGCAACTTGCACATGATCCCCTCTCCCCTCTTTCAGCCGCACTCTGATCTGTCTGAGTGCATATGCACATTGATCATGGTTTGTCAACTTCAAGCAAAGGATGAATAAGAACCGTCGCCATGCCTATATCAGAACAGCAGCCCAGTCCTTAACTGAGTCAGGTATGTTTTTACTGCCTCAAAATAGTTACATCCTCAAGCTTGCTTCGAAAACGCGCCTTTGGCTCCCCGTTTGAATTGCTAGAACCTCGAAAGACCGAAGAGTTCAAGCACCATGCCCGACTTCTCTAGCTTGTTCAGTCCGCTCGTGATGAATGCCATTTGTGTTCTCTTCTCTGGAGCGCACTACAATCTGCGTATGCTACAAGAATCGAGTACGTGATCCCCGAAGTACCCCTGGCACTAGAGCAAGCTCACCCACTATGCCGAATTCTCTACGTCGCCGTACGTCGAGCTAGCACCTTCATTTTCGCAAGTGCCTACAGAGGCTCTAGACGGCATGCCAAGATGGTCTTGGTGTTCTTCAAATACTACCATTGACTACAGTATTGTTCACCAACATAGCGACTATGTTGAAGAAAAAGATCGGCCAGTGTACGTCAGTTTATTGAGGGTCAATCACGCGTCAGTGGCTATTCAACGTGAATGGACTTCATCTGTTCATTGGAAATCTTTATTGCTCGAGGCATCACTTGCTACAATGACGATACATCGGTTACACAACTCAGCCAGGATGAAACTCAAGTTAGATACATTGAGCGAAGTTGCTTATTCAAGGAACGGGTATGCTCATTTAATAGCATGCACCGGGATAGTGAATCCACAAAGACAAGTCTATATACTTGGGGCACATTCTTGAAAAGATGGAAGGTAATGCGTTTCGACGGCTCGGGGTATTCGAGGCGACTCGCGCGGGACCTATTGACACGTCCGATGTCTCACTCATTGAGCTGATTTGAGTCATTCAGGTCATCTTAGTTGGTTAATTTCCCTTGTTAATGTGTACAGATCTTTCCTTCTGCTTCAAGGCTTGGTACAGATCAGCCCATGTGTGTGTCAATCGTTTGTGGAATTTACTGGGGTCGCTCCAAATGTTTATAGTTAGGGCCAACAGATCATTTCTTTATAGTGAACAACACCGAGCAGGTTACAGTGCACCTGTAAAACAGGGTGTATGTACAACCAACAACTTCATGAGGACAGGGGCTGGGCTGTGCCACTCTACTCTCCACATTATGCATGCATGACGGGCTGCCAAATGCTCGTAACTTGCCAAGCGTTGACGGGCAACATACTCGGTCAAAAATCGCTCACTCAATGTTCTCGGTATTTAACCTTGTTCCTGGCTATTTGACCTTTGGATCGAAGGACTATAAGCGGCGGATCGCTCGGGAAGACAGGGATATGACCCCGGAAGTCAGGCCGATGACAAATAACCAACAGCGGGAGCGGCGTCCTTCCCCATTGGCTTTCGGATTGTCCATGTTCTGAATATTGTCCGAGCGGAGAACAATATAACCGACATATGATCCCACTCTTCTGCGTTGTGACACGCAATACCAACATGTAATAAAGAGGCGGGGGAAACCCAACCCAACCTCTACTTGCAGTTTGAGTTCGTTGGTTGTTCCATATTCTTTACAATGGCTACTCAAACAGCAGAACAGCGCACAGAAAACCCACCAGACGTCCCTGCAGTCCTAGAAGCAGAAGTAACATGCCCATTGCTGCAGATGAGGTGACAAATACTGATCTGCTGGATAGGAAGATGCTGAAGACACCGACTCCACGTTGGAGCTTGGGTTAGTTGCAATGATACTTACGGGACTTTTGTCTTGCTGTACTAACTCTTCGTTTCAGGGAGGGTTCTTCGAGTTATATGACATCTCTAAAATCGAGTATTTTTAGTTATCGGTAAGACTACACTTCATACTTTTGGATGTTTATAATGCTAATGCGGCGCAGATATGAGGTCAGGACACGCGCGTTGACTATCTGATCCCAAAACTCTAACAGGTTCACAGCACGGCCGTCGTTATCATGCATTCCATGAGGGTGCTTACTTGGTGGTAGGTTCATCCTCTCACCGCAAAACAACTATGACCATCTAATCGCATGTTCCAGCCCAACGATGATGAGGAGCAAAACCGAATGGACCTGGTCCACCACATTTACAGTCTTCTTCTGAACGGAAAGCTTCACACTGCGCCAATCAGCGATAGTCCACAGCGTGTCCTCGATTTAGGTACCGGTACAGGTATCTGGGCCATCGATTTTGCCGAGTAAGAAGCTCTTTAATCGACAAATTTAGAGGTCCTTTGTTAACTTGGTTCGAAGTGAACATCCCTCAGCAGAAGTGATCGGCACAGACTTGAGTCCTATTCAGCCCGACTGGTATGTAACGCCACGTCGCCACAGCTGCCAACTCGACTGATTATTTCTAAATAGGATTCCTGCCAACTGCGTTTTCGAGGTGGATGACTTTGAAGACCCATGGGTATATAAGAAGCCCTTTGACTACATCCATGCTCGAGAGTTGGAAGGATGTATCTCCAACGAACAAGACTTTTTTGACAAGGCATTTGAGAACCTCAACAGCGGTGGCTATTTAGAACTTCAAGCCCAGCGTGGATTCTTTATGTCAGATGATGATTCGATCAAAAAGGCCGTGAACGCAGAGAAATGGGCAGAGGTGGTGCGTGACAGCAGCGCCAAGTTCGGAAAGCCCATAGACTGCGCTATGAACTGGAAAGAAAAGGTGATCAAAGCAGGTTTCGTGGACGTCCATGAGGAGATTCGCAAGGTACGGGATCCCCTATTATGTTTCCTTTTTTATGGTGGACTAACGCCTATAGGTTCCTATTGGCGGCTGGCCTAAGGATCCAGTCCTCAAGGAAGTTGGCAAGTGTCAGGTTATTCAGTCATGCGCTGCCATCGATTCATATACGCCTATGCTCCTCGAGAAGGTTCTGGGATGGGATAGCAAGGAAACACAAGTGCTCATGGCAAAGGCCAAGAAAGAACTTCGTGACCCATCTATTCACCTATATCTTCCTGTATACTTCATCTGGGGAAGAAAACCATGATATTCGGCCCTTCAATGACCGTTTTTGGATAGATGAATAGGTAGTAATCGTATTTCATTAGAGCTAAATAAGAGTTCATGTGCAAACTGGGGTATCTACTTCGTAGTAACAAGGAAACAATAAGCCTTTCCCTTTTCCTTCCTGTGCCCCTCGTGTTTCATCAATCATATGGGACGTTTCGTCGTTGTGGGACTTGAGTTCTTCGTAATAAGACAATAGCCTCCCGTCCAGTTTGGATAATCTTTCTTTCATGATCCTCTCTATAACTCGCTCCTCAAAGACGGCAACGTCATCAAAAGCATCACTCTCCTCCTCGTCAGTCTGGCCAGCTCGTCTTCTGTGAGTAGCAAAGCGGATAGGTGTCTTCGTTGGCTTGACTTTGCGTATAAAGTCTCGTCGGCGTGAAGAGTATCTTTCAGACCTCGCACTCCAAAAGTCTTTTGACATCTCGCCGAGTTCTTGTCTTCTGGCGGCTGCAAGACCAGAAGGACTCACGTCAACGGAAGACTTCCAAGTTGCAGGCTTGTATTTAGTGAAGCTCATTCCTTTCACGTGGTACCTTATCTTGGCATCAAGTATGGAGCCGGAGCCAGGGATTACATGATCAACGAGACCCATACCTTTGGCTTGGGACGCCGATATAGGTAGCATGTCCTTGAGAATACGTCTTGAGCCATCTGGTCCACAGCGTCCGACGTAAGACAAAGAGTGATACTCGGAGCCATAGAGTCCGAGAGCTCGGTAGGCAGGGTTAAGAACAGCCTCTGAGCCTGCTATCACCACGTCACAAGCCGCCGCCAATGCTACGCCGCCAGCGGCACAGTTTCCTCTCATTGCTGCGATAGTGGTGACATTCTTCTGAGGGAAAGTATCAAGCAGCATTTGCACAACATCGTTTATGTGATTGATGTTGCTCCATGATTCAGCCGCAGGATCACAGCTTGCCTCAATTACGTTGAGAGCGATACCATTGCTGAAATATGATTCACCACCCATCAGAACAACGGCGTTCAGGTTGTCATGGGAGGCGACAAATTCGAGAGCTTCGATAAGTCGTGAGCATTGGGCTGTGCTCATAGCTCCGTTGTAGAACTCAAAGTAGACGTAGGCAACGTAATTCTTGCCTGAGCTGGGAGCAAAATCGAGCCAGATCTCTTGATGGGTAGAATATCCTGCTTTGTGCCAGGCATTGATGGGTCGTAGTGATCCTGTTCCAGCCCAGGTGTTTTTGTCGATCAGGCCAAGGTCGAGTAAACCTGGAACAGCTGGGACTTTGGGCCAAAGCATTGGGTCAACCTTTCGCTTCAGCCTTCGAACATGAGTGATCCAGATCCCAAGACCATCACATGTAGCAACACAAACTGCATCGTCTCGGCAACCGATGATTTGTCCAGGTTTGAGCTCGTGTTTCTCCGTCAAGGCCTCAATCGTTCCTCCGTAGACGTAAAGACTGACACCACCGAATAACTTTGCCAGACAACCAGGTTGAGAATCAGCAGACCTGATTTTACGCGATATAACCCGGGCCGTTTCATATTGGATGTCGAAGTTTCGTTCTGCTGCTTTTAAGAGGGGCCGACGATGCGTTGGTCCACCAAGGAAAGGCTTCTTCAGTGTTACCGAATTGATTTTGTATGAAGAGTTAGGGACCAAGTTGACTGATACACCGCTGATATCTTGTCTCTGAAGTAGAGATACCTTTGCCAGAGCCATTGCGACACTTGAATCAGAGAAGCCATTAGCTGCTGAGACAATGCGATGGATAGCAGTGATAGTGGCGGTAATGGCTGCTTGAGTGATTTGTTTTCTGTAAAGAGTCGACTTTGTCATCCCGGGAGCATCGATTTCGATCTTGAATTGTTCAAAGGCCCAGACCGGACCAGCATCCATCTCATCGACAGCTTGTAAGACGGTGACACCCCAGTGTGATCGGCCCGTCTGGCTCCAAGATTGTGATTTGAGGAGTTGGTCAGACTCTGATACGGTGCCATCGTCACCCATCAGCACCCAATCGAGAGCGCTGGGGCCAGCATCACCTGGTGGTCCTGGATGAACGATGAGGGTGAGATATTTGTTAAAGATCTCACTTGGTACTCTTGTGGTTAAGAATGGACAAATGATGAGGTTAGGCTGGACCAAGTTGGCGGCCTCGATCATAACCTTGTCGGATAAGGCATACTCGATGGTGACTTGGTGTACCTGGCTTAGGTTGAGATACAGTTGCTGAGAGAGAGAATTATGCGCTGTGCAGAGGAAAAGGATCTTCATGGCCGGTGTCTTTAGTTTTCGATGTTGAGAAGCCGCGTCACTCGTGTGACTGGCCTCGGAGGTGGCTCGTGATCGTGATAGTATCTGTGAACCCATGGTGAGGAGAGACTGAAACCTGCTAGCCATTTGCTCAGACGTCGAGGAGATCAGCCGGAGGTGTCGAGGGTTTAAGTAAGAGTCTCACTCGGCCCGTCAGTGAGCAAGGGAGGTTGCAACATAATGGCAGCCAGTGTCACAGCATCACACTAGTCCACTCAGGCGTGAGCATGCTCGCATGTGTTACTACTGAATCATCAGATAATGGAGTTGATCAGCAAGGTAGTCATTGGTTATCCATGTGGCCGATTATGCGGCTGCCTCGAGGTGGCTTGCAATTTATCGAAAACTCATACGACTAATCCACGTTTGGCAGTTGAATGCACCCACAGACGCAGTCATCAGACTGGATTGTGTCAGAATAGGATGTTTAATTGGATGGTGATTTCAGTTTTGAGCTATTTATTCGGGCGTTGGTTGCCCTTGCATTCGTTGGCTTTGGCCACTCTGAGGGAGATGACTTGGCGTTTGGCTTTCCCGGGAGTGTGAATGATCGACAAGCCTAAGTGAATAAGGGAGTTGAAATATTGCTTTTTGGGGAAAAACACAGATTCCCGGCACCTGGTTCTCAATGCGTTGATTGCATCATGGCCAATTAGTGAGATGGTAGTTTGAACGAGGGCCTCAAAGCTTAATGAGCTCGTATGAAGGACCAATATGCATTTGGAAGGGAGGGAAATATGCATTGATAAAGTAAAAGACAGGTCATTTTTTATCTTATTTGCAGGAGATCGGCAGTCAAGTGGTTGGCTGAAAATAGTCTGGGTAGCTAAGCACTCGCAGAGTCAGTGCGGGCAACCCCAATTAATTTGATCAGCTCAACTCTCGTCTCGCTCAGACCAAGCCATAACAAATAGTGATGTCAGAAAGATTCCAGATCAATAAAGACCTTGACCTAGAACAAATTTCACAGCGACACAGGCCAGCCCAATTTAAGCCGTGGCACAAGAGGTCAGCCGTTGGGCTGAGTCGATGGCTGTTGAGTTGGGTCCAACAGTATGTACGTACGTACCGCCGCCAATCCGCCGAAGTGAATATTTCCGAAAAAAGAATACAGTTAGGTCGATCTTTCAAATCTTAGACTTAGAGATGCAGGGCGGAGCGGGGCGGGACGGGATTGGACAACCTGAGGGGCACGGCACAGGGTAGGCAGCACGATTAAATGATCTTGCAAGATTCACAGTTAGATCAGCAAAACAGGAATGGCTTTGATCATATTTACTATCCAAAGGGTCAAGGGAGACTTTAGTGTCAGTTAGCGTTACTGGTTGTGTGCTTCATCTTCATCTTCCCCGGTTGATTGAGACTGACTCGAGTGTATTGACACATCTCAAGCCATTGCCGAGAAAAGGGTGGCATCTTGTTTCAAATGTCACACCACATCATGTGGCTAGAACGTGGAGAATCTCCTCTCAGCTGCAGAAACGTACGATAAATCGTCTTGGAAGAAGATAATTCTTAGTCTAGATTGCAACATAATGGCTATTTTGCACCATTTACACTCAATGGCCACAGAACATGGGCTTATCTGCCGGGCCTTACCGATCTCTTCAGATAACTTACCGTATCTTATCGATAACACGATACAGAAGCGGAGCTTTTCCGCAAACCTTTTCCGCGACACCTCGGCGGGGGCCAATCAGCTCAATTAAGAGCATATTGAATCGCTGGCTCTTCTCATCCCTCTACACACCATGCTCAGGATTCAAATCAACATATCAACCAACCCTTTTGCCAACTAGTCAATTGTCCATGCCTCGCGATTTATCTATCTAGCTGGTCGTAATTCTAGCAATTCTAGGAACCACTCCATAGAATTACTGACATCTTATCCGTTGGGCCGTCGATCTAGCAAAGAGCCCATTGCTTCGGAAAATCTCTTACTGATTGCCGACAGTTCTCTCAAGGGTTTTCCAAGAAGAAGTGTTCGTCAAAAACTATCTTCAAATATTCCTAACTTCCTTTCGACGTTCGTGGAGACCTAAGAGTTCAGCGCTTACTCGTGCAAACCGACTATATTCCAATATACACTTTCGGATCCCGTTCTAAGACATCGAGAGGAGCGATTCTTCGGAACTTCGAAGCCATGAAATGGTAAGTGTGAGCGTTGATGTCGAGGTTCTGAGCAGATACTAGATAGAAAAGCTATCCGGCCTGAGAGTCTGTCAGCATAAGCTCGTGTCAACTCTGAGCGCAACAACTTCAAGTTTAACAAACCAGTCGGCTAGAATTGAATACTTTTTTACTCTGACTTCAGAGCAATAAACCCTCACCACCTTCGTATTGAGAGAACACGGAAAATAACAATTCAGGTTGCCTTCTGCTCGTTCTTGGTTATCTTGAAGATAGTGGCGAAGATGGCCAAGCCTACAGGGTTCATGGCCATCATCACCATCAAAGTATCATTGAGATTTGCTTGGAGATCTTCCGCCAACGGGACACCTAAAACTTGTCAGCAACTTCATGATAAACCTCGAGACAGCAGTAATTTGCCACATGTAACTCTGATCCATACTGTCACTCGACAGGCACAGTTCCCCAACACAAGATAGACATCTCATCGTGCATGCCAACAAAGTCGTAGCCCTGTCGATAAACCATGAGCCCCACGAAACAGAGCTGAGACCACCGGAGAATTTCCTTCACAGCGCTGAAAAGGCGCACGTTAATAATAGAGCACATATATACACCGACGAGGATCTTGAGATTATTCTGATCGACCTACTGGCGGAAAGTTTCGATGGAAATCCGAAGTGTCGGATCCAGATCCATCTCGGCCGGCTTCCCCTAGCGTCTCCTATCCTGAATTCTTTCACCGTTATTCGCTAAATCCCCTCTTTTTAGCTATGATAGCGAATGAAATGACAGATTTCTTGGTGGATATGTCAACAGGGACGAAACATGTGCAGTGCGATTTTCTGCCCCATCAAATTGGCGATACATGATCCAGCCTGGGGATTTCTCAGCTTCCGCGTTTGTCGGCCGAGAATTGAGGACGCAAATAGATACCAATAGTGGGCTAGTGCCCCAATAGCCTCGAGTTTGATGTTTGCTCAGCTCATTCTTTCGTAAGCGGAAAGCAGCGTCGAAATGCCAAGCAAGCTCTAAACTCTGCTCTGCATTACTCTGTCCAGGGCTATAGTAACCAAAAACACGACATGAGGATGAAATTAAAGTATCAGATTAATGGCTTGATCTTGCATTGTAATTAAAAAAGCTTGCGGCTATCGCTATCGTCTTCGATCATCTAATCTCAACGCTATCTCAAGCTAACGCACAGAGATGGGCAGATGGGTAAGGGCATCTCGTTCACTACACATAAGCTTATTTGCAGCCCCTGCCAAGACATCCCTTGACGGTAAACCTTGCGCAGAACAAAGCCCATTGACTATGCCAAGGACAGACAAGTCTTGACCAAGATTGGGGGAACATTTGTTAGCGCCGAATGCACTCCATGTCATTCGATGGAAGTTTAAAGGCTGTTTCTTCACACCATCTCATCATTGGGAATTGCGTATTGCTGAAACCCTAGTCGCCTCGAATACAGGAGGGTTACATTTCTTGGCCCTCTAGCCTGACAAGCGACTCGGAAATTGGCACTAAGGGATGACAGCGGGACATGACGGGTGAAATCGTGGAAAGAGATTATCTGAATAGTTCTGGAAAGATCAACTAAGTTTCGCGATGCATAGCTGAAAATATGCTTGGATCTCATTGTGAACCTAGCTATTAGTGGTCCAAAACGGTGGGAAGCCTTGGTCACCGCAAGATTTGCTGTTTCGGTAGATAGCTGTTAACATCAAACGTCCGTACTGTGGTTCATCCCGCGGTGGGGAGCCGCCCAACTGTAAGCTTCAAGGCAAGTTTCACGAACTCTTGAAAACAAGATTCGCCGAGAAACAGACGAGTTTCGGCAAACCATGCGTTTACAATTGTTTGGAACATCAATCAAATCATGTGGTTCGATAGAATGGAACGAGTCTACGAAGGACTTATGAGGTCTTCAACACATAAGTTGAGCTATCGTCAAAATTAGAATTCCTCTCTTCATAACGCCAAGTCATCGAAATTGCAAATACGATAGATTCATTTCCAAGAAAGAATAGACTTTAGGGTAGTTTAAGGTTATCAGGCTGTTCAGCGACTTAATTTCGTGAAGCTATGATCACCAGCCAGGGGCAGTCTCCACTACTCAAAAGAAGACCTCGTTTCTAGATCCCTACCGCCAAGAACACTTGCCCCTCCCTGACCGAAATTGAGCGTTTCAAGGTTCATTCTCGCCTTATCTTGGCTAGCTTACTTGGATTAGCTTCATCAATGCTGAACAATTACACGTCGTTTTAGCTTATCAAAGAGATGTAGAAGAAGAAGAAGAAGAAATAGAAAAAGAGAGGTTTGAAGTGATACTGATACAGAAACCAATATAACTAGCTCTGAGTTCAGTTGAAGCATATTTTTTAAGTTGTTTAATAGGGGGCCTAAGCGAAACTAAGGTTATGTCTGACAAGTCGCTTACTTTGATTAAACAACGTATATGATTGGTGCGATAAAATTCTAGCCAGTGAAACAAAGGCTTGTCGCTCGCCGCACTCTGTAACAGTCACATTAGAAGGCCAAGGCCAACTTGACAGCGTTTACAGGGAATAATGTTTTTTCCATCTCGGCGTTTGGATTTGAGTAAACTGGAGCAAGCGGTCCAAGGAGATTCTCTGGCCGAATGAAATCTGATTCCAGTGTAACCCCCGAGTACTTGGTAGAACAACAGGCAAATGAACCCCTGTTCATGGAGCCAAAGAGGCTCAAGATGAGAATCTATAAAGATATCTCATCTCCTCTACCATTCTCGGTTTTTTTTTCTATCACCATCAACAGATCTTCATCTTCTTTCATTCACTTCAGTCTTTCTTTCGAAGAGCTAGTCTCTCGTTTCTTTCGTTCCAATTCTCACCGAGCCAGTCTCCAGCAATAACTACCACTCAGTCAATTTACTATCCCAAACCACCAATCTTTCAAAATGAAGTTCTCCGTCGTCGCCCTCGCTGCCCTCTCGCAGGTTGCTTCTGCTCACTACTTCTTCCCCGTTGTCGATGGCTCCTCTGAGTTCCAGTACATCCGCGACTTCACTCGCCCTACCAAGTACAACCCCATCAAGTTCTCCTCCAACCCCCCTGCCGACGTCCGCGACAACTCTTTCGTCGATGGTGACGATATCATCTGCAACCAGGGTGGTAACAAGTCCGGTGCCAACGTCCAGGTCAAGGAGGTCAAGGGTGGTGATGTCCTGACCTTCAAGCTCGGTGTCGGTGCCACCATGGCTCACCCCGGCCCTACTCTGGCCTACATGTCCGATGCCAAGGGTGATGTCAAGAACTACGATGGAACTGGCGACTGGTTCAAGATCATGGAGGAGGGTGTTTGCAACGCCAGCGGCGACTTCACCAAGGACGCCTGGTGCAACTACGATTCTCCCACTTTCGATGTCAAGATCCCCCAGGGTGTCCCCAACGGAGAGTACCTCCTCCGAGTTGAGCACATCGGTATCCACCGATCTCACGTCAACCAGCCCGAGCACTACGTCTCTTGCGCTCAGGTCAAGGTTACCGGTGGTGGTTCCGGCAAGGTCGATGCCGAGATGACCAAGTTCCCCGGTGCCTACAAGGAGACTGATGCCTATGCCAACTTCTCCATCTACAACGGTGCTAAGGAATTCCCCATGCCCGGCCCCAAGGTCTGGACTGGTGGCTCCTCCGCCGGTGGCAGCACTGGTGGCAACACCGAGGCTCCCGCTGCCGGTAACACTGAGGCTCCTGCCGCTGGCAACACCGAGGCCCCCGCCGCCGGTAACACTGAGGCCCCCGCTGCCGGTAACACTGAGGCTCCCCAGCAGGGTGCTCCCCAGCAGGGTGCCCCTCAGCAGGGCGCTCCCGCTCAGGGTGGTCAGCAGGGCGGTTTCCCCGGCCAGCAGCAGGGTGGTTTCCCTGGTCAGCAGGGCCAGCAGGGTGGTTTCCCCGGCGCTCAGAACTCTCAGTTCCAGAACAACGCCGCCGCTGGATCCAAGTCTCCTTGCTCCGCTTAAGCGAGCAATTCTCTCGGAGACGATGTAGGAGTATTGAAATCAGGAAACTGAAGTGAAGGAAGAGGTTGAAAGGTGGCTGGTCAACCTTCATGTATAAAAGAGTCCTGTTGATCGCTTCACAAACATCAAGATGAAGAGGGGATAGTCTGGTACTGTGCTCATAGTTTTAGCTTTGTCTGTTTAATACGAAGCTGTCTTTAGGACAAAACAATATTTCTCCACGCATTACCTGTGACATGTTTCGCGGCCTTTACTATTGCATGCTTTTAAATGAATTAACAGAGAGATAAGTATTTTAGAATAACATGCTTCTTTGACTGGTTTGTTTCTTACTTTAACCTACTTACGCCACTTGTCTCTGCACTTTGCAATCAATGACCGTACGCCCACGAGACAAACCAATAGTTTTGTTTGACGGATTAGACATCCACTGAGATCTAAACAAGAGGTAGTGGGGCTACAACTGCCGGGAGTTGCAACCACGACTGCCGGCATCCAGGACCCTGACTCCCAATAGTTATATGAGGGTTATAATAAGCCAATCTGTCAATCCGCTACGACATAACTGCATTTCTGTAACTCAAGTAATTGCTAACGATTCGAAGGCACATGGCTTTTCAACGAGTTCCATGAATACACCAACTCAGGCAATACATGTGCGTTGCAGTGGAGGCTGAGACTCATAGAGCTACAAGCACTGCAATACGTACCGTCAAGGTAGTACACAATCCTGACCCGATTGAAAGATATCATCTTATGCAACCAAGCATTATTCTAGGCTCAATCGAGGAATCCCCGAGACTTATGACGTCAAGCATAAGCGTGGCTACTATAGCATCACCGACCGTGAATCTCAGCCGCAACACCGTGAGTCTTCCTTCAACATCACTTTCGCCGCAATGTATCAACCAAAGAAATACGACCGTGAGTGGGTCTTGACAAACCGTTCTCTTCCGGACGTCTACCGCAAACTACGTGCATTGGCCGAAGAGTTTGTTGTACTTGGCGAAGTCGACATTGCAAAAAGCTTGGTTTCACTGCTCCTCCGTGATTCTACTTCAAAATGGCAGCATTGGCGACTCGAGAAATTCTATCCTTTCTTCGCGGCCGTCAACACATGGCCTGATGAGATTCCGGAAGAGGATAGAACTAAAGCCATATCTGACAAGACTGCTGTCAAACATGCGTTGGAGAATGCCGATGGCGACGATACGCAGACCTACAAAGGACAATTGCAGGAGGAGATAGCAAAGGCAAAACAATCCGGACTAAATGCTGGATCTTTTGTTGATGCCTTGCTTACTGCGGTGAAAATAGTATCAGCAGAGACTCCGGACGTGAAAGAACTTCAGAATCATCCAAAAATCCAAGAAGTTCTTGGTTACGTGGCTGAGAACTTGTACAAGAATAGTATCATCAGGCTCCTCGTTGAGCATCACGAACTCAGTGAGCTCTTATCTACAGGTGCATTGGCTAGAAAGGTCCCAGTCGATAAGCAGAAGATCAGAGTTCTTGGAAGAGAAATCATGGAGACGTTTACTGAACGTTTTGCAAATGGCCGACGTCCACACAAAATGGAGTCGATGCCCATGAATGAAGTTTTAAGGGAGATTGAGCGTTACACCAAGCCCAAATCGATCGGCTTTTGGGAAGAGATGGGCGAAGATCCTCCCGAAACACTATTTGTTCTGCCAGCTGCAACAGACGAGCAAATCTCATCCCTCGAGAAAAGGCTCAAGGTGACACTCCCCAAAGATTACAAGGAGTTCTTCAAGATCAGTAATGGATTTGGTGGTATGTGGAATGGATATCACCTTGATCCTCCATTGTTTGGTGTCGACGACGTCAACTGGTCAGATCCATCATTGGTACTACCTTACACCGAATTCCATGAGAATATCTCCGGAACCGTTGAGCTGGAACTACCCAATAGGCTCGACTGGCCAGATTCTGGACAAACCATTGAGATTGGTAGTGAGGATGTTCTTCGCACTCTATTGGTGACGCCTGAGAATACAAAGAAAATTTTGGATGCTTACAAAGAGGCAATGGATGGTCCACATACATCAGACGATACCAAGAAACAGAACATGAAGGTCATTGAAGCAAGGTATGGCAGTTTCGACGAGATGCAGAAGCTGGAGTGGGCATGCTTTGGAATGCATGACTCGGAGCAACTTCCTTATGGAACCTTTCGACAGTTTCTCGAGGAGCAATTATGGAGATCCATGGAAGTCGGCTTTCCGGACGAGAACACTAAAGAGGTAGGAAGTATAGCTTACAGCTGTTTGGCCGAGGGCCCTTGAACTAGCCTGCAGATAGAACCATGTCTTAACGAACGCAAATAAGGTGGGAATATCAGGGCTAGCTTACACGCGTGTCAATCAACATCCATGTTATATATTCGGCTTCATGCTTCCTTAAAACACGTGTTATTTATTTATCAGGGAAGTTGAAACTGTGTTCAAAAGCATCAATCCGTAGATAGTGTATTGTATCCTAAGTCCGAGCAAAGTTCCGTCCCAAGATATGCAATTTGGCTCCCAAAGATACCGCCGCCTGTGATCCGATTTATCCGTACCATAGACTCCCTGAATTCCGTTTGTCCCGTCCTGTCCTAAATCAATCCGTGCCGCCCAATTCCCAATCCTTCGCTATCCGTTGCCATCCTAAATTCAGTGCTATCCTAAGCTTTTAATATCCTAATTTTTTGTTTGTAATTGCTAGTAAGATTTCCTTCAAATGCTGCAGCCAGCTACATGACATTGCATCCACCTGAGGGTGATGGGGATCTGCTTCTCTTCCCTCGGTGACTCTGAGTCCTAGAAGAAGAGTGCTTGGGTCTCGACGATCGCTGATCATGAGACTTGCCAGTGCGTGTTGAGTACTGTGTTGAGTACTCATCGTAAGGGTTCTTCGAGGTCGAGGAACGTTTCGTGTATGTTGAGGTGTGTGTTGGGTTCTTTGAGGTCGAGGATCGTTGACCATAAGTCTTGCTTGTGTATGCCGAAGTGTGCGTTGAACGCTGGTCGTGAGATCTGCTCGTTTTGGCTGGTCGCTGAAGTCCCAACCACCAGCAAACTTCTTCCTCGATGCCAGTCAATATGGCGGTGAGGCGGTTTTGGTATGGTTGAAAGGTGAACGATTTCCCAAAGCTTGGCTTTGCTGCCTTGGCTTTTGACAGGGGATACAATAATTGACCCCGGATTTCGTCTCGGTAGAGCGGCAAGTTTTTTGCTGTCCAAAGCGTTAGATGGGTTGGGTTTGTTTAGGTGGTGGTGTGCAGGCAGGCTGGGAATGACAGGGCAGGGGGTTTGACTTACGGGCAGGGTCGGTGTACTTAGTCTGACCCTTGGCAGAGTTGAACAGGGCTGTCAACGTGTTCGCAGCTCTGACAATGGTATCGCACATCTTCTTTCTATCGTTTTTGAGCTTTGTGCGATCCTTGTGCTGTTTTGGCACTTTGATATCTTCAATGGCATCAACAACATCGGCCAGGTAGTTGATGATAGATATCAAGACAGCCCTGCCTAGCAGATCACTGTATCCACTGACACCGTCCGCACGGCGTGGAATGCGATGAGCATGCCGTGGGAAATGAATATGATCGCTTGTTCGGTCTGGCATTATGGCTAGATGATTAAAAAGGTAGTAGATGATTAATTAAGCATTATACTAGTAAGAATAAGGATAGAATGAGATGATCCAGTTCAGAACGGTTCATGGAAAACAGCGGTCACGACTTTATATACCCGAGCGACGTTGTTTACTGTAGCCTCAGTTGGCGCCGAGTCTTGACTTGGTAAAGTAAACGATGAAGTGGTTTATACATGGCAACGCCTAGAGCAGGGGTGCCAATTAGAGAGAGGTCATTTCTCAACAGTATACGGTTCCAACACGGTGGAGACCAGTAACACGTTCGATGGGTCTGTAGTGGTCTGCAGCCAACGAGTAGAACTCTTACGCGGCCAACATGCCATGAAGAACGGGTCAATCGACCAAACCAGACTTTTGCATACTTTAGTATGTGGATTTTGGTAAGAAGGCATGCGAGCGGAAGCTGATTTGGCAGTGTATGCAACCTAAAGGCCATGTACCCCTTGACCCCTGGGCCGTAGGTTTGCAGGGGTTCGGCGATTATGCTTGTCTATGATCAAGGCGATCCCGCAGCGTTTTGTGGCCCAAGACTAAAAAAGCTTGACATTTCTATCCACTATAGCCAGCGTAGGCCTAATAGTGGGTAGTGCAGTTGGAAGGCCTCGATTTTTAGTCTCCATTGCATTGCTAGCTGCTGCATATGTTAGTCAGTGTCGTGCTGCTTGCTGCGCTGGCATTTGGTTCCGGTCGAATCAGATCATGATGCACAGCACAAATCGCCACAATTTGCATGACAGACCATTGTGCAAAATTTGCATCAGGAGCTTTGCGTCTGCTGTCTTGTTACACAACGTCCACATGTTTATATTAATATGGATCAGGTGACCTTTGCGCTGCTCTGCGTGAGTCAACCCGCCACGAATAGGCCACCAAGTCATCTGAAATCAAATTTTTAAGGGACTCCAGCACATGTTCAGTGCCCGATGACTCAGAAATCCGTTTCAAAAAACCCATTGAGTTGTCATTTTTGTGCGTTGGGCAGCCGTTGCACTCGCTAAAGCACTGCGGGCGCACTTCTTATACAAGACGACAGCAGTTGAAAAATGGTGCTTTAATGCACTGATAAGCATTGATTTCCACTGATTTGCATTGATGTGCATATCTTTTGTATTGTCTACATAAAATGTGCAGCCAACGTAACATAACCTAGCCCTTGCATCGCTCGCATCGATCGGTTACTTGCTTTCAAGTGATCACCGACATCGTTTTTGCCTAAAGACATAAACTTCAGTTTACACTCTTCAGTATAAAGATCAACATTGGTTAACTGTCTATCGGAGAGATTACCGATCTCAATTATTGGTCAAGTACCGGACCAAGACCGGACGAACACTGAAGCTCGGGCCATTTACCCCAAAGTGCCTGGGTCCCCGATTGATGGACAAACTAATACAGCATTTTAACATGTCGATCTCATAGACTCAAACCCCCAAGGCTAATCCAAATAGCCTGAATGAATATACCAGAAATTACCTACTTACTCCGCATCATCATCGTGAAACATGGTGAGATATATTAATATGATGACCTCGCTTCTTTTCGATGTCGATTTGATAGACTTTTGCGGTAGCAGTCATATCTCATCATGTGGTTTTCCACTTTACTATTCGCTTTATTCACCTGCGTTATCGCAGAGGATGGCATTGATGGTTGGTTGAGATATGCTCCCCTACCGGACAATTATATCTCCAGCCATGCCAAGTCGCTACCTCGCAAGATCCGTGTCCTTGGTGGCTCTAAGAACAGCCCACTGCAAAGTGCTGGCTCAGAACTTCAGAAGGGCTTCAGCGGTATCCTCGACATCGACCTAAAGACCGACAACAGGAAGACCTGCGATTTCTCGCAAACAATTGTTGTTACCACTGAGGAGAATCTCAAAAATGCATGCGGAAAGGTTTCTCACCCCAAACTTGAGGCGGATGGCTTCTGGCTCAGCACTTCCGGCAACTCTGTCAAGATCGTTGGCCAGAATGAGCGAGGTGCTCTCTATGGCGCTTTTGAATATCTTTCTATGCTCGGCCAGGGCAAATTCGACAAGGTTGAGCGAGCCTCGAACCCCAGTGCATCTATTCGATGGGCCAACCAATGGGACAATCTCAACAAGAGCGGAACTCATGGCTCGATCGAGCGAGGATACGGAGGTGACTCCATTTTCTTCGATGGCGTTAAGAACGTGCGAAAGGATCTTTCTCGTGTTCCTCTTTTCGGCCGTCTTCTCGCTTCAATCGGCATCAACGCCGTCGTTATCAACAACGTCAATGCTGATGTAAGACTATTCAACAAGGAGAACCGAGATGGCCTTGTCGAAATCGCCGACCTCCTCCGCCCTTGGGGTGTTCAAGTCGGTCTTTCACTCAACTTTGCCTCACCCAATTTGACAGGTGACTTGGATACCTTTGACCCTCTTGACAAGAGAGTGATCAAGTGGTGGCACGATTTGACTGATGGACTCTATGAGCGCATTCCCGATATGGCTGGTTATCTGGTCAAGGCGAACTCGGAGGGACAACCAGGACCTATTACGTATAACCGAACCCTTTCGGATGGCGCCAACATGTTTGCCAAAGCCCTCAAGCCTCATGGCGGTGTTGTCATGTTCCGAGCTTTCGTTTATGACAAGCTTGACTGGAATGACTGGAAAGCAGATCGCGCAAACGCCGCTGTCGAGTTCTTCAAGGAACTCGACGGAAAATTCGACGAAAACGTAGTCGTTCAAGTCAAATATGGTCCTATCGACTTTCAAGTCCGCGAGCCGGTATCCCCTCTATTTGCGCACCTCCGCAACACAAATGCGGCGATCGAGTTGCAGATTAGCCAGGAATACTTGGGACAGCAGTGCCATCTTGTCTATCTCCCTCCCCTTTGGCGAACAATCCTCGATTTCGATATGCGCATCGATGGAAAGAAGTCTCCTGTCCGTGATATCGTCTCTGGAAAGGTCTTCAAGCGCCGCCTCGGTGGCTACGCTGGAGTCACCAATGTTGGATTGGACAAGACTTGGTTGGGAAGCCATCTTTCCATGTCGAACCTCTACGCATTCGGAAAATTGGCATGGGACCCTACTGTAGATTCTCAGGAAGTCCTTGAGGATTGGACTCGTCTAACCTTTGGCTTGGATAACAAGGTTCGAAAGGCTGTCACAGACATGTCCATGGCATCTTGGCCTGCCTATGAGAACTATTCAGGCAACCTGGGCATCCAGACCCTGACCGACATCCTCTACGCCCACTATGGGCCCAACCCCGCTTCTCAGGACAACAATGGCTGGGGCCAGTGGACCAGGGCTACTCGGGACCACATTGGAATGGATCGCACAGTCAAGAATGGTACTGGCAACGCTGGCCAATATCCTCCCGAAATTGCCAAGATGTATGAGAGCCCCAACACCACTCCCGACGACCTCATGCTTTGGTTCCACCACGTCCCCTACACCTTTAAGCTCCACTCTGGAAAGACTGTCATTCAGCACTTCTACGATGCTCACTATAAGGGTGCTGCGACAGCCCAGACCTTCCACAAGACCTGGAACTCGCTCAAGGGCAGAGTGGATAAGGAGAGGTTTGAACATGAGATGTTCAGACTTAGGTATCAAGCTGGCCACTCGATTGTCTGGAGAGACGCGATCAGCGAGTTCTACCGTAATCTCTCTGGTATTGCTGATAAGCAAAACCGCGTTCGCAACCATCCTTACAGGATTGAGGCTGAGAAGATGGACCTCGACAATTATCACCGAGTTAATGTCACTCCCTCTGAGACAGCTTCGAAGTATGTCGCAGTCTATACCAATGGTACAGGCACGGCCAGCACAACTCTCAAGTCCCCCAAGGGAACATACGATCTTGCTGTCAACTACTACGACATAGTTGGTGGCAAGTCTACTTGGGCCGTGTATCTCAACAAGCGATTGATTGGCAAGTGGGTTGGAGACAACGAAGAGCGACTTGGTCACTGGCCCAGCGAATTCCTCGATGGCCATTCTGCTACTCGTATGACCTTTGAAGGAGTAAAAATTCAACCAGGTGACAAGCTAGTTATCATAGGAAAGGCGGATGGCGCGGAGAAGGCTGCGTTGGATTATGTTTCTGTCCTCCCCAAGGGTATTGTTGATTAGTTCCTCATTGTATTCTTGTATATATTTAACAGCTGATTTGAACACGTATTTTGAAATCGTCAAGTCTCTTTGTCTTTTCCTGTCCCTGGTCAATGCTACCTCATCCAGGCTAATGATGAGAAACACACGAACATAGGAAATCGAGTTCTCACTATGGTTGGCGTCAGTTCTGAGACTTTCCAAACTTTTCCAATGCGTTCGGCCCTTATGATGAAAATCATATCCCACGAGATCTATGCCTCTGTAATGAGCCAAAGTTGAGGCTTAGGAAACCATATTCAACGCTTTAGATATGGTATTTGCAAGAAAAAATGTAGCTCCAATGTGTTGATGTCAATTTTGGTGTGCTAATAACTAGCTATAAACTCAGACTATACTATTCCAGGCCCAAAAAATATGACTTGTAATCTGACTCGCCATCCGTTTACATGAACGAGGGGTTGGCGTTGTCGAGGAGCTGCTCAAAGTAAGCCTGGAACCAGGTTCCGGCCTCAGGGGCGGGCCTAAAGATGAATTGTTAGTCTCATGTTGGTAAAAGGACTGAAGGCCAGGAACTTACTTGAGAGAGTCTTCGAGACCACAGTGGTAGTCGTAGCGAGCAGCGGTGGTATCAGAAGTACCATCAGACTCACCACCAGGCTTGACCCAGACAAAGGCGTCAGCAAGAGCATCACCAGTGTTGGTGGTAGGTCGCATTCCGAATCCGGTTCCCTTGGCGTTGCACCAGTCACCCTGCTTGATCTGACCAGTAGGCTGCTTTCCAGATCGACCCTGGTCAATGATGAACTTGGCACCAGACCAACCCTGCTGGGCAAGGAGAGGAGCAAAGGCGTTGATGAATCTCTGCTCGTCGTAGTTGGGGTTGCTCTCGGTGTAGTCAGGCTTGCTGCTAAGCTTCCAGCCATTGTAGTTGGAGACGTTGGTAACGAGACCTCGAAGGCGCGAGGCCTTGCCAGAGTCCTTGTAGATCTGGGCATAGAGCTCTGCGGCAGGTCCGATGTTGGCAGGCCAGCCGAGCCAGCCACTGTGGCCAGCATCGAGGTACATAGAGACGTTGGGAAGGTTGAGTTCCTTGATGGCGTGGATGGTGAGCTCCTTGTAAGCACTGGCAGCGTTGGCACACTTCTGGACACCGGTGTTGGTGACCAGGTTAGCGAGAGAGTCAGGCTCTGTCGCAGTTATTAGTCAACGGTATAGCAATGTTGCTGCGTTGGACTTACCGATGATGAGGATGGTGCGAATGTCAGAGTAATCCTGGAGGATGCCCTTGATCTTGGCAATGTAGGCCTTGTACTTGTTCTTACCATCCTTTTCGAGGGAGTACTCTCCGTTGGAGGCAGCGGCAGCGCAGTCACGGTCGGGGAGATCGTAGACAACGAACTGACCGGCATACTTGCCACCAGCCTTGTTGGCCTTGCGGATATCAGCAAGGGTATCCTCCATGAGAGAGATGTGGTCGTAGGTGTCCCTAAACATCGTCAGAAAATGTCCAAGTAGCTAATTGTGAACTTGACTTACATCCACTGGAAAGAGGGAACATCAGCAACCTTGGCAGCAGCAGTAGCCTTAGCACCGCTCATCTTGGGAACAGCCAAAGTCATAACCTCAGAGCGGTAGTAGTTGTTTGCCCAGAGGTCAACACCAGCGAAGGGGTTGTTGCTGGCCACAGGAGGAGCAGTGGTAGCAGAGCCTCCACCAGTGGTAGTAGGCTTGCTAGTGGTGGAGCTAGGGATGGCAGTGGTTGAAGAAGGGTCCGCAGATCCAGGCTGGCACTGGGAGTAGAAGTCGTTGATCTTGACACACTTGTTTCCGCTGGTGCAGCAAGGAGTGCCACTCCAGTTCTGACCACCACACTGAGACCTGTTGTGACGTGAGTAGATGTGAGATAAGTGTTGTATCAAAACTCACCAGACTCCGTTGCTGCAAGACTGGCGCTCCTCAACTGGAGCAGCAAGAGCTGTAGCCGCGAAAGCGGCGAGAACAAGCTTGTAGGCCATAGTTAGTTGTCTAGGATGAAGGTTGACTGATGATGCTGGACTGTTGACTGTGGATGAAGAGAAAGAAAATCATTAATTGAGGTTGGAAGTTAGATATTATATACAATTTTGAAACCTGCAGAGCCTCTTTTGTGGAGTATGAAGGTCCCGGAAAGACGGGATCTCTACCTTGAACCAGTGATACCCCCTCTCTGCCGGTTGAAAGATGCTGACTTGGTTCAAGTGTCAAATATTTCCGGACCAGATCCAAAAACATCCGAAACCTACTCGCGATAACCGTAATGAGAGGAGAGAAGTGGAAACTCTCGGAGTGTCTTGTTCGAGCCGAAACCCCTCATTGATCACGTTTATTCAGCCATTATCGAACCGCAATTGCCACAATTACGATCCGGAATAAACGGCCGATGCGGTCATGTGTCCAAAATACCCTAAACTGTATAATGTGATGATGTAACATTAGAAACTGCTCATCTCGGAGGGGTTCCTCCTTGCAGTTCCTATTTGGGAAGTCCGGAGGTTGACACTTATATATCGAGCCATGGTCCACGGGAACGCCAGCCCGTGATCCGAAACTAATAGTAATCAAAATCCTACTTTAAACTTTCTAGGCATAAGCTGTTGGAGTGCATCCAAACCTAGTAATAACTGGGGTCGAGTACAACAGTTCTCGGGATGTCGGCTCCAGATTGACGCACATCAAGCAAGATGAACGCACACTACCAAAACGGCCAATCCACTGGCTCAATGTGGAAGAATGTTGGTATTACGTGCATTTTACTGGCCGCTCCATACATAAAACCCCTGCAGCAACCGACTGCATGACACAAAGTAAGGTACGCAACTTTTACTCTTTTAAGTCCTTAAGGACAGTCTGACATTGCTAATTCTCAACATACGATCCCCGAATATACCACAAGACACGTGGTAACTTTCGACTCGTAGACTATTACTTACTGTTTCTGCTCGATGCCGGCTCCCTTTTCCCCTTCAAAATATGAACATCAAGTTTGGCATTCCGTGAACATGCAAATTACAACACCAATCCGCTGTCTTCGTCCATATCTAACATTGACAAAACTTCAAATGATCTATAACTCTCTGTGCAGATATTGAAACCACAGGACAACCTAAAGGCAAACATCTATTTCTTTGGGTAGGATAGATAAACCGGAAGTGGCCAGAAAAGCCCTCTAGTAAGCAGATGCTTTTTCTTACACCCCATGCGATCTCTTATAGTCTAAATATAATTATGCAAGAAACGACGGTCTAGAGATACTGCAGTGGCTGGCTTTTCATGGTAAGCCATCACTCGAATTCATAACGCTCAGGGACTCTGTCCTATTGGCTTCGGAAGGTGCCATGTGTAATAGCTTCTAGCCACATTAACTCCAAATGTTGACTTGTTTAGATTCTGTCTTCACTGACGTCATCTAGACACCAAGTGCCACATATGAAGTGGTTGATGGCTCGGAGTATTAACAGTCCGAAGTGCGGTATCCCTCATTGGTCCGGCCAACTGCTGGGGTTTGGTGGCATTATGGCTGATGGGATCAGCCTATGAGATAACTAAACGGCGCTGGGACTACATAGGTTGATGCATTATGTGCTCGCCAAACGCTCTGTATGCGCCAAGTTTCATAGATACCAAAACTGGGCTGTTCAGATATGCTTAAATACAGCTCTGGGTCATCTGAGTTCATAGTGATTTTCGCTTTCAGGCTTCATCAGACCCTGATTTACCAAATAGTTTTTTCTTCGACTACTTTCTTCTTGGAAAATGGCTACTCAGGCTGGTATAATTATCGAGGGAGTTAATCAGCCTTTCCAAGCGGTTGATAACATCTCGCGCCCAACCCCCGGCGCGAAAGAGCCTCTAGTCAAATGCCTTGCCGTAGGCATCAATCCGGTTTATGATTTCCGTTCTACTTCCCTGCCGATAACTATGGCCTAACAACTACTACAAAGCGAGGTCATGCAACAACACACAGGGCTTCTGGTCAACGAGTGGCCTGCCATCTTAGGAAGCGACGCCGCTGGTGTTGTCATCGACGTTGGTCCAGATGTTAGCAGACTGATGGTCGGCGACTACGTCTACGACTGTGCTCCGCTTGGTCAAAATAAACTCACGCCATTTCAAGACACTTTTCTCACACAAGAAGACGTATTCTTCCGGAAGGGCGCTAACATCTCGATCGAAGAAAGCTGTACAATTGGAGTGGGACTACTGGTAAGTCGGAGCCCCGGAACTCGAACCATGAATACAAAGAAGATACCTGTGTCAGACTGACGATTACTCTAGACTCCAAGCCTATGTCTCCTTGCGGGCGCAGACCTCGAATTACCCAAAGACAGTACCAAAGCTCCAGAGAAAGACGAATGGATTGTCATCTTGGGCGGCTCTGGCAACGTTGGTTAATTTGCTGTGCAGGTAACAAAAGACTCCCAAAGTTTCAAAAGATACCATGTCTAAAATAAGTGGCTCGGTAAAGTTTGCGGCTACAAGATCCTAGCGTCTTGTTCACCGTCTAAGAAAGTTGTGAGTTCACGACATGAACTGCTGATTGATGATACTGATTTAGCTCAGATTGCCATCCGAAACGGGGCTTCAGCAAATTTCAACGGTCGAGGAACAGCTGAAGAGCAAGTTGCAGAAATTCTGAAGATCACAGGAGGAAACCCTGGGAAGATGATGGATGCGACCGCATATGGTTACGAAGTAATGGTGAAAGCTCTAGCCACGGCTTCAAAGGCAGAATAGAAGTACCTGACGACCGTCGATGACGGGTAAGCTTTATTATGCGACAGTTATTTTTTGAAAACGTGATCCATATCTGTACAGGTCCAAATTCTCGACGCCGCCTTCAATTAACGAGTACCGAGCTGAACTTGGCCATCTTTGCCGCAGCGATCCGCCAGACGGCGAAGAGGTCACAGCCAACATCTCCGGCTGGATTCAATTGCTGGAAGCGCACCTTGCCTCCGGAACTCTGAAAGCGCTCGAACACCAAGTCGCTGATGGAATGGGGTGGGACAAAGTTATTCAAGGTATCCAAGATACAAAAGGGGGCAAGGCTGAGAAAAAGATTGTCGTGAGAACTCAAAAAGAATGATGAGTATCTTTGTGTTTTTCCATTTTTTGTGCGTTTATTATGTATTTAACCAAGACAGAATGATCTTCTTAAATTCGCTACAAATGCGGAATGGCTCAAAGGCGTGAAGCCAATCACAAAATACTTGGCGGCGCGTGAAATGCAGCGTAGCCCGGTGCGGCTGAGCCATCAGGCGTTTCAAGAGGCTTTTCCTTTCTAGCACATTGACTCTCTTTCTAAACTTCACTTGAATAAAAATATCTGCTACCTGTCGCCAGTGACATGCATGCCCTCACATATGGTCCCAGCATTCATAATATCTCAAAACCACTATGGAAGCAATCGGTGCCGGGGCCAGCACCCTCGCCTTTGTCTTACTGGCTCTGAAGTCGGCCAAGATCATCAACGAATCTCTATCTTCAATCCAAGATGCGCCTAGAACAGTGCTTGAGTTGATGAAGGATATAGAATTCTTACAATCTGTTCTTGGGCGAATATCCGGTAGCTCGCTTCAGCATGCACCAACCAGCACAATCGAGTCATTAAATGGCATTCTTCAGACATGCACGACAGAGCTCTCGACCATAGAATGTCGGCTCGCCAAATTCTCCAATAATTCTTCCTGTAGCAGCCGCTCAAGTCGCTTGTACAAGGGAGTGCTTGCGTATGTGAAGAAAGAGGATCTCGAGAGCGCACGTGGCAGGATCAGAGACAAGTCGACTCAGATAAATCTTTACCTCGGCTTGCTTCAAGCACAGTCGATGTCGGAAGTTTCTTCGAGAATTGATACACAGGCGACAGCTACAACAAATATCCTCGAACAGATCCTTGGAGAGGTGTCGAAACTCCACGCACGGCTCAATCAGGATCAACAGGTTGTTGAGACAAACAGAGACAAAGATCCCGTGAGTAGTGAGATCACTGGTCAACTTGGTTCTATGGCGATCTGCTCCGAACTTGAATCAAGTATATCCCGCCTTTCCAACCTCGTAGACCATGACGGTCTGACCATGGACGCCGATGATGCTGAACAAATCGTTGATGACTTGCGGAGATTCGTTGTCCTTGCCAAGGAGAGATTAACTGCAAAGCCGAGCCAAAATGGTAACTCAAATGCCTATAATATTGGTACAGACCAAGACAACAAGGCACTAAATAGGGATTTGAAGTTGATAGAAGGGCTAATCATTTCTGCGCCAATAATTGCCATTAACCAGGCTGGTAATCTCTTCAATCCGACTCATACCATGATTGTTGCTGACTCTGTCAACTAGTTCCTGGTTCTACAAAGCTTCGCTCATATCTGCCTCACGGCACTATTATCCAGCAAAAGCGGATCAGAGAAGAAATCGACGTCGATCACGGTTGTCTCATAGTCTCAACCAACAAACGACGAAGAATATGTCCAGGAGTGTCTAATGACTCAACTAAAAACATCAGTACTTTTCGGGATGTTGTCGCAAATATCGTATTTCGGCCATCAAAGTCTTCTTGGATGTTCTCCGTCTCATTATCCCAAGGGCAACTTTTCGACCGTAGCATCCAGAGCATACCTCGAATCTCGGTCTGTCGCATAATTGCGAATGATTCTCTTGTCTTCGATTTAGTGAAGCAGGGGAAGCTACAGGAATTCCGAGTCCTACTCCAAGAGGGAAAGGCAACTCTTCGTGATCACGATGAGCAAGGCATGTCACTTTTGCATGTAAGGCCCAATGAAAACCATGGCAGTCAAATTTAGGGCTAACCATCTGTAGTATGCGGCTTCCGCGAGTGTGGAAATGTGCAAGTTTCTGATCAAATCTGGAGCAGACGTCGACGAAATGGCCGATAATACGGGGACTGCTCTCTCTCATATAGCAGGATTAGGTCGTCACGACACAACACTGGTACTGCTCGAGAATATGGCCGACCCTACGCTATCATACCCAGGATGGGATAATCCACTATCTACGGCATGCAATCTGGATCTTGTGAGTATGAAAACAACGAAATATTTCAAGTTCTGACTTGTTTAGCCTTCGACAGAGCTCTTCCTTCGACACGGCGGTCACTTCGCCACGCATGATCTCGAAAGCTTTGATTTGAATGGAAGAACCAGACTCCATCAGGTCTGCATGGCAGAAAATTTATGGACCAGCAAGAGGAAAGTAGTGGAGATGCTGGTCACTGCTGGTGCTAATTTGAGCGCTCGGGTGGCAAAGTCATGGTCTCCGGATGATCACCAGACCCTTGGGTTTACATGCCTACACAGCCTCATCTACAAGGCCTACCGAACGAAAGGTCGAGATGAGTTGGAAGCTCTCGTTCTGTTGATAAAACAGGGCGCGGATATCTTTGCGGTTGATCACCACGAACACACTGTATCAATGCGCGCATATCTGCCCAACAGTAGCGACAATCAGTATTCATCAAAGGGATCTTATAGGGGAGATCTTTGGGATGCTGCTTTAGCAATATGCGGCTACGACATAGAGAAGCATCGGGTTTCATACCCAAGAGTTCCCAGATACAGCAGGAGTTATCGCAGGAAAGACTTTGAGAGACTATGGGAGGGACATGAAACTTCATGTCCATATTGGGAGGATAATCGATACCCGGCAACAGGTGGTGTTGACGACTTTTGGAAACAGCCCATTCGACGATGCGATCATATCGTATGTTCAGATTGCCAGGAACACCCAACGGACAGTAATGCAGAAGAAGAATCCAAAAAAGACGCCAACCTTCCAGCTTATGCGCAGACTTCGTATCGTGAATGGATTGTATCATATAGCAATTCAGAGCCTGATCCGAACGAGTACATATTTAGCTACCCGCCGGAGACTCCAGATTGGGAAATTGAATACGAAGAATATCTTGAAATGGTCAAAGATCAAGAGGGGGAACAGGAAGAGATTGCGAGGCTTAGGCGAAGCAGGGAATCTGATTATGAGTCTGAGTCTGATGGTGGAGTCGGCCTCTTTGAGGTACCAACCGGTCTTACACCGCCGACCACAGAAGACGGGGAAGCAGCATATGAGGAGATGGAGGTTGAAGAAACAAACAATCTCTCACCGCCGACTAGTGAAGATGGAGAGACAGCCTTTGAGAGATTAGTTGTTGCATTTGAGGATGAGGATGAGTATAAGGAATCAGAATGGCATGAGCATCTAATTCGAGTAGCGGAGGAAGAAGGGCATGAATCAATGGAATAGATTGATGAAATTAGTTCTACATGAGTGAAGAACCAGAAATTACGGAAATGATTCAGTTTCTAGACGTACTCTCAAAAGTGCGGCTTAACATAAAGCATGCCGCGCGGGATCTGACTAACCAGCCTTACGGACATATTCTGGTCAATAACAATTGAGGTTGAGCGCCTGCTTACTCACCTCCAAGTAGCTTACTCAATCCCTCCAGGCCCAAGTCTCCGAACCGCGCGTGGAGAGCGGCAGAGCACTGGGCCGCATTCGCCGCAGCGCCAAGTACGGGACTACTTCTATGTGGACAATGTCTTCATCTCCGCCACGCGCGGCTATAAAATTTGATTTGTAAAGGCACAAAACTGGCTGGAGATCTTTGAAATCGATAGGATGTATTAATGCACGTGGAATGATTAACCTTGAAGTTTATCTACTGATTGATTCTATATAAATAAGGACAACGCAACTCAAACTTTAAATAATAGCATCTCACTCAATACAATCACAGATACAATCATCACCTTCAAGACATACTATTTTATTTCAGCAGTAATTCATACTTTACAACAAGAAAATCAATATGTCTGCCCTAAAGAACATCGCCCTCATCACAACGAGCACCCGAAAATCCAGAGTCGGTCCCCAGATAACCAGCCTCGTCAATCAAATCATCACCGGCGATGCGGACGCCAGAAAGGGTACCAAGATCACCACGGTAGACGTCGCCGACTTCAACCTCCCGGTCTTCGACGAAGAAATCATGCCTGCCATGGTTCCAGAGAAGGGCTCCTTCAAGCACGCGCACTCCATCGCTTGGAGCAACGAGATCAAGAAATACGACGCCTACATCTTTGTCATCCCCGAATATAATTACGGCTTGGCTGGAGGAACTAAGAACGCTATCGATTATCTATACAACGAGTGGATTGGGAAGAGTGCTTTGATCATTAGCTATGGTATTTTTGGGGGCAAGACTTCGAATGAACAGCTCAACGGTACCCTCAAGGGTATGAAGCTGAACGTGGCGGAGACCAGGCCCGCCTTGGCTTTCCACGGCAACGTAGGATCTGATTTGTGGCTTGCCGGGGCTGGGCAGCTGGGCGATGACACAAAGAAGGACATCTTGACTGAGACACCTACCATTCTCAAGGGCTTTAGTGAGCTGAGGGATTTGATGGAGAAGCAGGTGCCCAAGGATGCCGTCCAGAATGGGGCATAAATGTGTGAAAAGATGAGGCGTTAGAGACTGATCCGCTACGCTTTGTTTCAGAAATATAGAGATTGAAGCACCTAGGCTGTCCCTTACCGTTAATGGAAGTTTTATCCTCAACTTCAACAAGCCAAGATGAACAATAACATGTCATGGCTACAGGAGACTGACACTAATTCTCTTTATTGATGTTTACTAGGCTAATATTATGTCGATTCGTAGCTTAGTTAGCGGTTGCCCCTGCATCGAATGGCTAAAGCCTTTCAGGAACGCCTGGAACGTTCTATAACAGATGAACCCAAGTTCCTTATAGCCGAGTCACCTACGCAGACTCAACGTTACTGTAGGTGCTTCGAAAAATGCGGCGCTCACATGGTTGCGGGTTTCGGCAGTGTCAGAATATGTCCCCAGGGCTGAAACCATTGGTCTGGCGTCTCGATTGCCGAGAGGCTATGACGGGAACAGTCATAGATCACGATAGATAGCTTTCTGGACTGGTATGTGGCTTGGTAAGTTTTGTATTAAATTCACCAAATCACCCCAGTTTTCTGCCCCAAGTTAGATCATAGGAATGCGAATATGAACTGTATCTGAAACGAAAGTATGTGTGAGTATTAGATGTTTGCGGGTCCCTTTCTTCTTGTCAGATGATCTCCCGAGTCCTCGCACAACATCATCAATTGGGTATTGAGTGATGCAACACTTGAGGCCTTCATGATCAAGACCTAGTTCTTTCGATATTCTTTGATGCTGTGCCAAGCTCGAAAATCTTCAATATGCCATTGAATCCAAGCGGTGAAACGGTTATCGTAGGTAGCCCTGCCATATGCGTCTTCCTAAGCCATTAATGAATTATTCCCGTAGGCTACTGAGTGGGCTCTACTCTCCATCGCTACAGCTGTTATTCTCGCCCGGCTTTACCTACGCCTTGTTCTACAAAGACGGAGACTCCTTCTGAGCGATGTCTTCATGTGCGCCGCATGGGCATCAGCCGTCACCTTGGCGGCGTCTGATATCACTTTCTATCGCCTTGGGGTTCTCCGTAAAGACATTAATCTCAGCCTTGAGGGTTATGCAGGCTCACCAGATGATGTCGAGAGGTTTTACAAGGTAGTCAGCTTGAATTTACAGAACTATTATCGACCTGCTAACATAATGTATGAACAGCTATACTATTTCTTTAATTATCCCTTCCATACAACATTCTATTTGTCAAAAGCGGCTCTACTATCTGTATACCTCCAGATTTTCCCGAGTTTCATGGTAAAACGCCGCCGATTTCTATGGGGAACTATTATATATGTTGCGTTGAGTTACATCGCGACTATTTTAGTCCTTGCCTTGTCGTGCTTGCCCTCGTACAGAAATTGGTGTGTTTTACCCATCGAATCAGTCAATGGTTGACAGGAGCTAACTTCCTCCCAGGACGTTGTCACCGGATAGATGCTCGATTGAAGTCATCAAAGTCACTTTCGAGATAGCGTGGGCTTTAACTATCGCCGGAGATATCCTTAGTATGCGCCAAGTATCATCTCAACTACTTTCGCTGACTTAAGATACTTACTAGTCTTTATTCTACCATGGCTTGTTATCTCCGAGCTCAAGCTAAGCAAAAACTTGAGATACAGTCTCTACGCGACATTTCTTCTTGGTCTTATCAATATCATTTTTTGCATAGTTCGCTTCGCTCAAATAGAGAAATATGGTGCGAATTTGAAGATCACCATCAGTCTTGTCGGTAAGCGACTCTCTATGCACCTGTTTCACAAGAAATAACAAAGGTGACGAAATCAAGCTAACTTTGGCTTTTGACAGAACTCTGGAGTTTCATCGACGCTTGCATTGGCTTGATAATTGCTTGCCTCCCGTCATTACGACCTTTCTTCAACTGGAAAGAAAAGGTACAATACTACGGTAACAGCAGCGGCCAGGATAGTAAGGTTGACTCGAGGAGGCCAATGTTATCCTCAGCTCCGGATACGTTGTGTCCACCACCTAATGTCCATATGAGCGAGGACATGCAGTTTTCAGTTGTATGAGGATACGGGCGTCTTAAACGACCGAGTTGTGAAGTTAAAGGACATTTGAAGGCATGAAATAATACCTTTGGTTCAGTGGATTTTAGTACTGCTATTTATGTGGATTCAAAGTGATTTCAGCATCGCCTCCAATTTTGAATTCATTCACGGCTGAGAAATGAGGCTTCATGGAATTTAAATCACCAAGTAAAAAATATTGAGTTCTCGATTCATGTACAAATGACGAACAAGCCGTCTGTTGAATATGTTCAGTTGCGTAAGCTATATACAAAGAAGTGTAGTCCGGCCCTGAGTGAAGTCCAGTCACAAATCCGGACTCATATCACGTTATACCAGCTAAGAAAAGTCCAAAGAAACAAGAGAGTCGCAAGGGGGAAAGAAACTGCTATATCATCTTGATCTCCAGCAAATTGGCTTTCTTAGAATCGTTTCTCGTCAATTCCCTTAGGAGACAGTCATGGTGGCGGAACCAGCACTGTTGTAGCCCTCGACAGCAAGGATCTGGTAGTTGTGAGATCCGAGGTTCATGCCGTGGCTGGCCCAGGCGTTGAAGTGAGCAGCGGTGTTGACAGAGCCGGAGGATCGCTTGTTTCGGCGAACAGACCAGTACTGCTGGAAGGTCTTGTTGCCATCAATGGAGGGGGCGTTGTAGCGGGTGCTGACGAAGATGTCGTAGACGGAACCGTCGACGGTGACCTCGCCCTTCTTCTGGCCACCGGAAGAAGGGTTGTAGGTACCGAAGTTCTCAACGATATAGTACTCGATGAGAGGGTTGCGGGTCCAGCCGTAGATGGCGAGGTAGCTGTTGCCGTTGGGCTGGTAAGAACCAGAGTACTTGATGGTACTAGATGAAGAGTTAGTGGAAGCTCAAGTCATTACTGAATGACAATATCCTACCGGGCAGAGCCAGGGTTCCAGCCCTTTCCACCGACGTGGTTACCGTTGCCGCTCCATCGCATGCTGAACTGGCCACCGTTTCCGTTGGTGTAAGTGACGGAGTTGGGAGAGTCGGTCCAGAAAGAGTAGTAGTAGCCACCGTTGGTACCGGTAGAGGGGCTGGTGCGCTTCTCGAGGTTGGCAGCCTCCTCAATGGGGTTGGAGGGAGCGGCCATGACGCCAGTGAAAGCCGAGACGGCGGCGAGGAGGTAGGTGAAGGAAACCATGTTGATGATTTAGCTTGGTAACTGTTGGAGACTGAAGCTGTGAATTGATTGAATTGGCTGGTGATAAAAAGTTGAGATGATGAGGATCGTTGTCTTATTTATATTCCTGAGCCGAGAATCCTTCTGTGCCTTGCATCACCCGAGCTTGGCTGCTTGGCTCATGCTGACAAGACCTTAGTGGGGAAAAGGAATTCCCTAACATGGATAAAAGTGCCCGCGATCGATCAGGATCGGTAGTCTAGAATCAGCATGAGCTGAACACCCAATTTTGCCGGCCAGATATCCAGGGCAGGCCAGACCATACCAGGCCTGAGGGGAAAGTAAGGATCGTCGAAATGGATGTTTTCCCAGCATTCAGCCAGTTGACAGTATTCATCCCAATGTGATAGTGGGTCGATGGTGTTTCGGGAATTCAACCAAGCCGGTACTCATCTCCGGATTATGAAACAACCCAGGTACTTGGTTTATCCGGATTTGGTGCAATTTCGGAGGACCAAGGCCCGGATCATCCCATTTAGGATAAGAATCTTCTCCATAGAAAGGAGCAAAAGTCGGCATTCGTAGCATCGAGCCACATGGCATCGACATGAATGTTCCTCGGCCCCAGTAAACGTCGCATTGACTACCGAGACCCTAGACAAATAGCGGAATCGTTCATCCAGTGACGGACTTTCATCACAAAGGAGAGCAAAGGATTATCAATTCAGCCTAAAAAAACAAGGCAGCGTTTCAGAAGATCAGCCCGAGCCGTGAAGGTTCAGACCATGCATATCAACAGTATACTTTCGTCTATTAAGATCCAAACAAACCTAGACTCATGAAGCATGGCATGACTCAGGGATAATACGACTAAAATCTGTCGGATGCACTCTTGAATCGCCAGCCTTATTCTCGCTAATTGGTGCATTTATTATTCAAACATGATCCGTGCTCAATCCTCACGGTCCTCTATCTGACCACTCCGAGCAATTACGGTGTATTTGACAGGCGGGAAGATGCTACGCTGTAACGCCTTAAGGCGGTCTGACATACAATTGGGCTCGGCTAAATTTAAGGACCTAGAGAGTAGGGAGCATAGTACAGCGGATCCCAAGTCCCTGCTAGTGGCGATACCACTAAACTATTCAAGGTACATATCAATGCATCACACAATCAAGGTCGCGGGGAAGGGTGATGGCAGGATAACTATCCCCTTCGTAGGGCCGGCCAAGCAAGGAGGCTCTGTCTTGGCAGCATATTCGGTCAGCCATTTCAGGCAAAATACATCAATGCCGAGTCTGATGCAACTCCTATTCCGTTATTATCCGTTCAATATGATCGACCATCGATCAGTTCGGTTTCACAGAGTTGATGCCGTGGATATGGCTTCCCAGCATCATCTACAACCACATACGACCAAAGCTCGTAGAAAATACGGGATCCCGTCTGCTCTCCCATCGTCAAGCTGCGAAGCGCTGGATTAGTAGTTGGGTCGGTGACGACCAGCGAATCCCCGGTGTTGTATGTTATTTTTGCTCCAATGAGATGACAATCAATTGTCGGATGGTCTAGAATCCTATGTTGTGATGTAGTTCACGGACGGTTTCGTATTCTGGTGGTGGTGGTGGTGGTAGGTAGTTCAGCCAGTTTACGTATATCCGGGCTCAAGAAGGCGGTAAGGTAAATCCATGGCATTATTCAGGCTACAAAACGACCGAAACTCTGTATATGGCCATCGTAGCAATATTCTTGCCATTTTTGACAAATATGATATCAGGCTGTAGGACTTCGGTGGCTTCTGAATTCGTATTATCCATAAGGTTGTCAAACATGCTCTTGTTCGCGTTCGCTCCGAATATCCAAAGTAGGTATTTTCTGATCAAGGAAGGATAACTTCCGGTTTTAATGCGCTCTCAACTTTGGCCATGTATAATCAGCTCTTTTTAGCTGTCTGCATCTATTTATTAAGTGGCTGCAGGAAATAACACGCCACTTTGTGACATAGTGACTGGGTGAGCAATATCAAAGAAGAAGGCAAGGAAAAAAGGCAGCCAAAAGATACCATTCTATGTCACCAGGGTTCGCATGGTTCTATGAAGATTTACGGCATCATTATCTAGGGGAACAATTCATATCCCGAGTATCAGGAGAGTTGGATACATAAGGTGACATTTTGTTCAAAAACTCGTGTTGAAAAAACGTGCTCGTAGTATCAATGTATTTGAAACGAGATTTACAAGGATTGCTGTTCAAATAAGAATGCTTCTTGGCGAAAAGTTTGGCTATCTTCGTGATGAATATTGAAGTCCGTACAGTTGTGTAAAGAAAGCTATTGTGTAAGATAGGCACACTTAAAGCTTGGTTATAACTTATAGTAGAGCATAAATAATCAACCAATAATGATGAGTGAAAGTCAATATATGTATGTCGTTGATTACAAGACGTACTACAGATCAATGAATTCATTTTGCAACAAGGTGCCGGGTAGGGAACAAGTGATAACGATAACGATAGCGATAGCGATGAGAAAGTCTTGATAGCCCCACTGGAAAGTTCTTCCAATAATGCGCTAACATAAGTAGCTAAGAAACAGACGGTTTACTGATAATATACTACACTAGAGTACAATCCCTGCACGACGATCGACTTGCTCATCTGGGAGGTTTTGCTGACGCATCAACACTTTGAATGGATTATTTACGCTAAGAATTATGTATTGTTTTTCAGAAAAGCGTGTCCAAGAAAGCTTACTCTTGATGTCAAGCTCTTTAATTCTTTTACTCTTGTTTTTGTTTCTACTTACATGTCAATTTCTGCGAGCAACACTCGCGGAAGTCAACATTGAGCTTAGTGTTTCTTCTGCCCGTTAAAGTCAATATGAAGCACGATGGAGAATCATCGAGTTTCATCAGATAAACATTTTGAAACGATGGCATCAACTGAAGACTTTGTTTTTTGAGTTCAGTTTGAACACTGTGAACAAGACAAACACACTCTGTTCTTTTAAGTGTCTATTCATAAGGGATAAATGAAGAAGAAATTAAGTATATTATTGTTTTTAAAAGACTACTCAGGTTGTGAATGCCTTCTTTCAGACTCAAGATATGATGGTAAAGAACCGGAACCCTCCGCGTCGTGCCCTGGAAGCCCAATATCGCTGTCATCAGGCTGAGCATCCCCCTCTTTTCTCTCCATCGTGAATTGTATAGGTAGCACCAGTTTTAAAGAAGCGGATGCAACATTAATCGTGATATGTAACTGATAGGTCCTGGCAACCAGGCAAGAATAGAAAGTTGGCAAAAACATTTTCTTGTTGCTTGAAAAACTTGTTAAAGGGATCTCCACTTGGGAAACGAACGCCTCGGGAGTTGCAGATGCAGCAGAAGCCGTTTGTTTCGGAGCATCCCTTTCCCAAGATAAGTCCATATCCATTTTCTTCAGTATGGTTTCAGAGCTGCTATAACAATCTCTCGCATTGACGATGTGGGGAAGCTGTTGCATAGGTTCATCTTGAGACCATGTTTCTGACTCAATCTTTGCGGAAATACTGCATGTCTGAGGCAAAGAAGACTTTTTATCCGATGGCTTCATGGTAAGAGCCGCGGTGATATTGAACGGATGGAAAGACTTTCCACCAGTATCAAGCACCAGAGGATCAAATTGCCCTGCAGATAAAGTGATCTCCCCACTAGACCGTGAGAAGACACTGGATTTCAGCTGCTTGGATGCCTCGAATTTATAAACCCGACTATCGGTTGGAATCTTGAGAAGAGGATGTTGGACGAAGCCTGGTAAGAATTGAATGGTCTCTTTTGACTCAAGTTTGGCATACTCCGGACATGCTGAGTCCCAAACTTGGGCAATGACACCATATTCAACGCGAACCCCTCTGGGGATCATCACCTCGCTCTCCCAGCCTGTGATACTGGGTGGAAGCTGCGAATGTAGCTGGCGTGTTTCTTGCCAAATGACATTATGTGAACAGGCTTCTGTACCGAGGCCATTAGGAAGAACGAAGTAGAATGGAATGGTGTAAGTCTCGTTTGGCTGCAGAACCTTTGTCGCTGGAAGTGACATTTGCTCAGCAGGCATTTCGAGGTCAAGTAACCGATGCCATGTCTCGAATGACAGATTTGCATTAGGTCGTTCAACACTTGAGTCGCATACAAATCTTATGGAGATCTTTGTGAAAGACGTTGGTTTCTTTGGCTTGATATTGATTGCCCCTTTGACAATTGAACCGGGGCGGTAACGTTTTGAAGCATAATGATCATGAATAGTAATGTTCAATCCATTTCTCTTTGGAGGGAGAATGGAATTGAGACTTTGAAGTGCTGATGGATTAAATGGACTAAGAACTGGGCGTGTCTGCAGAGGGACGCCTGAACGTTGTGTATAAGGAGGTTCCATTATGACAATATGGTGAAAGCTGGATGATATGTTGTGATGGTGTTTGCCTTATTGTTATAAGAATTTCTGCCTGCTCAGGCAGTCACATTTTGTTCAATGAGTCGCGTCAATTGGACAATTGACATGGCAAGTGACTCACTTGATTTGGATTATTGAGGTCATCGGCTTAATCTGACCCGAGTACTTTACGCGTGTTATGCAGAAAATAATACGCGCATGCTTGGATGCTACTATGCAGAGACGGGAATAAACCGTGCAATTGAGTCACTGGGTGTCGCAAGCAGAGTCATCAGATACCTTACCAGTTTGGTAGCCAATTAGCGATAAAAAGCGTGAAGGATTGCATGTGTGTTACTACGATTATTTCACGGTTCTCGCATAAGACGGCACGATAACCAGCTTTAGCTTTCCCTGCCTGGCTGATTAATTCGTTCTTACGGATGCCTACAAGGTGTGCGCCCGGGAGATCTGATTGGCCTGAAAAGTTGGTTCGTAAGACGGTCAAGCCTAGTTGAATCGATGCACTAAACTCGATCTATCTTGCCGAGATGTCACATCACATAGCCTTTGAACTATGACTTGGGATTCCACTTGTATTAATTGGTCAGCTGAAATGAGTCATGTATATTATTGACTATTAAACCAATACAGAGGCTATTTCTACAACATAAAATGCCCGTTTGACTGTAATCGTCGTCTTCCTCTCAAGACGTTACAGAGAATCCACCATCGCCCAGTCATGACAAGACTCATCGATTCGACCTCGTTCTACTCTCAAAAGACTTTAATTGCAGATAAATGCTGTATGGAAGCCTACGATCTGCGGTACGAGCTATAGATATCTAGGTGGCGTTGCTGAGACGTTAAAGGTATGGCTCGAGAGTAAACTTATTACTACCCAGACAAGGACATCACAGGCCCCAACTACTTGGCAGAATTTCTTGCTGGGATTCGTTGAGCAGGTGATTTGATGTTCACAGTGATTGCCGACATATTCAAGTGCGGAGGCCATGGCAGCAGTGCCTGATGAGTCTTACAGCGGGTAATTATAGATTGCGAAAGGCCAAAACCAGCACAGTTAGAAATTTGGATTAAATTGAGACGCTCGAGCTTTCATTTATTTATGCACAATAGAGAAAAGAAATACGCAAGCTCCACTAGAAGCTAGGTTGATACATAAATATGCCGCGATGGCGGACTATTTATTCTAAGTATTTAAGGTATAATACAACGTGCGTGCGGATAAGACTTTAAGAACTTCACTTGCAATCTTTTGTAACTCTGAAACATAGACCTTTATTATTTGTGAAACTAACTGGACATAGTAGTGGGATTAAGGGAGTGGATGATGCATAAGAAGAGGTATGGGCAGTTGGCTTCGAAGGCTCAAAGAGCATTCTGGCCCAGTACCGCATCAATATAATGACAAAACGGTTGACGCATCTGGTAAAGGGAAAAAAGAGGCAAAGAGTGATGGTTTGGCAAGGAATTGCTTCAGTCTCAGAGCGGCTTTGACGATAAGCTCCAGATTACAATCAAGCGATCTCAGGACAGGTGCCCAGAATGATGCACTCTGGGTTAACGCCAATAATGCATCGGTCGCCATCCATGATGCTGTCTTGGGGACACACAGGTTTCTTGACAGAATAGCAGTCAGTGCCCCGGGCGTAGAAGTTAGGTGGGCAGGATGGCCCCTTCTTGAGGACACACTCGCCATTTTCGAGTGTGTAGCCATCGCGACAGGCCGGCTTTTGGTATGAAACACAGTAATCACCCATTGGGGTGGTGTTGGGAGGGCAATCGGCTTGCAAAACGCACTTCCCGTTAGAGAGAGTGCTTCCGTTCGCACACTCAGGGGTTTTGGAACGGGAGATACACTGGCCCGTCTTCTCATCGAACTCGGTAGAGCTGTCTGGGCATTCTGGGCCCTTGTTAGATACACACTGATCTCCCACTAGGGTGTAGTCCCCGGAACAGTTGGCCCTCTTGACACAAGTATCTCCACTACGGACTGTATCCGGTGGGCAACTTGGCAGGCTGTCGGCAACACATCGTCCATTCTTCAGGCTAAAAGGAGGGAGACACGATGGTCTGTACCTGTGGATACAAGCACGTCTCTCCAGGGAGTAGATGTATTCGGGCTCTGGGCAGATGGGACTCTTGATAGAGACACAGTACTCCCCTTCCGGCATCGTATCATCCGGACATTTGGCAGTAGTACGAGTGACACACTGAGAGCCCAATTGTACGAGGCCATCCTTGCAGCCAGGCTGAACATTGTCGTGGATACAGTAGTCGCCGTTCCTGGTGGTTCCAGGTGGACAACTGAGAGTGGGCTCTCCAACACAAGAGCCGTCTTTGTGCTTGAGACCTTTGGGACATTCAGGTGTGTAAGTGTTGGAGACGCACTCGCCATCCACAACGATTGAGTCATTTGGACACTCGGGGCCATCAACAAGGCACTCCATGCGACTGGGGGATAGCTTGCCTTCGGCACAGTAGGGATCCGTTTCGTAGACACATTTGTCCTTGCGGAACTTAAGAGGGCTTGGGCAGGAGGCTTCCTCTTTCCTGTAGCAGACGCCCTTCTCGACGAAACCTTTTCCACTGTCGCAATCTGGCTGGGGTCCTGGGCTTGTGACGCACTTACCGTCACGAAGTACCGAGTCGGTTGGGCATGTAACCGAGCCTGAGTTGTCCTTGAAGCAAAAGGTGCCATCAAAGTCTCCCAAGTCTTTGGGGCAGCACGCTATCTTATCAGTGACGCGGTCCCATCTGTTCACGTATCCAGCCTGGCAGGTGAGTCGATCCCGTCTCAGACAACGAGCTGCCACTTTATCGAAGTTGAAGCCCGGCGGGCATCCGGGCTGACTGTTGGACACACATTCGCCATTGGTCAGGGTTCCTTCCTTACAGGAAGGAGTTCTGCTGTATTCGCACACTCCGTTCCGGAACGTGGACCCGTTAGGGCAAGATGGTCCAGACTGGTGCAAACACGTGCTGCCGGAAACAATGAATCCAGGTGGACAGGATGGAGGTTGCTCAGAGATACATTGACCTGTCCAGCTTTGTTTGGTACCCGATGGACAGCTAGGCTCTTTGGTATGCACACACCTGCCATCGACCACCTTCAGCCAGTCTTGGTAACATGTTGGGCCTTCGTCCGAGACACAGAGATTACCCTGGGCACGGAACCCTTTTTGTGGGCATTTCGGTACTTGATCGACGGTACAGAGTCCGTTCACAATCTTCTTTCCGCCTGGGCAAGTCGGTTCCTTCTTCAACACACACTGGCCGTTATCCAGTATGGCGTCTGGAGGACAGCTGGGCGGTACCTTGGAGGCACAGCCGTCCTTGGTCGGCACCAAGCTTTTATCCTCGCAGACAGGGCCAGAGGTGAGGACACAAACACCATTTGCAAAGTGCATGTCAGGTGGACAGACAGTGGATTTGGGATAGACGCAGCTGACCCCGTTGAAAGTCGTGCCCTGGGGACAACATTTGGTATTTCCATGATCGTCAGTGGAGATGACAATATCATCCAGGGTGATTTTCTTTCCCACTCTCTGGCACGACGAGCCCATCAAGCATGAGCCCAGTGTGCTAGCCTGAGTGCCCAATGGTGTCGTCAGTAGCCCAGGACCCCCATTAAAGATTTGTTGGGAGTCCTGTGCCCAGACAACAGAGCTGCCGAGCAAGACGGCGACGTCTCTCAGGCGCGTCATCGCGAAAACGCCGGACACGGCTTGCAAAGGAAACAAAAAGTGTTTTTGTGTGAAGGAGAAGAAGAGAGTAGTTCGTACTTGGTGTGTGTCTGTTGCTTGAGTCCTGTGGCTCTGAGATAGTGTGCTGTCGTGAGGTATAAGTACTTGATTACCATCTGGTAAGCCAGCTATTCAAGGCGGACACCACATAGTTCTACAGACGCAAGCAGGAGTCGATAGATCCCCAGACTGAACCCAGCGACATCCGGAACCCCCTCCTTCACGCGGCTGGTATCCGTGGAATTGTGTCGGTTGTGATTGCAATGGTGGAGAAACATCCTCAATTCTGTAGAGCTTCAGCAGGGTGACGATTTCAAGGGAGTTCAAAGTTCAGATTATGACTTATTATTAAGACATTACGGTCAAGACACGGCCGCTACGGGCGGCATCTGAAGCAGGGTCATTCTTCAAGCAAGGAATCTGAGGGACTAATCGTAAATAGTCTGAGCCACTCAGGATGCATCATGTAAGTCTCCGCCTCCCCGTCCGGTGAGACTTGATCTTCAACATGTAGGCTCAACGAGGTGGACTTTTATCTCAGCTTCAGCACAAGCAGGGCAGTTCGAGTTTCTCGTAGTCTCTTTCCGAAGTCGGCAGTATGTTGTGTTGAACCTTATGACAATATGTCCCTCAAGATGTATTAGGTTACCAAGCAAAAAAAGAACACAATATTAAATACGCTTTGAGGCATCCTTCATGATACCTCAAAGCCACTGATTTTCTCAATATCAACCCAAGGTTCACAAATTGACAAACCTTCGCAAAAGAACATCACCAAGAACCACCACAAGTGGGTATGTTGTTTGAGACATTTGCGAGCATTGAGACTGAATGTACTTTTGTTTGCTCCTTGGGCTCTGGGTTGTATGTCTTGCCAATGTTCTTTGATGACATAGATGGCTGTGCCTTCTCCATCTTTGAAAGTTGGGCGTTCTGGGTTTTGATCGAGGGGAATTTCGCGTCCTGATATAGCTAGATGATCTGCAATCCCGCTTTCTGAAGCCACACACTATTTAGCCGGTTCCGCTTTTGGGCTTGGCAAAAGTCCCGTTGGCCTAGTCATATCCTTTGAGACTGCCAGGAACTTCTCTTTAATTGGTGGTTTGAAAAGATATCAGGGATCAAGGTACAGAAAGGTGCAATGTAGTAGGGGTTCAGGTTCTTTGGAATGATTTTGAATAAGCATCTGGGAAGATCCGAGGAATGACGGGTGTCAGGCTTAGATGAGGAGATGGTACTTGTGTCAGAAGAGATGCATAGCGTTGTCCTGTCACCTGATCTGAGACTTGTTTTTGACTAGCAATGCTAGTGTCTTATTAGTGGATTTGTGTTGTGTAGTGGAATGGGGCAATCAGACTTGTAACCCTGGTCTTATAACTTGATGTAATGTGAGAAAGAAATATGTGAGAATTGATTCATTGTCAAGCTGAAGAGCTAATATCCAAAACATGGAGAAAGGCCTATGACCAAGTGAGACTGATATCTCAGACATCAAAGGGTCGTATCAGGATTCCAATAGGATCTCAACAAAAGAAGCCGCTGCAAGGGGTGAGACGGCACGGCACGGCAAGGAAGAGCTACGACCTGATACGCCCGGCAAGGGATGGAATACACAACTCTCCCGTCTTTTCTAAATTACGTCATGTACCCAAACTCACGACAAGTATACGGAACTTGAGATTATGTATGTTTTGCTTCAATACTTTGGAGCTTATTGGAGAAAGTACAGTGTAATTGGAATCTTAGTCCTTTCAAAAGGAATGAAATGAGGAGAGATACATTGCTTTCACGCCCACCCGTCCCAATCTTGTCGATATCGAATGAATGACTTCAGCACAAGAGTCGTATGTTATATAACAGTTCCACTTGCCCCCATCAATTAAGACCTCGCATACCCGCACAACAAGTCCCCAACTAAAATTGTCTGCTGTACCTGCAGCGGCCTTTTTCACTTTCACTATGGCTTGGCCGGTCCGACTCTGCTTAGTTCTGAGAGCCCTCGCGTGGGTAGCACAGGCTCAAGAATGCCCGGGGGTTAGTTCCGATATGGTGTAGGGTTGACCTCTCTTTTCATCTTGAATATCGAAGAACTGACTTCAACCAGATCCCATGTCAAATTCAAATTGTATCCTAATTCTCAAACCTTTGCCCAACCTGGAGACGGTGAAGTCGATTTTCTGACCAACGTCCCGACCTTACAAGACTGCGCCAACCACTGTGCGGTTAATGAAAAGTGTAAGGCTTCCGTATGGAACGACATAACCCATGAGTGTCGACTCATAGGTGAAACGGATGGTTGCCAAGATGAAGAACCCTCCCAACACTCTCTATGGAGGGTTGGTTTTATCGACGACACCAATAATATCGGATGTTCTCAAAAAGAAATCGACGCGAAATGTGCTGATAAAGAAAACGCTGCGCGTCTCGAGGCTCAAAAACAATGCACCACGGGCAGCAACGACCTCCGGGCTGAAGTAGCACGCCTTGAAGCCGAAAATAAAGCCCTTCGTTCCGCAAGGAATCAGGCAGAACGAGAGTTGGCCGACACAAAAACGGCTAGAGAAGAGGACCAGAAACGCCTCAACAGGCAGTGCCAAGATAAACTCAATGAAGAAATTGAGAAGCGGAGAAAGGCCGTCAAGGACGCGCGGGACGATGCCGAACGCAACTGCAGGTCAAAACAAGACACTGATCTCCAGAAACAACTTGATGAGCTCAGAAGAGAATACTCCGACAGAATGAAGGCAGATAAGCTAGAGCGCGACCGTATCGAGAGCCAATGTGCCCAGGATCAGAAACGTTATACCGACGATTATAACAGGCTCAGTCAGAAATGCGTTGATGATCTGTCCGAAGCCAACCAGCAGAAGAAGGACTGCGACAAGAAGAGCAATGAAGCCATCCGACAAACTGAAGAGCAAATTCGACAATGCACTGAGAACCTCAAGGCTGTCAAAGATCAACAGAAACAGTCAGAGAACCAATGCCAGACAGAAAAGACCAACCTTCAAAAGGAATGCGACAATGTTCGAAACAGTGACAAGACGCTCTTGGAGGCCACATGTCAAGCCGAAAAGGATATCATCAACAAGCAATGCACTCATGATCTCGAGGCTGCCAAGAACCGGCAGCAGCAGCTCGAGTCTAAGTGTCAGGCAGAAAAGGAGGTCATCAACAAACAATGCAATTATGATCTTGATACTGCCAAGAACCTGCACCACCAACTTGAGACTAAGTGTCAGGCTGAAAAGGAAGTCATCAGCAAGCAATGCACTTATGATCTCAATGCTGCTAAGAACCAGCTACAGCAGCAACTGGAGTCTAAGTGCCAGAGGGAGAAAGACGACCTCGACAAGCAATGCAATGATAAGCTGGTCAAGGAGCAGCAGACTTCAGATAACGCATGCCAAAAAGAAAAAGAGGAGCTTCGAAAGGATTGTGATGACCGCTGTAAGACCCAGGCGCGGGGCAAGGACGACATCTGCTACGACCCAGGCTTTGGCGCCTGGCCTGACACAATTCCGGCCTTTGAAATTGACGATGCGATGTATGTGCTGAAGCCCAACACCAATCTTAGGCCAGGTTATTCTCAAGAGCGTACGGCTACTTCCCCCGCTAGCTGTGCCAGGGAGCACTGCAACAACGAGAGCGACTGTATTGCCATTCGGTGGGATGTCAACAAGGTAAGACAAAATGTCATTGTTTCTTGTAATTCGTTACTAACTTCCTCACCCAACAGCCAAACACCTGCCATGTCTTCATCGACTCGCCGTATAGCCCATTCGAGAAGAGTCGCTTAAGGGACTACAGCAACTCCTACATGATCGTTAAGAGTGAGAGGATGCGGTAAATATCCACTTGGAGAGTTGGGTAGCCCAACAAAGTGCCTTGGTAAACTTGTCGGGCCTGTTGGCGTCTATTGCTGCGCATCGGATTAGTCAATAAATTGAGTTTGAGGTGGGAGTAGGGACGGGATGGTGAGGATGGATCTAATAAGCCCATAGTCAGATGGGAAGCAAATAGCAATCAATCTTTCCTTTTGTAAACGAACAAATCTCTTCCAGTGTGGTGATGAGGCTAAAAGGTGCTGTTGCCTAAACTCAAGACGCGTTCAACATGTTCACCCAAAGAAAAGGGAACTTTTCTCCGACGTTCTTGACGAATCTGTCGACTCCTACGTTACGTGGCATTTTGAAGATTCAGAGCGCCACAATATGTCACCAGAGACTCTAATCATCCAGAAACATAGGCACCGGCGAGGGTAAGAACATTAAAGACAATGTTATTTGCGTTGTGGAAATTTGGCCTTAACCCTAGACAAGGTACTACAGAGTTTTCCCTGTTATAATGAGTATACACTATAGACAGGCTACCGCTACTCATTATCTTGAGGAGCTTCTCTTAAGATTTATGCGTGATAGTAGAGGACATGTATGACGAAAACATTATCCTAAGTGAGAAGTATTGCTTACCATGAGCTTGAACCAGCCAAATAATGCCTCCACTCTACGAGCTCTGTCGCCTATTTGAATGAATTGTCACGGCAGGCTCATGTTGCTATGACATTTTATTTCCAAATGTAAGTGGCTTTATTGGTATTTGATACCAAAACTTGCAGCAGTTCGTAAAAGCAGTTACAATAAGAAATATCTTCCTAACAAGCCTGAACCGTGCCCCAGCTTTTCATCTGCTACCCGTAATTCAACTACTAAAACACATTCTGATTCCAACAGTCATAGATAGTATGGCCCGCAAAGATTGGGTTTAAGGGCCAAACAACACAGAATCGATCTACAAGTGTTGGATATTAGCGATGCTTTAATGCAATAAAACGATAGATTTTACTGACCCAGTATTGGAGTGAGGCTTTATTGTCTCTCAGCTCTTGGAATTTCGCGTCCAGTTTTTCTCAAATAACATTAGCAAGGTGCAATATGCTCTGAACCGTCGTGGTATGCTTACCTGCCGAGACACGGAGCACGCCGTCAAATTCCGGTCGTTTGCTTACTGCCATCAAGTTGGTCAGGAATTGGGCAGCCTGTGGGGCATTGCCGATTTGGTTGGCTGAAAATAGAACAGCTGTGATGTTTTAGTATCTTACACTGGACCTTAAACACGAATGAAGATATAGACTTACCATCCCGGGGTTGATTGGCAGCTTCCAATTTCTGCTGGCAGGCAATGATGGCATTCTGTAGGGTGTCTTCAGCCTCTGGTATAGGCCACCCGTCAGTGATGATGATGACAAGGATTGGGCGCTCAAAATCCGCATTTGCGTTGGTCTTGCTATAGATGAACGGCTCGAGGATTTTGCTGTTCAGATTTGTCCCAATGTTGGTGCCGCCGTCCGGAACAAAGTTCATCTGAGCTTTAAGAGCATCTCCCTTTAGATCATCCATACCACCGCTTGATTTGTTTATGAAGCGGAGATGAGCGCCCTTCTCATCTGGCGAGAACAAAGACATTGTAGTCGCAATTTCACTGACGATCTCAGTCTGCGCCGGCCATCGATTTTCCTCTTTCATAGAGCCGCTGTCATCTTCACATCCCCTAGATTAGCTACGTCCGTAGTAATAGATGATTGACACTGGAAAGGGTACCGACCGCAATAGATGATAGGCTGATATAAGGCCATGTGAAACTGTGACTTCACGACGTTGGAAGTAAGAAATAGGTTGAGAGTTGGATTGTTCAAGACTGTATAAGCCTTTTGGAGAACACTCTGCCGGATCGGACTGCTAGGTGGAAAAAAGCTCTCCAAGCCATAAGTTGCCACGACATCGTCTAACAAGTCCTTCAATTCTGGCATTGTTTTTGGATATTTGGATACCTGCGAGGACGAACATTCTGTTAGCTATGTCTGCTTATGATTCTCAGTTCTCAGAGCAGCTTACCGGCGGCGCCATGCGAGGCACAACAATCTGATCGTTAATCATCTTGAAACCTGATATGACACTGTCTTGCAAGGGCTTTTTAGGCGTGAGGTAGTCAAGCAAGAGCGAGGCTGACGAAAACATGAACTGTGGAAGCGAGGTTTTGGTTGGGTTTTGGGGATCTGGATCAACAAGAGACTCTTTAACTTTGGGGTTTAGAAGACGATCTGCCAGATCCAGCGCCGTCTCGCCCTTGCTGTTCGGTGTTGAGACGGACGCCCCGCGGTCCTTGAGAGCTTTGACGATGACAGGATCCGGGTTATTCTTCAAGGCCCTCATAAGGGGAGTGTCATGGGGATAGGAATCGTCTTCTTCATCTACATTGATGTCCGGGACCCCAAGGAGGATGTTAACGACCCGAGCTGCATTCTCCTTGGCATCGACTGCCATATGGAGCACAGAGAGACCATTGGGGGACTTCTTCTTGACGCTGGCCTTGTGATTGAGGAGGAGACGGATTGCGTAAGTATCCCCGTTCAAGACGGCATAGCCAAGGGGCGTATTGCCGTCCACTGGCGTGTTAATATCATCGCCATTGGTCAAGTTCTTGAAATCATCTCGAGTAAGGGTCCTGTCTCTGACCCTGTCTGCGATGATGGACATGGTGATGGGACGAAGATGTATGCAAAAGAGATGGAGAAAGTGAAGCTTGATTGAGTTGTAGGTAGAAGGGTCGGGGGGATGTTGGCAACGAAGGGGCGAGAAAGGCGATGGCCCAGAAGCAAATAACATCGGATTTATACGTGTCAACCTGTGTCTCAGATACCGCCCAAACTTCCTTGTTCTCGGATTCGTATGCAATAATCTAGCCTAAACCCATTCTTGCTTATCGATGAAGTTCGGCTGAGCAGAGTGAGACATTGTTTTACTTTTGTATTCCTTTTCTTGATTTTTGGAACATGGCGCTACAAGGACGGCACGGGATTCACCGCTTGACGCCAGGGACGGACCGTGGCGCTCGCGGGTAAAAATGTCTCCGAGACATCCAGTCTAACATATGCGGCCCGCTTGGTGGCTCTTCAGGGAAAAGGACCAACTCTTTCTCTATCAACTCAATGATATCGAACTTGGTAATTGGCCTGAGACAGAAAGATTCCATGCCGGGGACTCGGAGGCCGACTAACTGTGTTGATTAGAGAGTAAATCCCCTGGTGCAGGCAGCTCGATCACCGTTTGCGTCGTAAAAAGAAACATCTAACAAGTTGTAAAACACGGGCTGAAAGAATGTGCCCTTTTGAGTCAAGGCTGACAACACCATTTCAGAAGTGAGGGAAACATTTCGTAGATCCAACAACGCCACCGATAGCCCGAAGAATTGAAAGAATACCCAAGACTATTACCAGAACTTGAAAGTACCGGAAAGTCAATTGACCATCACTGACCACTGAATAACTTGATTAAGATGCATCTAAGCTGAACTGAACTGAGAGTGTGTTTCAGTCACTCCATTACGCCAAGATGACGGGAGGATCATAAGGGCTTCAAGGCAGCTGTTGATCTAGACACAGCCGTATATAAGGTATGTGACGAAGAAATAGCGATCAAAATTGCAAGGGTTCGTACCAGGCGATGAGAAATCAACCGACCTCCACACTTCGGCTGCTGTTCTTGACAATACATTTACAGCTTTTAACAAGGTTACTTTTTCAGCTAATGTCGCAGAGGCAGTAAATCCCTCCAAGACTCACTTTTTATCTCAGAAGCTCACGTCAACCGTGTCTCAGTATCTGCGCGTAAGACAAAAGGAGCAACGATTTCCATCAAGGGAGGGTATGCCATCCTTACGCGGAGCAGAGCAGTTTCACTCAGCAACAAGAAGACATGAAGTCTTGGAAGTCTATGTCATTGGTGAAATGGAGGAAGACAAAACATTACAATCCGCCCTTGCATCGTACGCCATTAGAGACCCAAACATGCGAATCTGAAATGACCGACTTGATCACTTAAGCAAGACAAACATCAACAGATTGCAAACAATATCGAAAGGAATTATTCTACTCAAAACAGGCACCCCTTAGACAAGCTACCACTGTCTTGCGTTTCTCACACACGATGAATCAAGAGAGGAATACGTCCACTCGAGAGCATTTATAGAGACATTGCAGGGTCTTTTGCTACAACTGTCGCAGCCGCGTAGAAACGAAATTCCTCGTTCTTAGGAGTGTCGGCATCATTGACTGCACTCATAATGACGAAACAGTGCGTTGTCCTGCTTACACATCTCCCTTGCATATCAATCCTTGAAACATTCAGATCCACAAATCTTTTGGCAGACGAGTAAGAAGCCCTCATAATAGCGTGGGCAGATGCAATAGTTCCAACATGAACTTTTGGACAAGGTGACTCTTCAGGTCACACTCGGCAAGTGGCGTTTTTTGTACGGCAGCAATTTTATTCCGATTGTTTCATGCCACCGCGGCCTAGCTGTGTTGATCAATGTTGATGTAGGTTTGAGCAGGTTACCTTTGTGGTAAGTGTTCAATTAATGGGAATTCTTCTTGTGTGTGAACTGAACTCAGGGTCATGTGAAAGGAGGGCCGTAAGCATAAGGCCAAGGAGGATTAATCAGTCATTACTAAAACTGCAACCGTTTCCAATAGGTGATGCTACGGTTAATAACGGTGATAACAGCATAACGGTAACAGATACCGGAGCTGTGTGCATCACAGATCACCTGGTGCCCGGATGAATTTCGGCCAACTCTTTAATTTTTGGAGCCAAGGCTACGGAAGTCTATAGAGAGCTCTTATTGTTGAACCTGTTATTGGGTAATTGTGCTTGATGGAACTGTCTGATGCATTATGAAATACAGTTATAGGACAGTTATAAATATACATCGTATCAGTTTAAAAACATTGCAACCGTTGTTTGAACAAGCCTTGATGGTGTTTATACATTGACTCTATAAGGTCCATCAGAGCTGATAGGGTAAAAGAGTGACATAAAGTATAACGAGACAGATGACATCTAAAACTACATGGAAACGACAGAATGAGATGCATAGAAAACGAAGGACTTGACTGAGAAGATACGAATGGTATTCACATCCATCCAATGCTTAAACAAATGCCATATCTTGCTTCTCCCCAGAGAGCCGTCGCTTAGCAAGCTTTGGGTCCTCATTGTCCGAAAGTCCTTCGTGCTCAGTGGAAGACCTATGAATAGGCAAATTTACAGTGCTAGGGTCCACATGACGACTGAAGCGGTTGTACGCAATCATAGTATCCTTATCGCCGGCGACGGCATTCGGGGGCATCGCGACACGCATAGAGATGCGCCTCAACTCAATAGCATCCTCCCGAATGGGCTCCTTGCCGGTGAAGTGATAAAAGATATTGAGAGCGGGAATTGAAAGCCCATGTACGATGATGGAAAACAGAACAAGCCAGTAAACGGTGGGACCCATAGCTCGGACAAGGTTTGTCTCTTCCTCATCACCCTCACCATCAGACGGGAACAAATGCCTGGCGTGCTCAACATAGAAAACAGCACCAGCGCCAATGGGTCCGAAGTAGCCCATAAACAGAGCCTCTTTCCAGTTTGTGCATACGCCTGGCATGAGCTTATAAAAACCGAAAATGGCAGGGAGACGTCTGAAGACGAGAACGAGACCTCCAAGCGCCAGTAGACGACCCCAGGTGATGCCGGTTCCAGTCGGATCGTGAAAGTCAGACCACGGCAGGATGGCACCAATGTACATGAACCCACCAAAGTTGAGCAACACATCAACACATGAGTTAACTTCATCGTGACGTGCTTCGGTCTCGCGGAGGTAGTGGCCGTCCCAGTTCAAGGCTAAACCAGCAACGAAGCAGGCCAGGAGGTCATCGGTGCCAATGGCTCCGCAAGTCCCGACGATGAAAAGACCTAAAGCCGTGGGGAAAAGGACATACGATTCGTTATCAATCAACTTCCTACACGGGGTTAGAGTTAGATCAAAGAAACATGAAATGCTGGGGGAGTGTTTACCACTTCAGAGCCAGACGGACTCCCTTGCAAGCTCCAAATCCAACAATGGCACCATAGGCTATCGACATGGCAATCGTATACAGCCAGGTCTCGACAAACCATTGCGTGAGAGCTACTCCGACTCCCCCACCAAGACGACCCACCTCACCCGCTCGAGCCATCAGAGCATGAGCCGAAGACTGGCCCTCGTCAGACCCGCCACTGGCTGCAGCGCCTGAGCCTTCGGCATGCTGAAGCAGATATGTGGCAAGCATCAAGAATGGAAAGCCAAAACCGTCGTTAGCACCGGCTTCTGCAGAAATGACCTCGCGGAGAGGACGAGGCACGTATTTATCGGCAAAGGGCCCCTTGGCGATAGCCTGTGATAGGATGGGGTCGGTACAGGTAACACAAGATCCAATAACAAGAGCGGACAAGAGGGTTAGCTTAGGAATTGTGAGCATGATGCAGGCTGTTGTACAGAGCCACATGAAAGTCATGATGGGGAGAAGGCAGAGGGCCATCTCTTTCCATCGAGTGAGGCCATATTTAGCTGGAAGTTGGTAGCCTGCGATGACAAGTTGGACTCCAATCATGACTCTGGTGAGGCCCTATTGTTTGATTCATATCAGTCTAAAGCCCGTACATGGTTGAAGCAGTGGGGGACGAACCAGAGAAATGGCGTTGGTCTGGGCTGGTTCAGCTGAGCCCCATTTCTCGCTCTCAATGAATTTCGCAGCTATAGGGCCAAGAATAACTCCAAAGAAAACGGCGGGGACTTGGGAAGATTAGTTGGGCACTGAAGGAAGTGGCGGAGATGGGATGGGGATGGAATACTGACGGGCTTCGCCGAGATACCAAGCCTGCTTGATCTTGACAGAGATGATACCATAAAGTACCATGAAAGAGCCTACAGGTAAGATACGAATGTGTTAGCTAAGCACTCGGGTATATATGTATGGGGCCCAGAGTACGAACCCAAAACACCCAAAATGATATTGAGCTCGCTGAGATTAAGGACAGGCATCTTGGCAACGTCGGCACGAGCGATTCTTGAGAACAACGATGGTACGGAAACAAGATTGTGGAATAAAGGAAAAGGAAATACAACAAGAAAAAAAAAGAAAAAGGACCAGCCTGCAGAAGGAAGAGAAAAAACAAGATTAGAAGAGGTTAATTTCCAGCTAGTTAAATAAGCTATTGTTTTGGGGGGAGTATCCGTGCATTCTTAAACAGCATCGGATCTGAGCCAACATACCCGGTGAGATCAGATACTATTTTCGTAGTGCAGTCGAGTTTCGTGCAGTAAGCGCCAAACAAGCATAAAACCATAAAGAAGACTTCTAAGATAAGGCGCCTACCTACGGATACTCAGTACCTGAAAAAAGAACAAACCAAACGAACAAATAAAGGGAGATGCTGGAGAAGAAAACAACCAATGCTCATACCAATAAAACAAACTATGATTTCATTGTATCAAAACGCGTCTCGCCGTTCTCATTCTTTTTGATATTGATTGGACAATGATGTGCTTGAAACGCTTGGCAGTGAATAGCTGAGCTTGGCAGTGCAGATCAAAAGGGAGAAATCCTGGCGATCGAAATTTGTTGGACCTGGGGGTTTGAATCAGGAGTCCTTTAGTAATGCGGCTTTGGAATCTTTGCTTCCAATAGAAATAGGCATCCTCGAGATAAGCATAAAACGCGTGCCGCAACCTTAACAGTTTTAGACGCGAGTCTACCGGACGTAGGCTTCCCTCCTTTCCGGTATTATGAGGGCTCTAAACACATCCCTGTTTATCGGAACATGTACTCCGTCCTGACCAAACGTGATATGCGGCCAGGTCTAGGTAGGTTTGTATCCACGACTACCTAACTATCTCGCAGAGATGAAAGATGACGCAAAATGTACCGAATCGTCGAGCGCCTATTGTTGATCCATGATATTTGATTATTGAAACACGATAATATCCTAGCGGACTGCGTTGTTTGACTTGCGGTATTGTATTTGTTGGCAACGAGTCAGTCCTACGGCTATGATGAATCACAATTACTATCTGTTACAACAAGTCCTATATCTATTAATAAAGCTTGAATAGGTTGGGTGACCATATTTAGCTTGTCTAGTTAAAACACAAGCTGTAGGATGCCCGCACGGCGTTATGCGATTCCGACAGGACAGATCAAAATCTACGTCGCCTTCTGCGACTGTTCTTCCCTCTTTCTATTTCTGAACCTCTCAGCGCTAATGCATCGTTTTATTGCATTGATGCCTCGCCTTATGAACCCTTCACTCCTCTTCTTGGTCGTCACCAGTCGGCCAATCCGGCTGACGCACCAATGCCATGACGATTCCTGGTCTCTCGGCAGTGATACCAAGATGTGTTTCCAGCCCCATACGCCAAGGAGCAGAGTAAAGCTCGCGATTCTGGATCATGAACAGGGAACCAATGAGATGGAATTTGTTAGGCTTTGCCCCATCATCACTTGGAACCTCATGGCGAACCATGTCATACCAAGTGTGATCCACGAGCCTTTGGATAACAGCGGCATCGTCATGTGGTCTCAAAACATTCGGATTCGCAAGTTTCTCCAAGCGCTCCATCCAAGCTTCCTGGGTGATATTCTTGCCGAGGTCGATGCCATGACCCATACCGTCTCGGCATGGTTTGTAAATATATTCATTTCTGACGTTTGGATCATTCTTCGACTCTTTTAACAGATTCTGCATGGCTTCTGAGCCAGGATTGATGGTTTGAATAATCCCGGATGCCACTATATCTGCCTCTTCAGCTGTGAGTACACCACGTGAGACCATCTTTGGAAGCTCCTCGGGTATGATGCCCAGAAGTCTCTTGTCATGAACAATAAATACAGTTCGGAGATCATTAAGAGGCGAAAGCGCGAGCTGGCGAGCCACGGCTGGCTCTAGTGCTGCGTATTCCTCTTGGAGCATCTCGATAAACCACTGCTCCAAGTGCGTGTTTGTTGTCTTATCCCAAAGAGCGAACCCAGTTGGAGAAGATACATCTGGGCGAACTTCCAAGTCTTTTGGGCGAACGGCCTCAATTGGATACTTTGTATCAAGGCTAGAAAGAATCTTTGAGTCAGCACCTGGCCACTTGTCTCTTATGTTGTATAGTGGCTTTTCAGGATCAAAGAGTGCCATGATATGGTTATAGGATCTCTGGGGGAAGAGTCAGCTTTGACGTCCTAATGGGAGCTGGGATAATCTGAGCTTCATTTACCTCCATGCTGTTCATCGTCTCAAGTTCTCCTTCTTTGGCACCAAGCTCTTTGAGACCATTGATACCAAGGCTGATGCCGATAACGCCATTGAGAGGCAATCTGCCGTTGATTTCACATATGTAAGGAGACTCATCATGCAAACCATCAGGACTTCGCCCAAATAGGATATCACTACGCCAAAAGCCAGCATGTTCACTGTAATCTGGAACACATCCACTAGAAGCCACCCATCTAAGGAGTTCTTCTTCTGAAGGATCCAACGGCATTCGCTCCGGAAAGCGGGCCTTCTCGTCAGTGAACCACCGGTCCACAATGTCTTTGAAGACGCGGCCTAGAACGAGGTGGAACTGCTCGAGTCGTGAAAATAATGGTCTAGATATTGCAACAGGATGAGGTGAAAGTCGGTTCATAATACCAAATGCTAATTCCCCGCCCTTGGCATCGACGTACATGTTCTTTCGGAATACGGCCAGCTCATTAGCGCGTCGCGTAAGATTACTGCAATAAGCTGGGATCAATCTTTTCTCTTCAGAACTTCGGGTGACCGAGACCTGCATGAGTCCCGGCACTTTAGCGACCATAGCTGGCATTTGGAAGATGATCGAGGAACCGCGAGGACTTGTTAAAATGAATAACGAAGTAAGATGATGGGAATTTGGGGAGTAGTGTACATGGCCTTTCTGTCTCTTTTATAGTTCTCTATGTGCAACGTCGGAATCCCGTGCCAAGTGGTTCAACTGATAGCAAAACGACACCTGCCTATTTCGGAACTACCATAAGCAGATCACACTGAGACTGACGTGTGAGAATCACTGACGTGGGTAAGAATTTAGGGCGTACAGTAAGCAGTACAGGCGCTGAAATAGATCGCATTTTGCAGTAGGGTCTGTCAGAGTGTAAGTGACACAATTGCAGGTAACATTATAGGTTCTGCTGTAAATGTTTGTGAGTACTGCTTCTATCATGTATAACCCCGAAGGACAGGTATAACGTAGCACACGTGTTAATGTACGGCTATATCAAAGCTTATCGCGATCTGTCAACTGTTCAATTGGCATCGCACAACTTGTGCTTTGCGTCTGACTCAGCCCCTCACTCACTGTAAGCCCTAGAACCACTCACACTAAATCCCAAATCCTGAAGCCTGAAGAATGAGGATTACACTACCCGTCATCCACCACACTACGACTCCTTATTTTGCGTGTGTCAACTGAGCAGTAAGTTCTAATTGATTGGCCTGTGATTGATGATACCTAAAACGATGCACTTCCGGAGTCCATCACGTGAAGAAATTGGAAGTTATCTTCTTTTTGGGACAACCAGATAATAACATATGCCACCCTTTACCTGTACTCATGCCGGTGATACCGAATCTCTGGCATCCGTTGCATAGACAGCACATGTCTTCTACCGCTTATGATATGCCTCTCACCTCCTCCTCTTTCAAGCCATAGTTTAACCTGACTAGGGGAGAATACCGGTGAACCGCATGGTCTTTCAAGTTTCTAATCAACTGATGCAACCGTTCGTTAGTCGCCGATACCATATACGTCTATGGACTTATAAGCTCAAAAGAAGTCTCAATTATATCGAGAAAGACGAGAAAAAAAAAGGAAGATGCCTTTGAGAGGTTTGCATGAAGCTCTGGGGGTTTATTACCACTTCGAATGCCAAGATATCCCACCAATCGGACCTCAGACTCCGTAACATACGATATCCGGTTAATGCGTTCCAATCGAAGCGATAATTGTATTTTCCCGGCCAGATGTTTTATATAAAGCCAATTCTATTGCAGTGCGCCTTTCAAGCGGCTTTCCCGGAAACTCTTGCTTACTGTTGCATGCCTCTGGCTCTTCATGATGAAATTCTTCGATCAGTGTCTTCTTCTGGCAGCTGGCCTGTCTCAAGCGCTTGCTAGCCCGGTAGCTTCTGTGACCGCTCAGACTACCAAGAACTTGGTCGTTTTGTACGTCATACCAACAAGCAAGTAACATTGGTCTGATACCTGATAGTGGCGATTCTTATTCGACCGTTGGATTTTGGCCCGGAGGACAGCTACCGTCTGCGTCTAATCCCATAGGAAATCCAGGTTTACCTGGCCAGACAACGTCTGCCGGCCTCAACTGGGTCGGCCATGTTACTTCGACTCTCAATACGTCACTGATCTTGACCTACGACTTTGCTTACAGCGGAGCTACAGTCGACAAGAAAATCGTAAATTCGTGGGCCCAATACTCAATGTCCGAGCAGGTCGATCTGTATAAGCAATATGTTGCGCCAAAGATAAGTAAAGCTGAAACACTTGTGGCCATTTGGATCGGAATAAACGACGTTGGTGAGGCGTTCTGGAGTAAGAAGAGTGCTCTTGTCACCGAATGTGTGAACCGTTACTTTGAGCTTCTACAGACTCTCGTCGATAGCGGCTATAACAAGTTCGTCTTACTCAGTATTCCTGGTAAGTTAGACATATCTTGGTATGGGCCGACACTTGCTGAAGTGCGATATAGCATACGCAGATCAGTTCCCCAAGATGATAGGTCAACCTGAAGTTGACTTGGCTCGTCTGAGATCTGATATTGCATCCTACAACAAGGCTGTGAAAGCTAGAGCCTCTGCCTATACTTCTTCTCATCCAAGTGTCAAGGTTCAGATTTTTGACACCAAGCCTTCATTCGATCAAGTCGTCAAGAATTATGCCTATTACGGAGCTAAAGATGCTACTTGTTTTGGATCAAGTAATTGTCTTTGGGCCGATGATTATCATGCTAGCGGGGCTATTCACAAGCTGCTGGCGCAAAATCTGGTCAAGGAAATAGGAGGACTTTTTGCTTTCTAAGCTAGTATCATGGCAGAGGCTCGGAGAATCCGAATAGCATATCCAATATGCACGCTTCACTCTCGTCCTGAGCTTGAATTGAGTAGCGTTTGACTCGAAATCTGTGTGTCACTCCAATATTTCTAGCCTGGTAGATGTGATAAACAGAGTTGAGGGGGAAATTCCGACAGCCTGATCGAACCCTTCCTTCTCCAGTTACTGTATCGCTTTTCTGGATCGCCCTCATCTTCCCATAGGCGAAGTGATTTGACCGGGAATAGCCAAAAGCCAAATGCTGGAAGTGAATGAATCTCCAGTCTTCGTTCAACCTCGGCATTGGGGTCATCACATCTCCAATACATTCGTTGAAGCGCCGGTATTCGTGGTTCAACCTGGCCCCTAACCCAGCCCAATGCATCATCTCGCTTCATTATATCTGGTCGGCATCCAGTATGACCGACCATAAGTTGATATATAACTCCGGGGGTAGGCTGCACTCGACACTTATCAAGATAGTAGAACCAATCCTCGACGTTGTCTCGTGTATCGCTACGGCAGATCGGCAGGTGTTTCAAATATCTGCGCATGGGCCTGGGGTCTTTGGGCAAGGTGACAAAGCGAGGAACCTTTGCCATGATGGGCGCAGAGTGGTAATTGTGCCAACCAGGCCCGCTCGAGTCAATATCCTCGCCAGATACCCAGCCGACTTTCTCCACGAATACAAAGATGACTCTTTTCAATCGTCTAATAGCCATATGTAGCAGCGGCAGTTCTCGTCTCAAGTAGGCCCAGTCAGTCTTTGACTTCCAGCGCACCCTGTCCCACTGCAAAGCTAGGTTGACGAGGCCAACCTGTTTCCTATCATTGACCCAAACTTGATAAGCAAATCTACCAAATTCCCTCCATCCGGATATATGCAGTATATCGAGCTCGGGGTTCATATACAAAATGCCGTAAGATTCTTGCCCTTGAAACTCGTAATTGCATGGTATTTGAACTCGATAAAAGCTCAATGCGGTGTTGCGAGACTCCCAGTTAACTCGAAAGAGTTTGCTTATCGCATAGCGTTCCTCCACATAGACCTTGACACCATATGTGGAAGACATCGAACTTTCCAAGGAAATCGTAAGTAGCCGCTCGTGCGACAGGGCAAGCTCCCAGATGTTTCGACGAATCTCAGCAGGAAGATTCTTAAATTTGGGGAAGTTGCCAGTGTCCTCGGATGTCGGGTTGATGATCCGGTATTGACGATTCTGGTCGGGCGCGACTGTATCGACCAGTCTTGGCCGATCTGGGGTTGACATATTTTGTGATCACTGATTTGGCAGCTGTTTATGGTGATGGCGAAAAGGGATACACCTCAAGGCTCGAAGAAAGGGGGCTATTGTTATTGTCAGAAAGCAGTAAACAGAATTGAATACATCTAAGAGCTCCGAAGTTGGTATCTGTGAGGGGAATGACCACGGCCCTCATTGCGTGGAAAGGTGTTCTTTATAGGGTTCAGGGCTCGGAACTCGTGACCCCATCAACTCACATCATAAGCAGGATGGAAAGGTGGTGAAGAAGTAAATCATAATACGCCATGGAGCGGCTCAACAAACCTAAGCACTGTTACGAAGTCAAACTGCCAGTCACGATACCTTCTCCCCAGAAGTTGAGTCGATGCTGATTGGAGTGTTGTCACGTCAACGACAAATCTGGCATCAAGAGTTCAAAAGCATTGCGGGGATCAAAGGTAAAGATGTTTAATAAAATGGATTTCATATGAATCAGAATCGGTCCTCTATATTTCTAGCCTCTAAAGCCCGCTGCATTCCATTAATTCCTCCCATTATCTTCCACTATTACTGACTGATAAACGCGCTCGTCTTGACCCATTGTTCCATCGTCTTAGCTCCAGGGTTCAGCTCACGAACTTTGGCCAGATTAGCCCCATAACCTTCATCTCTAAACCAGTTGACCATAATCCCGAGCTCGGCAACACCATGCTTCAGAGCCTTTCCGAGCAAGCCAAATGTTGTACCAGCGGGGCCGCCAGTCGCATGTTCAAAAGCCTCGCTGAGTTGCGCAAAAGTAAGTTCGTCACCAGCCAAGCTGATAGCCTTTTTGCCCCAAGTCTGTGGGTCCGTGAAAGCTTCAGCGGCAAAGAAGCCGATGTCTTCGGTTGCTGTCCACTGCAGAGGCTTGTTCTTGAGAGTATCGCGGATCATTGTGAGAAAGACTTTAGTGGCGAAGCCAGGCTCCAAATTCTCCATGAATGCTGTTGGTCGCAAAATGGTCCAGTTCATCGAGCTCTTTCCATTGGCGGTGGAGTCGCGGAGATAATGCTCAATCTCGTACTTGGTCTTGAAGTGAGGAACAACAGTAGCATGGTTCCAAGACTTCTCATCACCGCCACGGTCGACACTGGAGTAGACAAAATGGTTGATACCGGCCTTGATAGATTCATCAATTAGACCCTTTCCTTGCTGAACCTCGCCTTCTAAGGTGACACCCTTGCCCATGGACAACTGAACCGAGTAAACGCCCCAAAGAGGCACGGTTCCAGCAGCTTGCTTGGCGGCTGCGAACAGAGCAGGAATTGAATCGAGATTGCCCTCAATAAGTTTGACATTTGAAGACCTGGAAGCGAGGTTCTTTGCAGAAGGTGATTCCTTGTCACGGGTGGCAGCCAAAAGTAGGAAGTCGGAGTTCTTTGCGATAAGAGCTTTGATAACAGCGCTACCCTGCTTGCCAGTAGCACCAGTGATGAGAAGTGCACGAGACATTTTTGTTGACGTTAAAAATGAGATATATGTTGTTCAAGTGAGTATTGGAGTAAAATAGGATTGTCTTTCAGGTTTTGATGCTTGTTTTGTAAATGTATTGATGAGGATATTTGTCTTAGAGAGACATGATGGCTTCTTTATGTATTGAATTTTTACGACTAACATGGCTACAAACTTCAATCTACTCCGTTGACGATTTCTAACAGACTTTAGATAAGATTGCTAAGGTGGACTATGTCGGACTTCCAGGTTCTCGCGAACGCGCTTGGCGAAAATGCCATGGCAATTTCGGCAATGCACCAAATGCCGACAATTTGACGATGAATCAGCAGAAGTGTTTATTGAGTAACTAAGCCAGATTAAGTCTAGCTCTTGTCTCGCTTACTGACCAATTGGTAGCACGTATGAGATGAGCTTGTTGGACTAGTAAAGGAAACCTGGCTTCACAGCCATGGTATGCGTAAAAGAAAGTATCCCGAGCTAGTGAGTCTAACTGATCTACCCCACTGATAAATTTCTCACACGCAATTCGGAACCCCGGTGAACCCCGCTCGGTCGATGCCAAGACTTCCGAACAACCAATGTTTGTCAATCCCTTTTCTAAGCGACCTACCCTATGAGGCTGGCGATACTGTCATTCAACAGCCAGAGTGAGTTTGTATTGTAAATCCTCCGGATTACAAAGATGTTACCTCCTCAAAAGTGTCTAGTCGATTAGTTGGAAGGATTCATAAATTCTGTATATAATAGACACCTATTCCAGCTATTGATTGATATCTACCATCATAACATTCACACTCAATCGTCAACTCATACAACTGACAGCCTTACTCAAACAACAATAGTTCCAAAACCCCAGGAAATCTTACATCAACCAACCAAAACATCAAACCATGCATCATCTTGCAGCTCAAGTCCCCGCCGCTAAGGCCCCTCTCGAGATCCGAGAGATCGAAACACCTGAACTTGGTCCCAATGAACTCCTCGTCAAGAACCAGATCGTCGCCATCCAGCCAATCGACGCCAAGATTGCAAAGGTTGCTATGCTTCCTATGCCATACCCATCGATCCTCGGCAGCTCTTTCGCTGGGACCGTCGAGAAGATTGGAAGCAATGTCAGTGGCTACCAGGTCGGTGACAGAGTAGTTGGAATGAAAACTGCTGGTGCCAGCGACAACAAGTACAGTGCTTATCAAGAGTACTCTGTCTCGCCTGAGGTTACTACCATCAAGGTCCTAGATGATGAAACTATGGATCTTGCTGTTCGTCTTGTCGGTAACCTGCCTACTCTTCCTGCTCTCTTCAATTATACCTTGAAATTGGATCGACCCGTTCCCGGAGAAGAACCTAAGCCTCAGAGCAAGCGGATCCTTATCTACGGTGGAACTTCTAGCATTGGAAGCATGGCTGTTCAATACCTCAGGCAGGCTGGATACGAAGTCATCACGACTACTTCACCCAACCACAAGGATTTTGTATCCAAACTCGGTGCTTCCAAGATCATCAACCATTCCCAAGAGTCTGATGCACTTATCAAGGATCTCACCGCCGCTGGACCCTATGATATTGTCCTCGACACAATCTCAACCGGAGCCACAGTCAAGCTTCTCGCAGAAGTTGTAGCAGCTCATGGCGGAGATTCAGTCTACGCCCTTCAGCCACCATTCGCTCCTGAGACTCTACCAGCTGGCGTGACTCGCAAGTTTGACGGTTGGTCTCTTCTTCTGGGTAAAGAAGAAAACGCCGAGTTGTTGAAGTGGACCTTCGAAACATATTTCACAAAGGCTCTTGCAACCAAGAGTCTAATCTCTGTTCCTGCGAGGAAGATTCCTGGTGGACTCAATGGGCTCAACGATGCTTTAGATTTGTTATTCTCCAAGGGTGTTAGTAGTGAGAAGGTAGTCATTGATCTTCGGGACTAATGTTTGGTGGACTGGCTCATTTTCATTTTTATAAGCTTTTATTTTTCAAGTAATAATAGACTGGATTAAAACTTCTTTAATTATGAGAATTCCTCTTTCGAGTCGACTACAAAATCAGAAAGTGATGCAGTATGCATAATATTGCGAAGTTTTCGGCACGTCGTGCCGGTCTTAAACCCTTGACATGATCGACTGACGGAACTTCGGGCTGAAGTGAACTAAACTAAACATTCGATGACAAGAATGCTACCCAAGACTTTCCCCTTGCCAAGTATTGGCCAATATTGTTTCTCAGATGCCAATTATGATCCGTTTGGTTTTCGCTGAATACTCCGAGTTTGGTATACTCGGAGTTGGCTGCCGAATTGCTGCTTCAGGATGGCGGCCCAAGCTCGAGATTGCCTGATTTGGGCGAGAGTCACTGCTTCCGGTTCGCATAGATATAATTCCATTGACCCAGATTATAGGTAACAGAATTAAATCGTAGGCTGCAGAGACTCCGCGCAAAAATGAGAGTGTCTACACTTCTGGCTGCTTGGGCGACCTGCCTGACCCCAGCAGCCACTGGCCTAGTCACCCGCGCCAATACGTTCAATAACCCAATTATTTACTCTGATTTCCCTGATAATGATGTATTTCTCGGTCCGGATAATTACTACTATTTCTCCGCCTCAAACTTCCATTTCAGCCCTGGAGCTCCGATACTCAAGTCCAAAGATCTGCTCAACTGGGATATTATTGGCCATTCAATTCCTCGACTGAACTTTGGCGACGGCTATGATCTTCCTCCTAATGCCAGATACTATCGAGGAGGAACGTGGGCTTCGTCTATGCGGTACAGAGAGAGCAATAAACAGTGGTACTGGATTGGGTGCATCAACTTTTGGTCTACATGGGTTTACACGGCATCATCACCTGAAGGCCCTTGGTATAACAAAGGGAACTTTGGGGACAATAATTGCTATTATGATAACGCAAGAAGTCCTTTGAGCAAATTCAATGAATATGTTTTGCTAACCCTCGTACTAGGGTATCCTGATCGACGATGATGATACCATGTATGTCGTCTCCGGGTCCAAGGAGGTCAGTGTGGCACAGCTATCCAAAGATGGCTTTAGTCAAGTCAAGAAACAGATCGTTCTCAAAAATACCGATATCGGCGTCGAGGATCTGGAGGGAAACCGCATGTACAAGATCAACGGCCTCTACTACATCCTGAACGATAGTCCAAGCGGCAGTCAAACCTGGATCTGGAAGTCCAAGAGCCCCTGGGGACCTTACGAGTCTAAAGTCCTCGCCGATAAGGTTACCCCTCCCATCTCAGGAGGTAACTCACCTCATCAGGGTAGTCTCATCAAGACTCCTAGTGGCGACTGGTATTTCATGTCATTCACTTGGGCTTACCCTGCTGGCCGTCTTCCTGTACTGGCTCCCATCAAATGGGGCAGTGATGGTTTCCCAATTCTTGTCAAGGGCGCTAATGGCGGTTGGGGATCTTCATACCCAACTCTACCTGGAACGAACGGGGTGACAAAGAGTTGGACGAGAACTGACACATTCCCCGGAACGTCTCTCGCCCCCTCCTGGGAGTGGAACCATAACCCTGACACCAATTATTTCACTATCAACAATGGTCTCACTCTTCGCACCGCCAGTGTCACCAAGGATATATACCAGGCAAGAAACACTCTATCTCACAGAACTCATGGTGACCATCCCACCGGTATTGTCAAGATCGACTTCTCCCAGATGAAAGATGGAGACAGAGCTGGTCTCTCAGCGTTCCGAGACCAGAGTGCCTATATCGGAATTCACCGGGACAATGGAAAACTCACTCTAGCTACAAAGCATGGAATGATACTTGATGAATGGAATGGCGAGACAAAGGAATTGGGAGAGGTCAAGGCCACTGCTGCTGTGCCTTCTGGAAGGACCAAGGTTTGGTTGAGGCTCCAGATGGACACCAACCCTGCTGGGACCGGTCAAACTGTCTTCTCTTACTCTTGGGATGGCGTCAAGTATGAAACGCTTGGACCGAACTTTAAGCTCTATAACGGATGGGCCTTTTTTATCGCTTACCGCTTCGGCATCTTCAACTATGCCGAGACAAGTTTGGGAGGTTCGATTAAGGTGGAGTCTTTCACTGCTGCATAGGAAGATTGGGGCGATAGCAGGTGGCGGTATGTCAATGAGGAATAGGTCAAAAATTCATTGAATAGTTGAGATATGATTCTATTCAGAAAATAACATAACAACTTGGATACACCGCTGGAAAAACAGGTCCATTTTGAGAACGCTCCTGGCAAAAGAAGAAGGAAAAGGCCAGATACAGCACAAGGCCTAACGTAATAAACCAAAGTGCGTGAGGGTTTCATAACAAAGCAAAGCTAGGGGAGGAAAAGAGCATGAACACAGCGATATGGGGTATATATTGAAACAGGAAGGTGAATTCTGAGCATCATTGAAGTTAGCCATGGTGATGAAGAGGAATAGAACTTGTCACCAACCTTTTTTCTTGTTGCTCTTTCTATTTTACATATTTATTTTGTTGACTCAATTATCTGCTTTGAGTCGGATTTTGTTCGTATACAGCCATGAACTGTGCCAAGCGGTCGTTGATAGGCCGATCTTGTGTATTGTAGACATATCTGTTGAGACTGTAGGAGTTTGCTTGGTTTGCTCCATTTCGAACGTCCGCACTTGACTCGAAGTTAGTATCTCCACTCATCAAGAACACGAGGTAGGATCATGGCATACTAATTAGGAAAGCTTCCGGCCACTGAAACGGTAGAACCGTTGGTGGCGCTGGGGCCAGATGCGGAAGGTTTAGGCATTGTGAAAATGGGATGAAGTTTTTGAACTAATATTGAGAATGGAAGATTGGAATAATTCTATTGTACAACAAAGTGATTGTGTTTGCTTAAATATGTGTTGAGGGGGCAAAAGCGAAGAAGATATACCGCTACCTGCTTTGGGCCCATCCTCCCCTTCAATCTGCTGTAGATACATAGCCGCAGAACAAAGAACAAAGGATACAATGGGATGGAGGTGTGGAGTGCTGCCTCAGTCTTTCTACAGGACGACAATGAAGAAGATTCTTCATAGTATACGTCAATAGCCTCCCTCGGGGGGCTTCGGAGGGTGTCAAGTCCTCGGGGTTTGTCACAATTGTGATAAAAGAACGACCAAAGCCGCGTGGCAGTAGAGCCGACATCACAATTGTGACAATGAAAAAGATGGTAGGAGTGTGTGCATTTCTCAACATTTGTGTTAATTGTGGTCAAGTGTAAAAACCCCGCGCTGCGATGTCAGCCCCCAAGCTTGAGATTGGCTGCGTGGGCCGCCACGTCACATTTCTGAGGCCATCTTACAAGGATCAGCAGAGTCTAGCCTCCTTGGAAATCACAAACGTGATCTTTCTCGTCCAGTGAGAAGACTGCGGCTTATCATGCGCCCGCTGCCTTTTGTGACGATGTTGCCATTTTCAACCCTTCGCTTCCAATGCTTTTTCTTTCAACCCAATATCACACGGATTGTGGCTTACCGGTCAAGACGACTCGTGCATCATCTGTTTTCCACTGAAATTGAGTACGCCCGCTTTTTACGACTTGCACTGTGACGTCAATCTGCAATCGATCGATTGACAAGGCAACTGAACTGACGTACAAGGCGATCGTTTGCCTGAACAACGTCGCTATTTTTGACGCGAAGACCATATCAGCCAGACTTACGAGGCTCTGAACCTGACCTCAAGCTGGCTTAAAAGAGCCTCAACTCCCTGTTAATATTCAGTGACCGAGGTACAAGCTCGTGCGACAAAAATGGTTAGAAGCGTCAGCGATGAAAGTCAACACGCTGGGTCATGGTGTGACGAGGATAACGAAAGTGTTCAATCACCACTACCAATTCTCGTTGACGACGATAAAGATTCACAAAAACAACCTTTGGATTCGAAGGAAATTCTATATTGGATCGACATCCATTCCCGGGGGTCAGAGACGAGATTGCTGAACCCCGTCACCAATGTACCGTCGGTTTCATCTGTCCCATCTCTTAATCGCTCTGATGAAACAATGAGCTACAGCACGCGATCCGTCCATGAAGCTGTTGAAGTAATGGCCCTAGATGAAGTTGAGACAACGAATGGGGGCAACTTCCATGTAGCAGTACCATATCGTCAGCACAATGATGCCCCCCACGCTGTATCTGATGCCTCATCAGATGTATCTGGGCCATTATCTCCAGTTTCGTGCCCTTCACCCACCGACACGGCTATCACGTCACCAAGTGTGAACGGGGATGATCAGGATGGATCTGTTATCTCTGCGGATGACTTTCAAGAGAACCCATATGACCTGTGGCAAGACTATCCTACAATAGTAGTCTCACCAGAAAAGGTGTACGAAAGTGATGAAGAATCTTGTGGTTCGGAGCAAGACCCTCAGCCTCGCGGTGGAGGTACTGACGGCAAAAAAAAGAAGGAGAACGCCAATGGCCCTGAAGGAGAAACAAAAAGCCCTGGGGCCGACCGTGCCAGTACACCTTCAAAGCCCAATGGCATGCTTCAGCGTGAAGATCACCAGGGTCGAGGTGATAAACGGCCTGCCGAAGACGACGAAAACGAACATGAGCAATCCACAAGGTCAAAGAAATCTAAGAAGCAAGAAGACTTGAATTTGAGACTCGCCTGCCCTTTCTACAAGCACGATCCCGTCCGTCATCGCAAGTGCCATGCTTTCGTCCTCAAGCGAAACAGCTATGTCAAACAGCACCTCTTCCGTTCTCACATGCAACCCATTCACTGCGATATATGCCTGAGCGAATGGCCAGGCGAAGAGGAACTGAGACAGCATCGTAGAGCTCAGATATGCGAGAGGAAAGAGTATGTTGCTCCTGAGGGGATAACACGTGAACAAGAAACCAAGCTTCGATCACGACTCGGGAGCCAGAACAAGTCTGAAAGTGATCAATGGTTTGAGATCTATGGCATTCTTTTCCCGGGAGAGCAGAAGCCCAAATCAGCGTACTTGAATGGCGAACTTTCCGAAGATGCGGAATCTCTGCGTGAGTTCATAGAAGGCCGCGGGACATTAGTTCTACGAGATGAGCTACAGAACATGAGGGAAGGAGTAGATAGTGGGGATCTCCAACAGACACTCCAAAATGCACTCGTGAGTATGCTTGATGAATGGCAGAATCAGCGAAGGGGGATGTTTGATATTGGTGACGGCAGAAGCAAGAGAATGAAGTCTGCCCCTGGACCGTTTCCATCCATCAAAGTACAAGGGCGTGCTAGGACTGATACTGGCAGTACCAGTACGACAATAACGATGGCGGATGATCACCTTGACGAGGCGAGACCAACTACTTCATCTCCCTGAAGGAAACAACATGCGCCGCTTGGTATTGGCCGTCTTTCTATGATTCGTCTTAGCTCGTGATGGACTTTGGGTGTTTGAAATTAAGTGGAATAAATTTAGGACAAGCTATCTAGATTTCTATTTGATTGGTATTCTGAAAATACCCATGCATCGCCCTCCTTCGATGGTACCTATGAGCCCCCAATCTCGACCATGATATTTTGGTAGACAACCCCCTTGACCCTCAACCTTTCCAAGGGGTTCGCGCGCTGGGAGGTTATAACTTTGATGTTGGTGCTCGATGAAATCACCTCGTAGTCGCCATTCCCAAAGATTTTATCGAGAGCCTGCGAGAACTTCCACATGTTTGGGATGTCGGATCTCTCAATGATGTGAGTGGACCAAATAGGAGCCGTTTTCTCGTAGAGCTTGAGCAGATCGACCGACATTTCGATGGACAGACGGAATTAGTTGTTTATGATATATGATTTGAGATGGTATAAATCTGTTTCACAAATGTGTATTCAATGTGAGCCGAAGTTAGAGTTTAAAGTTTGGTGGATGGTATATTTGATGAAGGAGAGAAATTTGAGGAAGAAGCAAAATGCAACGACTATTTATACTTGAAAAGTTTCACTTAATAAAGAAGTCTAATATGCCAACGTGATCCGTTTATAGTGGTGTTTTGTGAAGCATGTAAATGTTTGCCTTCATACTTGTAATCAGGTACAGAGCATCGTCGCAGCAGATATATCTGACTTGGGTGGCTACTTTCAGTACCACGCATATCACCTTTCAATTGGAAGTGATTATCATCCCGCCTCGTGAATCACATCGTATAAACGCAACAATGTCTATGATCGGATGACGAGTGAAGAAGCGCCTCATCAGCGTAATAATATTACCAACTAGTAATCCTGATACAGAGTCAAATGGCCTGAACACCACTACTCTAATTGATGAACATGATTTTAGCATCACTCTGGTCTTCGCCCAATCGTCCAACGAACCTCAAATCCCATGACAGAAATACCTTCATCAATCTCAGCTTGCAACTTTGCGCAGTGCTTCTCCACCTCATCATGGGATTGAATCCACTCAAACTCTCCCCGAGCTGCGATCCCATTCAATGATTGCCGCAAATAGTTCACAAGCGTATTTCCGCCTCGTTTGCAAATCTCGGCGTTCTCACTGAAAGTGCTGAAATCGATGTGTGAGCATTCGACGTATCCTGCACTCCTCAAGTGTCCCTCAAGAGGCATGGGACTACTGATGAAAGATTAGCAAGTTTGTGATGTGAGCATCGGATGGGAAAGGAACAGGCTTACGTGACATCACGTTTAACTGAAAGTGCGTATCGGACATCTGTACTCATACATTTCTGGTAGGTTTCTGTAACGGGGACAGCATTGAATTTGGTAAATCCTGTTTCATCCCACAGAAGGTAGCCACCTGGTTTCAGTAGTGATTGCATATTTCTGGCTACCGGTTCCCATTCATCTGCTTTCAAGGCGACCATCAAAAGACGAACGTGCACTAGATCATATTGTCCGACCTGCTCTTGAGGAACCGGATCAAAAACATTCCAGAGTGAAAGCTTGACATTTGGAGGCAGGTTTTGGGCAGAGAGAAACTTTGAGCCTTCCATGTCGAAACCATCGAGACGAGCATCGTTATCAAGTTCAGATGCAAGGTCTCGTAACCATATGCCTGTGCCTGCTGCAACATCTGCAACTGCTGGGGGATGGCCGAGGGATCCAAGATAGGACTTAATATTCTCAGGAATCAGCGTCTTGGTCAACATCCACCATGTATTATGTTGATAATCGAGTCGTTTCTCTTCAACGCCTTTTCCGCCATTGTTGAGAGTATAAATAGGAGTTGCCGTCATTTTGGTGAGCCTTTGCAAATCGTTATAGTTAACAGTGATGCTCTAGTGCTGTCGACTGAAAAGAAGGTCGTCTTTATAATTTATATTTCACGATGTAAATAAGTTACAGCGTATTCAAAAGGGTTATCTCCGATAAAGCGGTGCCGTTAGCCGGCTGACGAACCTATAGAACAGACATGATTGGCTCTGCTATAAGACGAAACTAACGAAGGATCTCTGGTGTTTGTCCGAATGTCACGAAATGATGAAATCTCACTCAGCGCGATACTCAGAGCAGGTCAAGTGTCTTTAAGCTCGTTTATCTCCAGCAAACTGCCATATCGTATGGTTGTGATCCCCATGCCGATAATGGGTTATGCTCCAAATTTGGCAAAGTAGACGACAACATTTGAGATTTGTCAAGAAGGAGACATCGGGGCATTACAAGATTACCGCTTACATGGTGGCCAGGAGGCTTAAGATCTCGTGGGACGGGAAAACGTGATCCCAACATAGGCCCTATCGAAGAACCGTCTCATAATAGCGCAGTGACATGAAATCTTGAGCATACATTATTAAGTAGCTAGCATGAGCATAGTGATGCTGAGTGTGCTATATATCAACCACAAAACTCCATAGTTTGTTAGGCAACGAGTATGAGAGTGTGGTCTACTTGGATGAGCTTTTAATTCGCATGCATTATGACTATCTTAAGCTTGGGATGGACATAAGATGTTATCGGGATGACTAGATAAAGGCGGACCTAGTCTAGATTGAAGGATCGAGTTCTCTGGCATGGAATTCCTTTTTGGAGAACTACAATATGACGGCTAACACAAACAGTTCATACCTCCAACATTGGAGCGGAGTAAAAGAGACTATCCTTAGACTAGTTTCATAAACCGGCATACTGAATGCCGGGACTTTCATATCAAACAGCTTGTGAGCTATATGCATGAGACATCAAAGCCATTCGCATTCTATACATGGTTCAAGCATGTAAGCTTGTATCAGATGGAGCACCACTGCAGTCCATCACCTTCCAACATTTCCCTTGACGATTCTCCGTCCGGAGAAGGGGACATAGTCTGAGGCTTTCACCGCGGAACACCAAAGACAATTCTCTTTCTCACGGTCAGCCAAGAGGCGATAAGCGAGGAGAGACCATCCAACTCCACTGACAAGGGTAACAAAGGATAAGCGGAGAATTATTTAACCGCCATCACGTAACAGTACATCATTATGAGTGATTTTAGTACTATGATTTAACCATCGTTAGTCATTGAAATTAATTAGAGAACAACATGGCGCTGCCTAGCTGCACTATATGTAAGTTTTCTTACTGGAATCAGGAAATACAAGTGGAATCCAATTTCTATCACGAACAGTATATTGAGAAGTATGAAGACCTACAAAGATCCGCGCAAGCGAGTTGTCCTGGTTGTATCCTTCTCCATGAGGCTTGGATCTGGTGCATACCTGACAGGCGTTTGCGCTCTGATGCAAACCTTGCTTTTAACATCGATGCATCTAAGATGTATTTCCATCTTTTCCACGATAGAGTCTATGACATAGACATTTTCACTCTTCCGGGTGCGTCTTGTCTTTTTAGCCTTGGTCGGATATTTTCTCAAAGTGCTAGGTCAACCTCGTCTTAAGCATATTGCTTGCTCCTCTCTGCTCCCTCTTAGCACTGAACTCGGATTTAATCTGTCTCGCATCCGATCTTGGATAGAAGCATGTGAAAGTTCACACAGAATGTGCTCCGAAACATCGGCATTTACACCCTTTCGATTACTTGACTTGCAATCAGGTATGGAGGATTGCATCCGGCTTGTTTCTGTGGTCAATGTCCGCTACGCATGCTTGAGCCATTGTTGGGGCAGCACAAGATCCAAGCACTTGACCAAGCGGGGCAATCTACTCGCCAATGAGAGAGGAATACCTGTTTCTGAGCTACCCAAGACATTCCAAGACGCCGTGATCATCACCAAGGAGCTTGGAATTCGCTATCTATGGATCGATACATTTTGTATTATCCAGGACGATGAAAAGGATTGGGAAGCTCAAGCCTCTCTTATGGCAGCAATTTACGAGAATGCTTATATCACTCTAGCCGCTGGGGCTAGTGTTGATGACGAAGGAGGTTTCTTCCGACAGTCTCTTGATAAGCACACAAAACCTCATAAAGTTCACCTAGATGTTGGTGGCGTTAGCTATGAGGTTTATATGCGGAGCGCTGTTTCCCATCCAGACGACGGATGGCCGGTCGGAGAAATACTCCCGCTGATGACACGCGCTTGGACCCTGCAAGAACGTCTACTAGCCCGAAGGTATTTGTGCTTTGGAAGTCAAGAGATATTTTGGGAATGCCAGGAGGATGTGTCTTGTAGTTGTAGCTTGGCAGAGGGCCCATTCAATCCCCGGGATGGGTTGCCCAAGTTTACCAGATGCCAGCCGCTGAAGTATCAATGTTCGCGATTGGATACTCAGTCTTTACATGATGTCGCATCGCTCTGGCGAGAATTAGTTCAAGACTACTCTTCAAGAGACCTCACAAAGCCAACTGACAAATTACCTGCTCTTGCAGGGCTCGCCAGAAAGTTCCAGGTAACAATTTATAGATATCAAGATGTATAAGAAGAGATGTAGCTAACTCTGTCAGAGGGTGTTTGACTCGCCATATCTTGCGGGACTCTGGCTTAAGAATCTTCGGGGAGACCTAGCTTGGCGCACTTTAGGGGATGAGGCTTTGATTGGCCGTGTGCGAAAAGGCCCTTCATGGACGTGGCCCGCGGCTTGCGATTCGCGCATCAGCTGGCCACGACTCAGATTCGACACAAGATTCCAAGTAAAAGGTACCTCTTTTAATGAGGAACTCCAAGGATACAATCTACATTCGTATGCTGAAAGTTGTTACGTGCTTCTTTCTGGACTCGTACTACCTGTTTCCATTCAAGCTCGCCCGTATCGTGATGAGCGGTTTGAACAGGCCTTTCCTCTGGCACGGCATTGTGACGTAGCTCACTCTGAGCAAATCCAACTGGTCCAGCGGTATGGTTCTCTTGCTGAATCTCTGGAACCTGAATTCGGAAACAAAGCTAAGAAAGTAGGCGGCAATCAGATTTGGAAAACGCTTGGCGATTTTGCGGCAGATTATCGTTTTTGGGACACTCAAGCACAGTTATGGGAGAAAGTGGACCAAGTGTACTTCCTACTCCTCGGAACTGAATCAGACACCGATCATTCCTGGGTGGCTGGCATGGTATTGAAGCCATATCTACCCTCGTCAGATGAGTCGGAGGACTGCTATGAGCGAATCGGTTGGCTTCGATTCTGTATACCAGAGTCACCGAAAGAGCCATATTGGGTGCCCCAAGAAAATGCATTAACACTAAAGGTCTTTTGAGAAGGTAAGGATTAATTTTCACTACTCAATAGACTTACAAAACCTAGTTTCCAACATCATATACGGACCGTATATTATTTCTTAATTCAACTTAGAATCAAGATTTCATGGAAAACACATGCAGTAATGAACGCTAAATAGATTACAATAAGTCAAGAAGCCCAGAAATTATAAGCTGGGCTTTCGACTAAGCACCAAGGTAGATAAGTTTTCCTTATATGTATCTGGATGCAACGATTGGTACACCCTTCTTCCGATTCGTGAATACTCCACACAAATATCAAAGTTCTGAGAGCCTTGTAGGGCAGAACCAGCGTTCACTTCGGGCTTACTAGAAGGATCTCTACCCAAGTCCCGTCAGGGTATCGTTGCATTAGCAACTCCGACCTTGGGGATTTCGGGCAGGAACATTGTCCGAGTGTTGTAGTATCGAAATGATTAATATTTTAGTGGAGTGCGTAAGAGCATCACGTCAGGTCCTCATTGACACAAAATTATAACAAATGATAATAAATACTAAACAGGTATGGCCTTGACCCGTTGCCACATTTTATAATGCAAATTGATACAATAGCCATGTCTAAAGCCCTTCTAGTATATACTTATCCACTCAGACATCATACTAGATGCTTTGACATCATGAAAATATTACCAAAGTTCTGGGACTATTCTAGTATATGCATCTCACCGCAACGCTGCCAAGAACGAGGCTATGCTATTGCTAAGGTGCCAAGCAGGGCTGAAGGGTTGAGCTATCTAAAAATTAAGATTATGCGGTTGGGTGCTGACGTGAGATGACAACCTTGTTATCAAGTTATTTCTGTGATCTAAAATTGGACTGTTTTGGAGAATCGCACGTGCGTTTCTGCTATCTACGGGACTGAGTGAGAATGTTGGATCGTGATTTGCCCAGATACTAATAATGACAGGGATGATAAGCTGCCAAGACATAAGGATTTGGGCTAAGCCCACGTCAACAGCCTCCAAACCCACTTTGTACTCCGTAGTGATCATAGAGACGTGAAAATAGCTTCAAAGATGTTGTTGTTCTTGGCGATGCTCTGCCAATAGCCTTGTTGAGTTGGCGAGGCTTGTCGCTGAGTTGGCCTTGCGCCTACCGAAAATGAGAATAGTTACGGTTCGCGGTTCAGCGTAGCCGAGCGAGAAGTTTTCTATAAGTTGAAGGTCTTTCCGCCGCATAGCCAAATCTTTTACATCATCATCATCACACTGCTCAATCCGCAACTCATTATTTTAGCATCACCGTTCACTAGCATCTCTTAGCGCATCACCCACTTCCCAACCGTTGCTTCAACAAAACCAACAACCTTTAAACTCAGACCGCAACAATGCCTTCCATCTCAAACATGATCACTACTTTGGCTTTCCTCGCGACTGCGGCGACTGCTATGCCCGCAAACGTCCCTCGCCAACCTGCCAATGATTGCAAGACGGGTACTTGGTACTACTCTTGTGGAACAAACGTCGGATGCTATGATCATGATCCATGCAACGGCCCTTCTGCTCCTACTCCCGTTTCTGGCAATACTCCTGATAGCACCGAGAAGCCTGCCGCAACCATTGTCCCCGCCGCCCTGTACGATATCTACCCTGAGCATCCCGATGAGGCTAGCGGCCCGGTTAATGGCATCCATCTTGAGACTTGGAAAGACAAGTCGCAGGTTGAGCAGGTGATCATCTTTAAAGACATCCCTGCTGGTGCCAAGAACTGTGGCCTTTCTTGGCGTCAGGGTCCTCGATGGTCCCGAACATTTCTCGTGAAGAACGACGACGCTCAGGCTGATGCACGACCTCTTTCTGGTTTCCCCGTGGACGAGAAGGACATTACATACAAGTCCATCAAGTCCTACGACGATCAAAAGTCCATTGGTGGCCCCAACTTCTCCTTTTGGGACGATCGTGACGAGGACGGTCACACTGTCGGTGGTGTCGACTGTGCTGAGACTCTTTCTTTCATCATTGGACTACGAAACCCCAAGGGTGACTCTCAGGTCTACCTCGACCAGGATGACCATGCGAATGGCTGGACACTTACTTACCAGTAATTTGGGCTTCGATGTTGTTATCCCTCCAAGGCACATTCAGCCATCTTCTCTCACATTCCTTCTTACATAACTTAAATATCATGTACATAGTTCTTTTCCTTTTAGTAATAGGCTAGATCTTTAAACAATTAGACCGTTGAAGTGCCACAGTTATATATAAAACCCTTCTACAAAAGACTTATCAAGTATTGTGACAAAGCTTTCGATACATGACTACAGGCTTCAATCTTCAGGCAACAAGGCAACCAGGTCGCGATTTGATGCAACATGTAGAACCTGTGTTACCTGAAATAATACCCCAGTAGCCTATGAGAGTCGGTGTCTCTGCTTACTTATTCATAACAAAAGAAAAGTGAGGCGAATGTGCAACTCTCATGGTGCGGGGTAAGAGATTCAAGCATCAACAAGACCTTAGATCATATTCACCGCGATCGTAATCGCAATTCAAGAAAATATGCTGATTGTTTATACCGAAGGAGACTTGAATCAAAGTGACACTATCCAAGTGCGGTGGTGGGAAGACAGGATTGTCAGTTGTCTTCGGCACCGCGCTCCCATCACAGAGAAAGTCAGAAACACAGTGAGGGACTTCAGCCATGGCATGCTCGGAGGCGAAATCAAGCACTATGTCCCAGCAAGCAGGTGAGACTGGTGAGGCCACCGAGTAATCAAGAGCTAATTGAGCACAAGGATCAACAATCAGATCGTCAAAATTCTGACTACAATGGGAACGCAAGATGGACGTGGGATGACCCGAGAGCAGTCCGTGGGTTACCTGAAGTGGGTTCTTGCAGAGCTTGAAATGGCAAAGATATATCCCGATGCCCAGTTTACCGATTACGATCTTATCGAACCTGTTGGAGTAGTGGCACCCAGAACCGAGCCAAGAACCAACCGTTTCAGTTACGACACGTGGATCTCTTGGGCTGTAGATGCCATTTGCGATTGGCCATCTAATCTTTTCCAAGGTGACTCCGAGGGTGACGGACAGGGCCACCAACTGGATAAACCCAAAACAACAGACTTTGCTCCTCGCCAAAGACTTTGTGAAGCTGCGATATGGCTAAAGCTTACAATTCCAGGTAAGACAGCAGTTCCCATGTTTGAGGCTTTCACTAAACATAATGATAGGCCTCAAGATTTCTCACAGGCTGAGTGACCCGGAAAATGGATGGGCTCTGTACATTGATCAACTCTGGGCAAAGGGCCCACCTTCACAGTCCCGTCACCATACATTGAGCGACCCATGGTTTCTGCCGATATACCATCGGACGCCCCACCAGAATGAGAATGCAAATCGCTTAGCAGCACCCGATGAGCTGTTTTCGAAGACAGAATTACCCGTTGTCCGAGGTGAATTGATGGGCAAGATAATCAACAACAATGGCGAATGGGGATTTAGATAGATCAGTCACAAATAGTCATGTTGGCCGTTCTTTGAATTCTCTTTTATGTTGTTGTAGATCTCTTGGCTTTATTCGTCGTGGCTTTTATATACAGATTGCCATTTGCTGCACATAAACAATAAATATCTACTATTTGTCTGTGAAATATATGCTGTCGGATGCTACTCTAAAGATATCTGACACTGGGCCTTTATTTGGTCCCCTATAAGAAGAAAGGCGCTTCTTCGCTCCCAAACATCGCATCTCGTAAATCAACAAGCCAAGATCCCATTCAGAAAGCCTGGCGCTCCAAGCTAATTCCCCGCACGATGTAGTATAACGGCTTTCCTTTACGTTGCTTACGAACACTTTCGCTGTCGAGTGTTTAAGCATAGCAAACCCAGTTTATGTAGTCATTCCGTCTTAAGCCGCTTCGAATAGTCTTCTTACATTCAGTTCGTCCTCTCATCAAGGAACCTTTCTTGAAGCATCATGACCACTGGTTTTGAGGTACTCGGCGCCGCCTCTGCCGTGATCCAAACCGTTCAGTTTACGATAACGGTTGTCTCAGTGTGAAAGGGTTTATGATGGCAAGCCTACTGCGGACAATGAACTCCAAGAGTACTCCAAACAGACGAGTGAAGCCTTCAGTCTTTTCCAAGCTCGCTATTTGATACTCAAGTTGTCTGGAAGTCCATCCCCTGTTGTGGGGGATCTTCTAGCGACTGCAAGCAGATTCCAGGCGTCCGCGAGAGGACCACAAAGTGAACTGCAATATATGACAGAAAATCAAAAGGAGAAAGACGTCGCCAGCGCCTTGGCATTTATGATCATATCCATGATGCGCCGGAAAAAGATCGAGCGGCTGGGGAAGAAACTATACAGGGATCAACAATCGATGGAAAACAAGATGCTATCTCAGAACTTGTGGGACACTTTTACCTCTCTCTGGTGATATTTGCTGACGTCTGTGGCAGGTCGCAGAATGATGCTTGGCAACTTCTGGAGGAAGAGAGATTCCTCAAACTTGAGGATGATATTCAGTTCATGGTGAGGCAAATATCCAGAGGCTTTCTTGAACTGAAACAGCTCATAATACCGAACATGAAAAGACGCGGCAAACCATTATCCGGGCAGAAGCCAGAACGCGACAAGCGATGAAAGACATGACAATAGAATCACAACGCAAGGGATTTCTGGAGATCAACAGGCGTCATGACGAACTTAAGGGGCCAAATGAGGCAAACTTTGGCCAAGTGTTCGCATCCTACAAAAGGGCGGCCAGCAATTACGAGGGGCCTTCAATTGGATCATCGGACCGCATTGACCCCAACTCGAAGAAGACTATACATGAGAAATTCGAAGAAGAGTGCAGCTAGCAAGATACAGACATCGATAAAAGGTGGTGCAGCTTCACTGAGTGGCTGAAATCAGACCTCTCGTTATTCTGCATTCGAGGAAAGCCTGGTTCTGGCAAGAGCACATTAGTTAAATCCAATGTGAAAAACGAAAACACGCAACACTCCTCTGTCTATGGAACCCGGACGCCTCTATGACTTTTGGCTCGTTTTTGTATTGATTGATGGATATGCCCAGCATCCAAGGCTATCCAAGGCTTGTGGAGGTGTCATTTAAGCTTCAATCTCCGATGCGAGCATATATCGTGATGGCCAAGTAGTCCCACACACTTCCTATTGGGCCTTCGGTTGTTTGTAGGGAAAAAGCAGTCTGCATGTTCTTCTTTGAAGCAACGGCACCAGCTGTATTTCCACATAGCTATCAGCCTTTATCTGAGCTCTCCAGAAAGTTCCATCCTGCGGCAGTCATGGCACAAAGTTCTCCGTACCAGGATAGCTCTGATTTGGCGACGCTCTGGCACATTATACCAATTTCTTTCAATATAACCAGACCGCCAACGTCTTAATAGACCAAGTTCGCGATGGAATTGGACCAGATGAGGGTCTTTGTCTATCAGACTGCAGGATCCTCGGCCTGTTTGATGTTAACCTAGGCCAAGTGGGCAACCAATCCAGACTCAGTTTCCGCATCAAACCTAATAGCAATATACACATATAAACAACCTTTAGAGTTCAATAAAGAGACAAAAGAATACACAGGCTGTGCATAAGAGAGTAATTCTCTACCCTAAGCTTTAGGTAATTCTCCCAAGACTCAGGTAAGTCACCTAAACCTTTCGCGGAACTATCATAGTCTTTTCATCTTTCCTTGTACAAGACACATTATAAGCCGTGCGGCGTCTTCTTTGATCCTGACAACAAGAGTTATAGATTGGTGAGTGAACAGTTCCGAACCTTGAACCCTGATAAGACCCTGATAAGCTGGCCAATCAACTGGCAAAACCACGATGGTATAGTCATTCACTGCGCAAGATCGGCTTTGGCAAGGTTTATTGACTTGCAGAATGAATCTATGGCATTGGTAGTAGTTCCATGAAATATGATCCGCCTTTGGAACAAGACACGCCTCCATGTACTCCTAAGTACCATAGGCCCATCATCGTGTTTTCTCAAACGAATGGCTTTTAAATAAATAGTTGCTCAATGCAACAAGAAAGGGCATGAAATGGACCAAACGAGTGATGGTCATGAACCTGCATCGAGTTAGATCCCATGAAGAATCCTCTCTGTTCTCTCTGTTCATGTTGGGGAAAGGAGCGACCGCTTAATGAGCTATATCACGTAGTAGGATATGCCTGTACCAACATCCAGGACACCCTAATCAACCTCTGCAGCAGGTCCAGCAATCTCCCTGTTGGTCGGAGTGCTGTAAAACTGTTAGTAACATAAAACTTTGGCAGGTCAGATTGATTTATCCTACCCAGCCCGAGGGGCATTGAATTTCATCTGATGCACATAGCAGCCAGCAAATGTCTTCAGAGTGGAAGTCCTCCTTTCTCAGGGGCGCTTGAGAGACCTTGATAGAAAGTCTAGATATAGATTCAAAAACGTTAGCGTCAAGCATGAAGCCGGTGAATAGGTGAGTTGTGGATAGTTGATATTTAGGCATAACTGGTAAATGCGGATATGAGTACTAACGTAATGTCCTGGTCGCTAATCTGCTGACGATTAAGACGTCCAAGGAGTGATGGAACAGCAGCAATGCCTTGAGCAAATGCAAGAAGGGCGACTGTGGAGAACTTCATGTTGAGCTGAGAAAGAAGATAGTGGTTGTTTCGAGTTGGTAAGTGCTTGATCTGTTGTGGATGAATTGGGAGTAGTTGATCCTAAGAAGTAAAGGGATGAGATTGTCTCTTTTATAGACCAGAATTCACATCTTTTTGATCGCTAAAGCTGGTTAAGTTGAGAACCATCAAAATGTACATCAATTGACTCAGCCTTGGGGAAGACGTTCACACGTCGAGTTGGTGTCAATCGGCCCGATACACCCAAACAGATCCTCTCCGCTACGAGTAAGCATTAAGTTGGGAGTGCAATGTCACATCCGTGCCCTTGGTGGTATACCACGTTGCACAGATCTAGATCATATCCCGTGGCTCGCCTTATGTGACTCCTGTTCTTTTGTGAGGGTCCTAGCTGCTCAGTAAGTTGAGGAACTCTGATCTTAGTGATGTCTACAACAACCCGAAGTTTCACCTACTTCCAGAGCCATCCAACATGTGACAATCGCACAGCTGCGGTAGCTCTGCGATCTCGAAGCGGACTGGGCCACCATCGGAACATCGCTTTAGCCTACGTAGAATTGGGCTTTGGTTTGAGGTCTAGTAGCCGGTAGTTGATGTGAAAATGTCCGACTCTGTAGATCGAAGCCCTCACTTTACGGCGAATTATATTGGATTGATAACAATATCTGGAAGAATAGTACGTCGAAGGAAAAGGGTGCAGTTTTGAAATGGTTATATAAATAATGCTAGATTGCGAGACTCAAGTACTAATTCAAGCTAGCTCGACTTGGTTTACCTTTTTATCCTTCTTGCCAGCTGGCTCTAGTCGTCCATCCTCGATATCATCAAGCTTGTTACCTCGAACGTGCGAGGGCCCCTCGAAGATAGCCTGGATCTCTTCCAGAGTATGTCCCTTAGTCTCGGGGAAGATAAACCAGATTACAACAATAAGACAAGCCAAGATACAGCAGAAGACAATGTAGTACTTCCATCCTATGTTCTTCATGGCAATAGGGTTGACTTGGTTTCCAACAACTAGGCCGACAAAAGTGCTGACGTACATGATTGACACACCGCGACCACGAAGAGTGTACGGGAAGATCTCGACGGTGTACGCTTGGAGAAGGGGAGCCCAAGCAATCGCGTAAAAGAAGAATGTGATGAAGACGAAACCGACGATAGCCTTTCCGGTAGACTCGCTACGGGTACTGTTGAAGGAAGCACTGAGACCGGTCCATATGACGTAGGACACGAACATTCCACCAGTGGAGAGCAGGAACAGAGTACGACGTCCGAGTCTGTCGACTAGCATAGCACCAACAAAGATGGCGGCAAGCCAGTTGGAGATCTGTAGCAAGCCATTTATGAGAGTTTGTTCCTTGGCGGCTGTGATACCGATTGTGTTGAGGACGAGTACAAGGTAGTAGCTACACACGAAGTTAGACAAGAGTACAAACGCGGGGACATAGGTGCTTCAACATACCTGACGAGGTTGATACCGTTCCACTGAGCAAACCATCCCACAATAACGGCAATGAGGGTGCGCTTTCGGTTCGCGGGAGTTCGAACGAGTTCAAGCCAAGAGTTTTGTGACATAGCATCAGCTTCGTACGTCAAAGCTCCTTCAATCTCAGCCATCTCAAAGTTGACGAGGGGGGCATCTGCATCACCACCAGCGTGATATGTGGCGAGGATCTTGCGGGCTTCCTCTCTACGGCCGTGGGCGACGAGCCATCGGGGCGATTCAGGAAGAAAGTAAACGGCGAGGAGCTGCAAAAAAGGGAGGGCACCTTGCAACAGGGATGGGATTCTCCAGCTCCATGTTGTGTCGATCTTGAAGGTTCCATAGGTGCACCATGCAGCGATGATACCTCCGAGATAGAAAGACGTATTGTACAGAGCCGTGAGCTTGCCTCTGTGTGTCGGATAGGCGAGTTCTGTGATGAGGATAGGGCTTGGCTGGGCCAAGAAACTTGTGAAGAAACCCAGAATAGCTCGAGCAGCGATAAATGTCTCCAGATTCTGTGATACAGCCTGCATGATTGCGAATGCAACACAAGTGAGAGCTCCGATCGACATAGCTGTTTTTCTACCGAATCGATCGCATACGTAGGTGACGAAGAATAACGCAATGACCTTTCCAGCTGGGTAAACCGAGTTTAGAGCACCCAGCATGGCGCCTTCGGGGTTGCCAAAGTAGCCTCTCCATTGGGGGAGGGTTTGGAGACCGTTCATCATTGATCCTGTATATGTTAGTCATAGTCAGTGAAATTTTGTCGCGTTCCTTACCATCATAGCCAATCGCGCCCGACGAAACTAGAGGCACGAGAAGGAGAAGATTAAGCTTTAGAAGATGCGGGACGCGGTACCAAGGTCTGGGATCGTCAGGGAGTACCTAAACTGCCGTTAGTATTTCATTCACATTTCTCTATCAGACGCGCCGAGAACATACTGCTGCAAGATCGGCGCCAACCGCAGCAGCAGCGCCTTTCTTCTCTGCTCCGGAACCCATGGCTATCGAGATACTGAACAAACTGATGCGCTTTTACAGATATCCAAAAGCCAGTTCAATGACTGACAATGAAGTGGATGATCAGGACCGAGGTAAATAATTCCTTTCTTCCCCAACAAAAGCAAGGGGAAAACTTGGAGATTCAATGCTACCCCATATAGCTGCAATCGCGTAGGCGAACACCCCATGGGGAAACTATAGACATCGTGAACAAGAAAGCGGAAATACATAACCTGGTCAACTTTGTCTTGGCTCGATGAGTTTGGGTATGTATCCGATGCTATCCCCAGTAGTTCTGTTACTTCGGTCTTTAATTTAATTGGTGTAGTCTGATAGTTCCGACGACAACCCTATCCGATTGGTCTAGACCTGAACTAAGAGCCAGGCCCCTCGCTGTCAGTCGACGGGACCTAGGCATACTCAGTCTCCAACTCGACCATTCACAACTTCAAGATAACCTTGTTAAGGATATCCACAGGACTAGTAACCTCAGGTCCCCGAAGTTGAGCCGTACACAAGTCAGTTGAAGCAGGCCGGGGCATGTTTATTACTCGCGTATACCTGTGTAGACTCCGACCCTGGTAGTTCCAAAACTACGGGGCAACATGACAAGCAATATGGATATTGATGCGATTATAAGGTCGTTAACGTTGGAGGAGAAGGCAAGTTTCAAATGTGATATAAACAAAAGTTATTGAACTAATCATCTTCAGATCTCCCTTCTTGCAGGAAGGAACTTCTCAGAGACAGTTGGGTACCCCAACAAGGGTGTTCCATCAATCAAGGTAAGTCCAATATCTACACCTTTCCACCTAATTTATACTGACAGACTGCAAGACCGCGGATGGACCAAATGGAATCCGTTCAGCAGCAACAGACTTGACCATCAAGTCAGCCTGTTTTCCAGCAGCATGCAATCTAGCAGCCACATTCGATGAAGACCTTGCCGAGAAATTCGGTCGAGCTCTTGGTGCCGAAGCAAGGGGCAAGCGTGTGAACTGCATGCTTGGTCCAACAGTCTGCATGCATCGCCATCCTCTAGGCGGTCGCAATTTTGAAAGCTACAGTGAAGACCCTCTTCTCACGGGTAAGATGTCTTCCAAGGTGATCCAGGGACTGCAAAGTTTGGGTGTCTCAGCCACGATCAAACATTTCGTTGCGAATGAACAGGAGACAGCAAGAACTACCGTTGATGAGACTATTGATGAGCGAGCCCTGCGTGAGATTTATTTGCGGCCGTTTGAGATTGCTGTCAAAGAAGCGAACCCTTGGGCGGTTATGACAGCTTACAATCACGTCAATGGAGTTCATTGTGATGAGCATAAATGGCTTCTTCAAGATGTTTTGCGGGGCGAATGGGGTTGGAAAGGCCTCATCATGAGTGATTGGGGCGGCACAAACTCTGTCGCTTCAGCACTCAACGCTGGTCTGGATCTCGAAATGCCCGGTCCTCCACGTCTGCGAAAAGAAGATGCAGTCAAGGAAGCCCTTCAAAAAGGAGAGCTGACTGAAGATACCATCAATGAACGCGCCAAGTCTGTCGTTGAATGGGCTTTGAAGCTCAAGGCTCGTGAAGCAGAGTCTCATCCTGTTGCACTTGGTCAAGATACGAATACGCCAGAGCTAAGAAGCATGATTCGGGAGGCTGGAGCTCGAGGTATTGTGTTGCTCAAGAATGAAGGCGATATACTTCCTTTGAACAAAGAAAAGGTCCAGAAGAAGAAGATTGCGCTTATCGGGTTTGCCAAAGACGCGATGGCTCATGGCGGCGGAAGTGCAGCTGTCAACGCATATCGCAAGATTACTCCATGGCAAGGACTACATGAGGCTCTTGGAGATGATGTTGAGCTCACTTATGCACGGGGCGCCCACCGCGAACGGCTCCTCCCTGCAATTCACCCAGATGGTCTGTGTGGCAAAGTAGTCGATCTTGATGGCAAGCCTGGCTTCAGTCGACAGCTGTTCAAGGAAGGTGAGGACGCGCCTGTTTCAACTATTGGGCAACCAACTTCTGCGTACTCACCCCTAGGATCTCAAGAGTCACTGTGGCGAAGACTGGAAATTGTTGGAGACTTCACTCCAGCTGAATCAGGAAACCACTACATTGCTTGTTCTGGCCTGGGACCGACCAGGGTGTACGTGAATGACGAGATCATATTTGAACAGACTGCCAATTGCACTGACCCTATGGGCTCACTCTTCCTTGCAGCTCCCGAGCCCGAGTTCCGGCATGAGTTTGAAGCAGGCAAGACATACCGTCTCCGGATCTGCAGTGATCCTCCCACCAAGATCGGCCTGACGATCCTGGAAGGTCGCAGTGGTGTACGCGTTGGCTTCTCCCTCGAGTCAGACCACGATGCTGATCTAATTGGAGAGGCTGCCGAAGATGCTAAAGCCGCTGACTACGTGATTGTCTTCACCGGGCATGATCCTCAATGGGAAACCGAAGGTCGGGACCAGGATTCATTCAACCTCCCTCGGAAGGGTACTCAAGACGCTCTTGTGTCAACAGTAGCATCCGTCAACCCAAATACCATTGTCGTCAACTCTACAGGTGTCGCTATTGCCATGCCCTGGTTGGATCAAGTACGTGCCGTAGTACAAGCTTGGTTCCCTGGCCAAGAATGCGGTTATTCCATCGCGGATGTTCTGACAGGGGCTGTCAACCCCGAAGGTCGCTTGCCTGTCAGTTTCCCCAAGAGCATTGAGGACTGCCCAGCACATGGAAACTTCCCGGGTGAATATGTGAATGGTCAGCTCAAGGTTACATACGCTGAGGGCGTTTTCGTTGGATACCGACACTTTGATCGGCTCCCTCGTGAGAAAGTCAATTTCCCTTTTGGTCATGGTCTGTCTTACACAACATTCTCATATCAATTGAGCAGCGTATCAAAGGAGGGTAGTGACTGGTTTGTTTCAGCTCAGATATCCAACACAGGAAAGCAAGCTGGAGGTGCATTGGTTCAGATTTATGCAGGAAGGGCTGACCAATCCCCTGCTCACCCGATCAAAGTTCTTGTGGCTTTTCGGAAGATCCGATTGCAACCTGGTGAGGCAAACTCTGTGGAACTTGCGGTCAAGGAGCGAGACCTGGCATACTTTGATGCTGGGCTGAAGAAATGGGTGGTTCAGGAGGGTGAGTATCGCTTCTCCCTAGGTACTTCGTCTACAGATCTTGTTGGAGAAGCGATCGTCAACGTGGAAAAGGCAGTTTATGATCTATAGAGCTAAGACCGCAAGCTTGGTACTGTACTTAACAAGTATACTCATCCTCAAACAGCTAGATCTGGGTGCTGGGATCATCCCTGGGGTTGCAAGCCCCCATTTCAGCTGTACCAAGCACGGCTATGGACAAGTATATCTTCCAGGCAACTCTATTATAAAAATGAATCAGACGAGTATGACATACCCCTGTTTTATAATAGCACCCGGAACGGATAGTGGAAATCAACTCGAGCGGGTGGAGATGCGGTCAGCATTCCGGATCAGCTCCGAAAGTTTACTTCCGTAGCTTGGCGAACTCGGATCAGATATGTTTCGTCTTGACTCCCGATGGCTTGTAAATGAATATGATAATTCACAATGCTCTTTTTTGAATTAATAGTGATTTGATCGGGAGTAAATTATGGTGGTATTTTGATCAATCTTTTCTCCAAGTGATTGTAAAGCCTACTTGTGAAACTTACGTTCATGCTTGACACTGTCGTGCAATCATAGCCAATATGCCGCCCCCATACACGGGACAGTGTCTCTGTGGTACTGTGAATTTAACAGTCACATCGAATCCAATTACAGTACTATCATGCTTCTGCAAGCATTGCAGCAAAGGAGCGGGAGGCACTCATCAGCTGGTAAATTTATTTTTGACTAACTAATGTCACCAGCTAACCTATACCCAAGATCGGAAAGTTTGCGAACAGAGACATTGAAGTGTCCACCGAAACTAACGACGCTATTACAATGTATGAACTGTCGGATACCTCAAGCGGAGGGTGCAAAGAGAAAGCTTTTTGCCGTGTTTGCGGATGTACACTCTGGACTATTCCGGCAGCGGCTCAAGGCGATTTCCACCTGATCCGACTGCCGCTGTTAGAGGGAGGGTAAGAAGATCACCCCCACGCACGTCTCTTTGACATGGGCGGATGAAACTAACCGATCCGAACGGATATACAGTCTCAATTTTCAACCTACAAGCGAAATCTTTATTAGAAATCGGCCAAGTTGGGTGGAACCCATTAAAGGCGCTGGACAATGGGAGGAGACGCGACGATGAGCTGAGCTGAACTGGATGCGGAGAAAGAGGGGAACCCCTGGTTATTTTCAGGAGAGTTGACATGGGTTTCCGATTGGGTCGGCGTCGGACTAAAGTCCGTTTTGATCCACAAGTAAGCCTCGGCTGCTGGGCTTAGGTTACTCAAAGCGGAGGAGAGAAAGAATTGGATGACGATTAGTATCGAGGAATGGTCATGGGAGTTCGAAAGTAATTCTACTAACGGTCAGTTAGCCTGTCAAGCCTGTAAATAGTATCAAATTTCATTCAATGTCATTGGTATCTTGCTAGTTGTCGTTGTCAGTAGGCCCGGAATAGCGTGTCTTCCATCCTTGTTCCTTTTGTTCTCTCGTCTTCTCTTCTCTCTCTCCGCACGTTAAACCCGGACATTACCCGCCAGCCCTCTGGTTTCATAACCTCATCTCCTCATGGCGCTGCGGTCGCCCCTCCGGGCCTTCCGAGCCAATTCATTTCCTTTCCGAACTCCATTCTGTCCCGTCAACGACAACTCGAGATCCATTCCTCGGACATGGAACCACCACGACGAGTAGATGATGGCCCTGCACCTGCGAATCGCCAGAGTGGGGCCAAGCGTCTCAAGATCGATGTTGCTTGCGATAACTGCAGGGCTAAGAAGGTTAAGTGTGATGGTATACGTCCAGGTGAGAAACTTTACTTTCCATCAGGAGGACCGTGAACCAGAAGTCTAACAGGCCTGTCTACATACAGTTTGTGGCTCTTGCAGTAGGAAGCTTGCTCTCAGGGATAATTGCACCTTTAGTGGCGGCAGTACTGGTACCACCTACGTCCATACTCGTGTCCCGGCCGCAGGCCAGTATAGTGCTGTTCAGAATGGACGTCCAATAGCTCCTCAGGCGCCAGAGGTGCACAAGAAGAGCGTCTCTCCGTCTATGACAAGTCCACCGGTCCCTATCTTGCCAGCGATAAACTCATATGACCTCCATTCCCAAAGGCCCCTCACAAATCCTTCTTTACCGCCGCTTCCACCACCGCTTCCACCACCGCAGCATTCTCCTCCAACGTCTACCCCAGGAAGTAGAAGACCAGATTACCCCGGGGTCAGAAATGCTGGAGCTTCTGTCTGCTCCAACAGTCCAACTGCTGTTGATTCTATGACGGCGGTTGTCGATGAGGGCATCAGTACTCAAGAATTCTTCGGAAAAAGCAGTGCTGGGTCTTTCACGGCACAGATCAAGAGAGCTATCGATATGAGACTGGGAAAACCTGCCAATACCTTAGGTGACAATTCATTGAATGCTTCCAAGTCTTCTCAGCGCGCTATGGGCCCTGCTTTGACTTCATCACAGGACTTTCAGTATGTCCTTCCGCCACGCAGGCAAGCAGATCATCTCATTGAGTTCTACTGGTTCTATGTTGATTCCTTGTATCCCTTGCTGGACAGGAAACGCTGGACCCGAGCTTATAACGCTCTGTTCAATGGAGCGCCAATGGACTTGAATGAGCGTGTCTTTGTGGCTACGCTAAACGTCATCTTGGCTCTTTCCACCCAGCTGGTCGAGTCTCACTCGCTGGAACAGCGAGAGCATTCAAGTGAGACATTCTTTCAGAGAGCCCAAGAGCTATTACCTATGAGCCCATGGGAACATGGATCCCTTGAGTTGGTACAATGTCTCTTGATTACAAGTCTGTATCTCCAGAGTGCCTACAATCCTCATCAAACCTGGATGGTCATTGGCACTGCAATAAGAATGGCCCAGGGCTTGGGACTTCACTTGCCAGAGACATCGGCAAACCGTTCTGACCCCGGAGAACGAGAGCAGCTGAGGAGGGTATGGTATGGATGTGTTCTGATGGATCGTATGGTATCTTTAACCCACGGTCGCCCAACCATGATCGTCCGACATCCAACAACTGACGTCCCTTTACCGCTCGAGAATTTCAAGGGAGACAACGGAACAGACCATCCAGAGTACTACAGCTTCTTCGTGAGGTCGGTTCGCTTGTATGAGATCATACACAGGACCATGGCGGCCTTTTATGATGGCTCACAAAACATTCGAACTAAAGAAAAGGAATCCCACCATGACCCTGAGGTCTCTGATGGCGAAGACGAGGATCTTGACAGAGTGGTTCAATTGGACCGCTGTATCAGTAGATGGCAGTCAAAACTACCAGATCACCTTAGATGGGATCTATTAGATTCGAACCAGGATGAGATATCGCGGCGACAGGCTGTCATCCTTCGCATGAGGTTTCTTCATGCACGCACCCTTCTTCTCAGACCGATGCTGTCCCGGTTCTGTCTTACCCAATCACCACAACAGGACAAGAATCCTATAGACGATAATTTGCAAAACCATGTCGTCCAGCAAGGCGCCATGTTTTGTGTTACGACAGCTCAGAACATGATCAACACTTTGGTCAAGCATCAAACACAAGACGGAACAGTCGGTTTACTACCCGCATGGTGGTATCGAGTTTACTTTGTGTACACCGCTGCTACAGTTCTGATCGCAGCAAAACTCCGTCCTGAGGTCTTCTCTGCCGCTGAGATTGGAAGATCTTGGGGCCAGGCTATTTCTGTTCTCAAGGCACACGAGCAGTTTGGTCAATCACCTCGCAGATGCGTTGCGGCACTACACATTCTTTCGTCCAAAATTTTGCAGACTACACCTCAAACAACGCCGGGTGACACGGTCACCGATCATAGGACTATCGAGACGAACAACTCCAGCGTACCTCGTCAAATGGTGTCTCATGTCGAAATCCCTGATCTGGTTCAACAACTGGCTGATGAGTTTGAGACTCCAATGCCAGACTTCAACCCACAAGACCTTGCTAATTTTAACCTGGGTGTGAATGATATGTCATGGCTGAACGATATTCAAGGAGTTTGGGAGCTCTTGAACGAATAGCCTGGCTGGGAACTTGCTTCTATTTCTAAATATCTAATAACCTGTCTTTTTCGTCAAAAGTTATTACTCAAATACCATCTTATTCTTAACACTACCCAACTCAGTAATGCTCACTTCAACGACATCACCATCGTTGAGATACTTGGGCTCCTTCATTCCCATCGCCACGCCAGAGGGTGTGCCCGTGAGGATGACGGTGCCAGCCTCAAGTGTAGTTCCCTGACTAATGAAGCTGACAATCTCCTCAACGCCGAAGAGTAAATCGTTTGTACCCTCGCTTTGTCTCTCCTCACCATTGACAGTTGTTCTCAAGTGCAGCTTGGAGGCGTTACCGACAACAGCAGGGGAGACGAGGAGAGGCCCAACGGGAGCGAACTTGTCGAATCCCTTGCTGAAACACCATTGAGGAACTCCACCCGCTTTTTTGGGATCTCGTTGCCATGCACGAGCAGAAACGTCGTTCGTGACAACGTAACCTGCAACGTAGGAGAGGGCATCTTCTTTGGTGATGTTTTTACCGGACTTTCCAATTACGATGCCCTAAATCACTGTATTAGATCATTTCGTGAGTAAGGATAGATAAGAAACCCACCAGCTCCCCTTCGTAGTCTACTGTGCCATCCTGAGCAATCTTAGGAATGGGAACATCCTCAGTAAAGCCGGCTATACAAGTGGCAGGCTTGATGAAGAGTGAGGGATAAGGCGGCGGTGTTCGACCTCCTTCCTTGACTGGTACTGGAATCAGTAACGTTTCAATGAGCAGTAACTCTAACTTACTGTGCTTGATGTAGTTGAGTCCAATGCATCGAATTATAGGCACATCAGACGGTCGGAGCAGGTCCCTAATAGCCTTGACGTGAATCTTCTCACCTTTGGTGAGTTGCGAAACGGGGCTCTGACCCTTGTACTCAACAGCCCATAGATCGTTCTTGGCTAGACGCTCGATCAAGTCCTTATCGTTCTCGATTACAGGGTCTCCAAAGGTTTCATTATTGTTGTCATCGACAAAGCGGATGAGTCGGTCCCAGGTTGTTGAGGACATTTTGTTTGTCAGTGAATCTGCTATTCCTATTGCCTTACTAGGATTATAAGGTTGTAAACTACTTGTTATAGTTATTTTTGACGATTGATCAAACTATAGTGTTATCCGCTATGGATGGAGGTGGTTCATGTTGAGATCCACAGCTGTGACCACTCACAGAAGGGTCCGTCCGGAACTGTACGACACCAAAGGCGGTCATTGTACCCGCAGACGGCTCTTGACTTCGGCTAATCTAGTTCGACGATCTAGCAAACAAGGCTTAATGTTATCCGTGTATTACCGTTTCCCCAGGTTTCATCTTTCTGCTGGGGATCATACGATAGTTATCCACCCACTTACAGGAACATATTCAACAACATATTAATCAGCTCTATTTATTGCTAATAAAGTTCTTGGTATTACCAGTAGTTCTCTAACTCCAGTCAACCAACCGCCTCATCTACCTATACCCCCTCATTCACACTTTGAAGTAATTATGGGTAATGACGCAAGCGCCGCCATGCCTCCCTCAGAGGGCGATTCTCAAGAGATGAAGCAGTATCTCAGTCAACTTCCCTCCAAGCACTTGGAACCTCTTTGGTCACAGATGAGTGCGATGGTACCACCATCGCCGATGCCCTCGGCGAAGCCTCATCTATGGACATACCGAGAAGCTAAGCCTCATCTCGAGACAGCGGCCAAGTTGGTTCCTGAAGAGAAGGCTGAACGAAGAGTCTTGATGCTTGTGAACCCCAGTATGAGTATGTACATCAACTTATTCACTGAATGTTTCAACTGACTCTGTAAAGCATCGCCATACACTACAGACACCATCTATGGTGGCCTCCAGATCGTGAATCCTGGAGAGATTGCCCCAGCACATAGACATCTTGCCTTCGCGGCTCGCTTCATCATAGATGGAGAAGGCTTCACCGCGGTCGAAGGTAAGAAGATGCCTCTAGTCCGTGGCGATGTAGTCGTTACACCTATTTGGCATTGGCACGATCACGGAAATGAGAGTGATAAGCCAGTTGTATGGTTGGATATGCTGAACCTGCCTTTGTTCCGCTTTGCCCCAGTCCATTTTGCTCAGGGTTATTCTGACCCTCGATACCCCAGCGAGTAAGTCGATTCTCACCTTCTAACAATGTTTGTGCTTGTTGACTAAATCTGGTAGACATTGTGATCCTTGCGAGTTCCGTTTCACTTGGGGTCCAGTTGAGAAAGAACTCAACGCCAACATGAGCGATTATGCCATCTATCACTACAAGCTTGCTGATGGAAAGCCCTTATCAACATTCCTCGGCGTTCAAGCCGAGAGGCTAAGCCCCGGCGCGTCGATAGAGTCACAAGAAAGCCAGTCATACCTTTACCACTGCTATGAGGGCAAGGGCCGTACTGTTCTTGTGACACCAACGGGAGAGACTATGACTTTTCATTGGGAGGCTCGTGATACCTTTGCTGTGCCATCGTGGTGTAAGATCAAACATATTAATGAGTCTACAACGGAACAAGCATATCTCATAGCCGGTCACGATGGACCATTCCTCGAATGCCTTGGTATCCACCGGAGAAAGTAATGGGAAATAGGATTCAATGATTGAGTATACGATAGAGATGAATTGCTACCGAAGCGATATCTGTCAAGGAGATCTAAGTAAAAAAAGAACTGCCATCCATATATCGCATTTACCACTGAATATCCAGTCGTAGAGCCAAGTCTCCCTTAATCATGGTTAGGGAGAATAGACTCACGTTGCATGTCAATAGTAATAAAGAAAATCGAAGTCTCAGCACCGCCTCCACCTTCATTCTCAACAACCAAACCACCATTCTGAGCCTCAGGGTCGAAATCACCATCCATCATCATTTCGATGGGAATAGTCTCACTAGGTTCCGTGTAGTGATGCTCCTGCGGCTCATTTCCAGTGAGAGTCTTGATAAACTCCTTGTACTTGTCAAGAAGGCCAGGCTGGCCGACCTGCTGCTGTTCCATATCCCAAGCAACGTAAACAAAAGCGGCAGCACCTCCAAGGGCGTCATTGTGCTTGGTGTAAAGATCCCCAATCTCCTTTTTAGCTTTCTCGAGAGCCTTGTCATTCAAGTCATAGTGACCAACGATGGCACCTTGCTTAGTAGCGAGGACGACACCAAAGCAGCCTTGGAACCCGTCACTTGCAATCGAATGGTGGCCACCAGGTTTGAAGTCCATGAACTTGGCTTCGTCTTGAGCAACAGTTTCGCTGTCTGCAAGCTTTTTCAAGAATTCAGTGACCTCTGGGACAGGCTTTCGAGCATGGAGGCGATGATCATCACGAACGGAGAGTCTTGGATGGTCAGCTCTGAAGTTTGATGCTCATGGATTAGACTCACTGGCTGGAATAAGGAGCAGCAATGCAAAGCTGAGAAGCAGTGAGGAGGACACAGAGCGAAGCCAGTAGCTTGGCGAAGACGCCTTGGAAACTCTTAGAGCCCAACATATTGGTTATTTAGAGTAAAGAGTGACGATTGAAACGAGTGTATAAAACGAGTGACGATTGGAAGAGAGTGTGTGGATTGCTTGAGCCGATGAGCTTGGAGGTGATGAGCAACGACTTTAGAGTGTCTCTGCTACATATATGTTGGATCAAGTTGAGAGCCTACCTACTATGGACTGGCAAACCTGACTTAGCATTAGGACCACCGAGAGGTTACTTTCAGAGCTTCCATGAGGATGGAAATTACAGTACATTCGACCCATAGAAAGGATCACTGAAAAGCGGGCTTCTTGTTCAAACTTGGCATGATCTGTCTGTGCGTGATGGGGTCAAGTTGCGATCGACAGCCTTGAGATTTCTCCGAAAAAGCCAATCCCTAAAGCCCAAGGATTATGGCTCCAGTTCGTCCGTCACCTGTCAGTGGGTCTTCGGTCGATAGTATTCTGGTAAGGCATTTTCTTTCTCATCGCAAAGCTTTGCGTGTTTTGTTAGAACTCGATCTTATGTTGGTGTAGTTGAATGTAGATCAATCCTTTAAAAACTGGACCCAAGTCGTATCGGCTTACTGCAAAGCCACTCTATCCGTCTATGAACGAATCACTGCCTCAATATGTAGATTTCAAGTATCACTGAGTGCTTCATGATGAACATCGTAATATCTGAGTCTTGCACAGCCAACGACGTCTCGTAGAATCCGAGAAACAACCCTAAGAAGGCTAAGATTGCGATCCATAGATAGACGTGAAGGATTCGTTAGATGTAACGGCTGTTAATTATGTAGCGCCCCAAAAGGATCGAACTGGGAACATGTTTGGCCCACTAAGGCTGTGAGTTGCGGAGACTCTTGGCGATCGAAGCGAGTAAGGTGGTTGCAAACCAATACCGCGGCAAGTAAGTGAATGACGCGTCAAGATTTGATCAAGATAGTTGCGATTTGGGGAGCTTTTCGATTGCTGAGCTGATGGGCGAAGGGCCATTCTAAAGGACAAAGCCGTGATCAATAGCATATAATGTGTCAATATATTTCTGATATTGTTTTCTTTTAACACGTTGTCGCTCGCCGAGTCTACACTTCAATCTAATCACAAAAGGGACAGAGGACATGACCCAATCGCACGAGCTTACCAGCCTCAACACTGAGCTATCAAACAGGAAATGCTGAAGATTCTGAGAAGAGTCGGCAGAAGAGATTGAAAATGGAGAATCATAAATCATGCGCATCCTTCAGATTGAACACAAGGCTGTTGCACGTCATCAATGCAGGCATGACCCTGAACCCTACCCATCAAAAAGGTAACGATCCACAGGGGTAAGCGAAAACCAAGAAACATTTTATATACAGAAATGGAAATCCGAGTTGAATGTTCGGATGTGGCTTGGACCGGCACGGGCCGATAGCTTGACAAGGCGAAGAGTTTATGTAACTAGGATTCGATCCTTGTGGATCGTTTCAGTTTGTATGTCCACTCTGTGGATTTCGCAAGATTACCTACGTTACTCTCATCGGCAAGATTAGATAGTCTATCACTTTTGAAATTCAAGCATATCACTGGCCATGAATTGACATGTCCAAGTTATATACCGTCTATCGTGTCTCTGCAGCATACTACTCGCGCGCGCCCAGTTAGACATACTTTCTTTAAGTTTTTAGTCACTCGTTTTACTCCCAAACTAAGTCATTCTTTTCACATTACGGTCCAGACAGTCTCTCATTATGCGTCTAGCCGGGTTCGTTGTGGCTCTTGCGGCTCTCGCTGAGGCCCAATTGCCTGAGACTCCGGGAGCTAATGGCGAACCTACCACCACAACTCGCTTTCCACTTCCTTTTGAGTCTACTTCTTCCCAAGTTCCTGTCTCGGATCAAAACCCTCCTATACATGCTGTATTTCCCGAGACAAGCACTGGTGTAGGAGCTGCTCCCGGTATTGACTCAACTTCAAGCGAGGTCCTGCTTGAGCAGCCAACTACTAAGAACACTGAACCAGTGTTTCAAGATAGCACAACTGCAAGTGGCGAGATCTCTCTCGATCCGAGCACTTCAGTTGAGGCCCCTATTGGGCAGCCAACTACAGGCATAGAGCAGCCGGTTACTGATACCACCGTCCAACAACCTCCTGTGCCTGAAACTACCTCCTCAGAGCAGGTCCCAGTGATCGACACCACAACTCAACAGCCACCACCTGCTCTTGATACTACCACGACTGAGCCAGTCCCCATTGCAGATAGTACTACCCAGCAGCCACCAGCTGTTGATACTACTACTCAAAACCCTCCTGTTCCAGAGTCCACCACTGAACAGGCTCCCCCTGCTGTTGACACAACCACCACTCAGCAGCCTCCTACCGCAGACACTACCACTGACCAGACTCCCCCTCTCCAGTCCACTTCTTCTGAACAGCCCGTTGATGTGAAGCCATCCACTACTGAGGAGCCTGCACCTACCACCACCAAGAAAGAGGATGCGGAGCCCACAAGCAAGGCAAACGATGATGATCCTAAGACTGAAGACTCGGATGATGAAGATCCTGAGACTCAGGATGATGCCAATCCTGAGCATACCACCAAGGACGAGGCTCCTGTCACTATCCCTCCTGCAGCTGTCACTGCCGAGCCCCAGGAGACTATCACTGGTGTCACTGACAACACTCTGCACACAACCAAAGACAACGATGGCAATGACGTTGTTGTTCCTGTCCTCTTCGGCCCTTCTTGTTTGATCTTCTGTGAACATGCTGGCAAAGACAACGGTCCTGGCGGTATCGTTCTCTGGGGAATTGGTACGTTCAACAATTTTGAGTGACTTACATTAAGACTTCAGACTTACGAAAGATTTTAGGACCTGCACCTGGAAGCTACGTCCTCCCCCCGCTTCCCGGTATCACTCCCGCCCCATCAGCAGTTGTCATCAATGGTGGTGTTCCAACCCCTGTAGGAACTCAAACTCCCGAAGGCCCCAATGATGAGGACGACGACGACGATGATGAAGATCAGTCTACTGCTGAGGAGGAGACAAAGACGGAGTCCAAGACCACTGAGGCCAAGTCTACTTCCACCACCGAAGCTAGTACTACTGAAGTTCCTGAGCTCTCGATGGGTGTTGACACTGTCGTTGTTACTGTTGACGCGACTCCTACTACTGGTGCTACCTCCAGTGAAGCTTCAACTGAGGCTACCACCACTGAAGCTTCTACTCAGACGACTGGCGCTCCCCTGTCGATGGGTGTCGACACTGTGGTTGTCACCATTGACGCTACTCCCACTACTGGAGGAACTACAACTGAGACTTCTGCTGAGTCTTCAACTGAAACCACCGAGGCTTCTACTCAGACCACTGAAGTTCCTTTGTCGATGGGTGTTGATACAGTTGTCGTTACTGTTGATGCCACGCCTACTACTGGAGCTACCACCGACACCTCCGCAGAGACTACCACTTCTACCGAAGAGCCCAGTACTCAGACTTCTGGTTTTACTACTACTGAGGCTACCACCGAGCAGTCCACTACGGCTGGACCTACATCTACCGAGACCTCTGATCAGTCCACCACCGTAGCTTCAATAACCACTACCCAAGGATCCGCACGCGAGTATCCTTGCATCATACACGCCAACCCCGGTATCGATCCTTACTGCGCCTGTGAGACTACTGTTAGCGGCAAGGGCTACTATGTTTCTACCAACCTGATCTCATCCTCTTGCGCGGATTACACTACCTTCCCTTCCACTATCCCTACCGAGGCACCAAAGACTACCGAGAAGCCTGAGCCTGAGCCTTATGTGAACACTGATGGTGGCACAATTGTGTCATATCCCGATCGCACCGTCAAGGTTGGAAACTACCCTGGTGGGAAGTACACATATACCCAGGGTGTTGGAGATCCCGTCACGCTCGAGACACCTCTACCCACACAGACTGATGCGAACAACTGGGGATCCAGTATGTGCGGCAGCATCGATGATGCCTGCGACCGTGCTTTAAATGACGGTTTCGACGACGAGACACTTTACAAAGACTACGTATCGCGATATGCCCGAATCCAGAGTGGCATGGTCATGGTCGCGTCGTTTGGAACCGCTGGCTGCACAGTTCAGTACAAGTGTGATGACTATGGTCTTGGGATGAAGGGTAGAGACATCAAGGATGCGTAAGCTACCTCCAGGGATTTGACGAATATATGCTAACTGATTCTATAGTGTCCAGTACATGAAGGATAACAGCGGTGTAAGCAAGTGCGGAACAGCATATCTTTCCAACAGTTGTCAGATCACTCAGAACTATTGTACCGACTGCCATCATGATGGTTGAGGTGGAGGTGATCCAAAGGTTGTAGATTTGTAGATTGGTGCTACGCGCTAGTCACAACACTCAATTGAGAAAAACAAGGCTCTTAATCTTTAATATATTGCTGTAACTAGTAACATAATGCTCATTGTGACCAAGGTAATCGGCGTTTCATACGTAGACCATAAACTCGTTTATTTTATATAGCACTAGCCATTGGCCTCCGAGGTTTTCTTTTTTCCAGTTTCGGTGAGTGGAGTGTAAAATTCTTCATTGTTCGTATTTGTTTCGCGTTTTATATCGAAGCTGATGAAAGTTGAGAACTTATGAAGTGTTTGTTGATTTCTTGGGAACAAGATGACAGGAAATCCTCTGAAAGGGGGTTGCTTAGGCTAACGAAAGTGGCTGAGACATAGTGGTCTAGGCCAGCCTGTGGATTACTTCAAGGCTTGATCAGCCGGCGCGAGAACCAAGTCTAGTCTAAGTTGGTTTCCAAACAGGCCACCGAGCGAGATTCCCTTGCTGAAGCCATGAAACTTGGCTTCTCAGATGCATGGTCTTTCTGTCTTGCTAAGCTTTCTTGACTTCGATAAACGCTTGAACTATTGGTTGGTCTAGTCCCTTTTTGTCGTTTGCATTCCGAACCAACAACATCTGAGGACCCAGGCGCTTAATTTACAGCAGAGCCCGGATGAGATGGCAGACGGATGGAGGATTCCGTCATTAGAAATCACACTTCAGTGTCCCAGCTACGCTTCTGAAGTTGAAGCTTACCAACAGAAACATCACCCTGCTTGATATGAAACAAAAAGGATTCTGTAGCTATTTGGGGGGATAAGATATACGAATTGCGTGGCACACCAAGCGCGCGCGTGCATCTTCAAGGTCCTATTGGCTATCGTCAGGATTTGGCCAATCCAAGGGAGGCACACAAGAACCGTCATTAAAGCTGATATATTACAATATATCCTCTTATTTGAAAAAGTAAATATTGACAAAATCTCAGTTTAATACCCAAAACATATTCAAAAATGGATGTTTCACTAAGTACCGAAATCCTCGACCAACTCAATACAACTGAAGCCAAGGCTCTGCACGGCATCTGCGACAACCTAAGCACTTGCGGCGTTGGAAAGATAGTTGATTTACCGCAGATTGTTGTCGTAGGTGAGCAATCATCCGGTAAATCTTCCGTCCTTCAGGCCATCTCTCATGTGAGATTTCCCGTCGAGGGCAATCTTTGTACTCGTTTCGCAACAGAGCTCGTTCTTCGTCAAGCCCGTGATACTCGAGTCGACGTAAGTGTCAGATTCGCAGATGAATCAAAGAAATCCAAAACCTTTCAGAGATCTGGCTTCGGTAATGATGATCTACCTAATATCATCAAAGAAGCGAAGGAGTCTATGGGGATCACAGAATCAGGAAGGGAGTTCTCAAGGGATGTACTTCGACTGGAGATCAAAGGCCCCGATATGTACCCCTTGAGTATAGTCGACCTTCCTGGGTTCTTCCATACCGATACTGAGGATCAATCCTTACAGGGAAAAGAAACAGTCGACCAGCTTGTTGAGAGCTACATGCGGCAGCCCAACAGCATCATTCTGGTAGTCATCACTGCCAACAACAACATCGCCAACCACATAGCTCTCCAAAAAGTCAAAGAAATTGACCCCATGCGAAAACGAACCATTGGTGTTATCACAAAACCTGACCTTGTACAACTTGATGCCGATATACAATCCTACATCCGCCTAGCCAAGAACCAGGAGGGGGCACATAAACTTGATCTGGGATGGCATGTTCTGTGCAGTATACCGGAAGCAAAAATGAACTTCGAACATCGCGACATATACGAGACGTGGTTCTTTCGAGGAACAGCTTGGGCAGCTATCTCTAGTGACAATTATGGGATCGCAAATCTACGCAAGAAGCTCAGTGGAGTACTTTACAACCGTATTCGCAATAGCTTACCTGGGGTCATCAAAGATATTGGAGACAAGCTCAAAGAGCGAAAGGGAGAACTTCACCGGATGGGCAAAGCAAGAAACAGTCAGGAGGATATGCGTTCATTCCTTCTGACGATTGCAAATGACTTTCAGCGTCTGTCTCGGGATGGCATCTATGGGCGATATAATGACGAATTCTTTGGGGGTCTAGAGGACCAAGACCGTAAGCTTCGGGCCCAGCTTCGGAACTTCAGCAGAGCCCTTGAGCACATCATGAGAACGAAAGGAGCAACACAGACAATTATCTGTGACATTGACATGGGATCCGATGCTCCAAAGAGCAAGCAAAAACACATTCCAGGCTATCTGAGCGAGTTTTTGAAACAGTATCCCTACGACTTCCCCAATCCGGAGTTGGTGACGCGGTCCAAGCTTGATACCCAACTTCAGAGACATGCAGCTGTTAACCAAGGACTACAGTTCCCAGACTGTCCAAACCAGGAGCTTGTTGTACAGCTATTCAAGAGACAAGCCGCTCCATGGCGAGATATCGCTATGTATCACATTGAGCTAGTGACAATGGTTGCAAAAGCCTTTGTTGACGAAGTGCTCAAGCACGTTATTGGATCTTCAAGTGTGAATCAGACTTTTGAGGCAATCTTATCAGCATGTGTAGATCCATTCTTCGAAGAAAAGGAAGCTGCTCTGCAAATTAAACTGGATGAACTACTTAGACCTTATGTGGAAGGCTTTGCTCTTCCTTTGGACTTGGAATTTCACCAGGCTCAGGCACAGAAGGAGCATAGTTCGGTGTTCGACAGTGTTTTGAAAATCTCGGAGCAACCAGAAACTTTCAAGGATGTGAAGGAGTATACTTATGTTCTCAAGGAAACATTGAAAAAGCCCCCAGTTACAGTTGGTGACGAATTTGGGACTTCAAGGGTCATCGAAACGATGCTAACCTACTACGACGTGGGTAACCATTGTATTTCTATGGCCTGTCAAGCTAACATCTATAGATGTCTCGACGTACCTTTACAGATAACGTGGTCAATCTGGCCATTGAAAGTTGTCTCGTCTACGACATACCAGATATTCTCACCCCAACCAAGGTGAATGAGATGAGCAAAGAGACAATTGAAGAATTGGCTTCAGAGCCGAGGGAGGCATTATCGAGAAGGAAGAGACTCGAACAAGAAGTAGAGACTCTTCGCAAAGGATTGTCTCAATGTCGTCGATACAGGCCAAGAACAGCTACATGTTAGTACCGAAGCAGATATCTCGACAACGCTAACTGTTTAAAAAAGCTCTCCCATCAACAGCAAGCTCTTCTTTGAACCCAGAGATTCCAATCACAATCGAACCACCGCACGAGACGGTCCAAGTGCCGCCAGTCAACCCGCCTGTAGCTGTTGCAAAATTAGAAAAGGCTTCTGTAGTCACCTTCAATGAAACACCACCTACTACCATCGCTTCAACCCCAGAACCGCCGAAACCTCAAAAGATCAATAATACCCCTGAATTAGTGACCGCAGTGGAAATTCCATCTGCTGTTGTTGTGAGCGACGCTACACCCAGCGTTTCTACGGCAGCAGTCCAAGAAATCCATGCCCCATCACTGTCTCAGGACAACAGTCAAGAGTCTCCGCAACGGAATCAGGATGCTCCGTCTTTCACTCCTTCTAGTGGTTTTGGATCGCGTTTGAATAGTACTTCGACAGCCGTTGCCTCCAGTCCGTTTGGGCAGGCTCGGCGAAAAACAATGTTTAGTGGCCGAGAGCCTGATAGTGGCCCAGGTGGATTTGGACTGAGCTCATTCTCTCCGGCAAGTAAGGGTGGAGGTTTATTCGGACAAACTACACCCAAACCAAGCCTATTTGGCGGCCAGGTACCAAACCTTGGCGAAGGTGAGCCCAGGAAAAAGTTTGGTGGGTTTGGACAGAGCTCACTTTAAGACTGACGGTCTGTTTGGGATATACGGGAGTTGGCTTCAGCTTGTTTGTTTCTGTTTCTCCTTCTAATTATCATCAACCTGATGTTGACCAAGGATATCAAAACTCTAGAATTGAGAAAGGATAATTCTAGGAACGTCTTGAATGCCAAAGAATGTCGATTTGTTCACGAAAGGGACCAACTGACAATGCAAGCCGAATTCCAAGTTCAATTCCTCGCTTGTTTGCCGACAGGCATTGTTCTCCAGTTGTGGGGAATATGAAGATCCATGTCTTGGTTGAACCAGATAGAACCAACAGTCACTTGGCTGCTTTTTATCTTACAGTCCTAGTTCGTACACTTACTTTTGAAATTCCTTTTTCCTCTTGCGGCATGTGATTTTTCCGTTTGGAACATCCTGGAAGACTTGAACTGTGAGGCTTGCTGTGCCCCCACGAAACCAACCCTGATTGTTTCGGCGAAGACGACCTCGTGGGCCCCCTGTAAGTTTAAAAGGGATACCCAGTGAGAAACGTGGAAATATCCCCTCTGTCTAGCCGCCAATGGGCTGCTGTTGCGATTGGTAGCTCATCTGATTTAAGCGATCTGTTTTTTTTTTTGTTTTTTTTAACAGGTCCAACAGGTGCTTAAATGTCATTTATTCAAGTCTGACGAGTCTTAGTTGTTGTTTTTTTCTCTAGTTTTCTTACACAGATACAGTTTGCCCTGGTGAACAAGAACTCATGCTGATGCTAGGGCTTTCATGGGATTTTAGGGTAACTTGATCGAGGAGAATCTGAACTTCAAGCATGGGCTCGCGAAAAATCACTTTGAGAGCCATCAAGTTATCCTACAGAGTAGAGTCCTAAATCCATTTGAGTAAATTCCGAGCAGCTTTTAGGATGTTTTGTGCCCCATTAGCCTTCCGTCGTCTATGAAAGCAATGTACTCTTGGTCAGCCAGGTCAACGGTAGCCTATTGAAGACAAGTATCTAACGGGACATCATCAAAGGGATAAAATTGACTGAAAACATAAACGTAGACATGAGGTTGGGAACCCTCAATACCATGATCATTTTTCTGCTTCAAATACTCCGGCCCGAGGTTTGTCGATCAAATTTAACCTCATTAAGCTGACCCGATCTCGTGACATTTGTTAGAACATACCCGAGAGAAGGGAAAACCCCTAAATAGGTTACGCGGTGACGAAGGAGTGATCTGCATCAGTTCCTGGTTAGCTGCAGCGGTCGTGTCTTCACCACTCGTTTCCGCTTCAGTCGATCATGCACCGCACTGACGGTGACCATTCTGTCATTAATTTCCGTCTACATATGTGTCCAACACTTGTGCGATGGCGTGCAGTTGGTTTGTCGAGAGTATGATCTGCTCGGATTCGTCACCAAGCATGATAAGAAACCATTGCATTCCGAGAACCCCGGAACCAACAATTGATTGTAGTACTGTAGAGTCCTTGACTCTTTCCACAATTATGTTCTAACACAGACCAACTGAATTGTCGAATTATGACCTGTTAGAAATGTATTGTTCGGGGTCCTCTACTGCGACATCGTCTATCTGCCGATTGCCAATCCCGATAAGAGATGGGTAGGTTGCTCATCGACAATTAATTGACTAGGATAGCATTAATCGCTTTCCAAAACAATGACCGAATAGCATAGCCTTGGTTCGGCCGAGTAGACTAGTTTGCGACACTCATCTGGGGTTGCGTTCGGATAGAAATTCCAGCTACGGCATTGATTGACTTCAGGTTCAGCTGCTGTTGGACGTCGTATGTCTGACTGTTCTTGTGGAAATTAAGCGGTAACCCGTTGAATTCAAACTTTTTGGCATGCAGGCAAACCCCTGTACGTTTGTCTACCTAGCGTATCCTTTTGCAAGGGACCCTTGCAAAGCACGTGAACTCTGTTCATAGTTGAGGAAAACAAAGGCTGTGCTTTGTGCAGCTGTTTCTTTGTACTAGAAACCCTTGAAGATATCTTTTCCACGTGCTTTCAAGTTTTTTCTTCGCTATAATAAGGTTGAAACTGTGAGGGTTAAAGAGAAATCTCTGGTGTATGGATAATAGCGTGCAGCGACTAGGCAAACAAACAGGGATTGCTTGCATATTTGATCTGCTATCTCATTTTTCAGTGTTTGTCGTAGGGTAAGGTAACTAGGGCACGCTCAAGAAAGACCTGCATACTCCGCAGATGCACAGCCAACTGTTCCATTCCGCTGCCATTCCGTGTCCAAGAGAGTTGAAGGGTAAAGAGAAAGAAGCCAGCGCAATCAGATCCCCCTAAATAAATTAATGAAAATGGACATTCGATTGGCTCAAAAGTGATATTAATGATGAAACGTCACTACTTTATGTCTCACTCGGGTTTTGCGGTAACATTTTGCACCGGTGCGGCCCATAAGCGAACGGAGTTCTTCCAACCCGACGGCAAACACTTGCAAGGGTACCACTACGAAGCCATGACTGCCGTACTGCACCGCACTCCGTGGAGATGGAGACCGACATGTCAACTAGGATCATAGAGCTGCCAAATTTTCATGCCGGCCAATCCTCCAGACGTGAGCCCCCAGATTGTCATGCCATGCCATGCAATGCAATGCGTAATGGTGGACAAACTGTGCCAAGGACCCGACGAGTCTTCCGTTGACACAAAAACGGAGACCGGATACGGTGCTAATACAATTGTGACAAACTCTAAACTGCGCTAGAGCTAACAAACAGGAGGCAATCAAGAATCCTCAGGCTCGGATGTTCCGCTATTAGTGGAGATGTCTTGAGGGCTTTGAACTAACCTGACAGGGGCTAGAAAGTGGTTCATCAGGCACTGAGAAAACGAGACAACAACAAGGATGGGTTCAAAGGCAAGACGGCAGGGAAGAAATCAGGTATAGAAGAGCAACATAACCCCATCCAGACCTTTCTTACCCATTGGCTCGATAATTCTGACTGACTTTTGACGACGTACTTGAGACAACGAACAGCAAACATATCTAATTCTTGCAGCAGACCAACCGATAAGCGAAGGCATAACGACCACGGATAACTTTTGCCACCTTTTTTATTTTATAACATTTTGTTCCGATATTTTCTAAACGAATTAACGCCAAACTAACAACAACCAAATCGAATCGAGTCGAAAACAAACCGACTGACCGTTGAGTTTCGGCGCGGGCCGCGTTACTTACTATTCAACGACCAGACCAAATGGCCTACCCAGCAGAAAATGGACATAACAACAACTCAAGCTCATTGAGAAGCGGTGGTGGCTCCACTGACCCCCTATTCCTGCAGTCATCAGCATCGACAAGGACCCCTGCGCAAAATTCGATATCGGCACTCACTGCCACTGCCTCGTCCTCTTCCAACTATGCCTCTAGCGTCTCAAGCGGGGGTATCCCTGGCACACCCAGGAGTAGACGCTCAGGCGGATGGGACCGGCAAACATTGTCCCCGGCAGCTGCTGCAAGGGTTAGAGATGATGTAGGAATTTGATGATGTTCAATATTTTTTGTCTTTGTTTGACTAACTGTTGAGAAATAGCCTACGATTGATGATGCTGCCTCTTCTGATAGACTGAGCAGCCAGAGGCCCAGCAGTCAACGGCCAAGAGATGAATTGGAGGAGTCATCTGATTCATCAGATGAATTTGTGACGAGTTATAAACCTTTACAACGGTAAGACTTCCTCATTATAACCTATCGCATCTCTTCACATGTTTTGCTTTCCTCAATTCTGACTTGGGCAAAGCGCCTCTACTCGTATCAGCGGGTCACGCTCCAAGCGATTCTTTCAATCCTTTGTCAGGAAGTTCAACAAGTCGTCTGTTCGTACGTTTACCGCCGCCCCGGTTCTGGCGAGCTTGGCGTCTAGAGCTAATCAAACATTTTTTTCCAGGGTACGGATTGGTACCAAATAGCCAGGTATGCTGTTCCCGTGTCATCCATGATGCAGACTCTTCGATGGCGCATTTCAGAATACGCATGCTAATACACTTTCGGTATAGGAGGAACAAGACAGAAATGGTATGGAATGCGTGCTGTCTTAGCTTACAAGTCTACTAACCGATTGCTCCAGTTATCCAGCACACTGTTATCATCGATATCTTTAGAGGGCAGCTTCACTTATCGCCTATTACGCCAAATCCGAGACGGGTTCTCGATATTGGTACTGCCTCTGGAACATGGGCATTAGTAAGTTCAAATGTGATGATTTGTCTGCATCTTTTACTGACATAGCGTCGTTAGGAATTTGGCAAGTTTTTGCCCCTCATTCATGTTTGCTTTTGTCTGACAAAACTAACACACTTGCAGCTCAAAAACATCCATATTGCAACGTCATAGGTGTCGATATTGAACCAGTCAAACCAGAGTATACCAGACCCAACTGTAGCTTTATGACGATGGATATTACCCATGATTGGGACTTCAACGGCAACGGTCATTTCGATTTCATTCACGTTCGACAACTCGGTGATATCCAAGATAAGCGCAAATTGATACAATCATGTATGGACAACCTGAAGCCTGGAGGATGGGTTGAATTTACGGAGTGGATCGCAGTCCTACAATCACCAAACCATTCATTGAACGGCACCGCTTTTCGAAAATGGAACGATCTACTGGAGCAAGGAATGCACAATTTTGGCACGACGCTATTTTATCCAACCCATCTCAAGCCAATACTAAATGAAGTCGGCTTTGAGAATATCATCGAGACCAGAAACGGCGCGACGACAAATGCGTGCTACCCAGGGAAAAAGCTGCAGCGCATAGGTCATCTGATGACACAGAACTGGCTTTTGATTCTTGAGCCATTGACTATGCCTGTTTTTACGCAAGCGTTAGGTTGGACTGCAGATGAAGTCAAGAAGTTTCTGGTCGAAGTGCGGAAAGAGATTGCTAACACACAATACCATTCTTTCATGACGCTGCAAGTATTTCCCTTTCTCTCTGAGAAGTCTGGTACCTAAGAACTCTCATGCTGACTACTTTGATCTAGAATAACATTCTGCGCCCAAAAGCCGTTGAATAGTGCTGGTACGTCGTTCAGAACGACCTCAGCATCCGCATCCGCATCCCAGTCTTCTCTTCATGTGCATGATAGAGTTGGTGCACCGGCTGGTCCAGATGCACGTTCAGCATGATCCACAATCTTTTCTTCTCGATAGATAATCAGTAGCACGTGGTTTGCGATAGTCAGCGCTGGCTAGGCGAACTCTATTCCATCTCGAAACACGGACCGATCGGCTTGTTCGGAGTAACATCTGGGTGGGACTTTGAAGTTACGGTGACATTCTAGTTCGTTTGACAAGGAGCATAAAAATATGGAGTCTATGAACCAGACCATTTGATCAATGGGACTGAGTGGTATGTTTTTTTGGTGTTACATTATTTCATTTCGGCCCGTGAGCAGTGCGAAACCCGGGCGCAACCCCAAGATCATCAGACGAGAAATTCAAGGTCATTCCTTGCTCTCTGCAAAATATTACTAGGGGCTTTTTTATGGGAGGGTCTTAGAATAGATGAATAAAGTGGCAATACGGCAGAAACGGTTTTTAGAAAGCAAACAGCGTACAGAGTATATATTCATCAGTCTCGTAAAGCGTAACATAGCTATGCATATATCCTAAAACATAAATCATCAACAAGAAAGAAACTCATGATTCGTAATAAACATCAACCCTCTCAGTGGGATATCATAATCATCCCACAATCTTTCGAGAAACCCTAGCCGCCAAATCCTGAATACTATACGGGTTCGTCAAGTCATTGATGGGCAAATCAATCTGGAATGCGTATCTCGCCCAAGATCTGACCTCAATAGCAATGAGTGAGTCCATGCCATACTGCACTGCGGATCTCGTAGGTTGGATCTCCCCAGGCTTCATCGAGAGAACCTGAGTAAGCTTGGCAACCAGAGCGGTACAAACAACCGGTTGCAAAGCTTCCTCCTTGCCCTCAGTGACATCTCCCAGACGTCCAAGAGTGCTTCGGAACGCCTTGACGGCAGTCTGAACTGCACTCTCTCCACTATCAGCGTCGGAATCGCCTGCAGCGTTGTCGGCAGCTCTGGATCGCAATAAGCCGAACTTGGAATCCTTGGCCCAAGATTGAACTTCGGCTGTAGCCTTGTCGATCATGCCAAAGCTGAGGACAATTTGACTTTGAGAAAGTTCATCGTAGGAGAAGTCGTGGGGGATGCTTGGGTTCTTGGGGGAACCAGTCTCGATGGCACCCTCGACTACGCGGAGAACATCTCTGACGGTGACGGGCCGGAGGCCGCGGGACACCAGACCAGCGTGGATCTCGGGACGCTCGCTGATGTTTCCGACATCCTCCACGAATCCAAGGTCGATAGAGGAGGCTGGAAGACCAAGACCTTGTCGGTAACGAGCAAAAGTGTCGAGGAAAGTGCTGCTAGCAGCATAGTTCGACTGACCCTCGTTACCCAAGACACCACAACCCGAACTGAGCATGACGAAGAAGTCAAGGTCGTGGTTGAGAAGACAAGTATGAAGGTTCAACGAACCATTGACCTTGGGGCCAAACACAGCATCGAAATCTTCCAAAGCCATGTTCTCGAAAATTCGGTCCTAGATGAAATGATTAGATGAGTTGCAACATAAAGCTTTTGGGGTAGACTTACGCTAAGCTTCAAGGCTGAGTGAATAACACCACCAACAGGAATCTCAATGTTGGCAACCATGCGCTCGACAGCTGCAAAGTCGCCAACATCGCAGACTTCAACTCTGCCATGGCAACCGTACGAAGACAGTTGCTGCAGAAGATCATCGGACTCGGAGGCTCTAGCGACTGAGCTGGTGGCCAGAATGATGTGTCGAGCACCATAGCTGGCCATCCATACCGCAATAGCACGTCCCAAACCACCAAGACCACCAGTAATGATATATGCCTTGTCTTTGCTGAAGTTGGAAGTCTTAGGTCGGATCTGGACGATAGTTAGATACAACTCTGTCGCGAAAGTATTTGAGGCACATACCTTGATCATTTGGTCGGCATCGACATCCGAGAAAGATACGACCTGCTTCTGCGCAGTGCCTTCGACGAGTGTCGAGAAGGCTGACTGGATGGATTGAAGCCCGGTTACAGAAGGTGACATGTTGACATCGATTTGTCGCTTCTCAACCATGTCCATCAGCTGGTCAAGCAATCTAAAACAGTCCAAGGTTAGCTATCGGTCAACAAACATTTAAAGAAGCAACAACTTACTCTCCAAGCTCTTGCTTGCTCTCAGCATATGCCTCAGCCATGTCAATGGAAGCAAACATGACGTTCTTGTGAGGTCGAGAAGAAGAGTCGTCATCGTGCGTCTCGCCCAAACCGATCTCGATATATGTTCCACGGCTCGCCAACAGATGAGAGAACTGAGCGTATTGGCCAGATCGAGTGTTCAATACGAGCTTGTATGCCTGGCAGTTGGCGGCACGGGAGACCTTGGAACGGCTGGCCCCTGTCGGGATAACAAGAATCTTGGAGGATGGAACTCCGTGCTTGGTGATGAGAGACTTGTTTCTGTCGTTGACGGTGGCATAGACATCCAACTTCAGTGCTTTGGCTGTCTTGACGAGAGCAATGCCTTGAGGAGAAGTGGCGTTGACGATGAGGACCTTTTGGCCCTTGAGGGTTCTCGCAGCCGAGGTCAGCGCGTACAAAGCAGTGACGAAGCTTGATGGGATAGCGGCCGCATCCTATGGGACAGTTAGCTCGATGCTCGCTCATCTCAATCACAGAGCTCTTACCTCAAATGAGAGCCAGTCAGGAATCTTTCTGCAGCAATCCGAATGTGCCAGGTAAGATGTCGTGAAGGTACCCTGGCCAATGACGGCAACGCGATCTCCTGGGCGGAGCGACTTGACGTTGGTAGCGCACTTAGTGACAATACCAGAGCACTCGCGGCCAAAGTCCATTGCGGGAAGAGACCCTTGGGCGATACGTCCGTCCTGTTTGAATGTTAGAGATGATGATTCGCCGCCAGTGTTGGAGATCAATTGTGCTTACCCGTTCGTCAAGTCCGACGGCCTTAACCTCGACAAGGACATGTCCATTTGGCACGAAGGAGTATTCATCCTCTTGAGCCATAGCCAGACTATCCAAAACACCAGGTTCTCTGACGATCAAGTGGTGTCGTGACTGCACAACCTCCGTCGCAGGTGCTTCCATCTTTCGAGCAGGGCCATAAGCATTCTCGAGACGAGCATCGTTGACAAGTCTGCACGTCCAGAGCTGACCATCCTTCTCTGCCACTTCGTAGTCCAGCTTGGAGATTGGATCACCGTGTCCATAATGGATGCGTTCCAAGGCGTGGTAGATGATGTTGCCTGTAACATCGCCCTCGCTGGTCAGGTCCAGAGTGTACAGCTCAAGTTGGCTGTTCTCTCCTCGGAGGGTTCTCGCAAAACCAGTGACAAGACCTCCGGTTGTATTCTGAGGATCCAAGTATACCTTATGGGTAACCCAGATGCACTTGAGAGGCTTGGTCATGCATGACTTCAATGCATCAAGCTGCTCTTGCTCGAGAGAAGCAAGAAGACTGCCTTCAGCCTCATCCACGATGACGAGCCAGTCTCCAGACCATTCTTGTGAAGCAAGATCCTCAAGATCACCGGTAGTCGTAGTAATACCACGCTGGATGAGGTGTTCCTCAATGTGTTCCTGAGTCACGAAACCGCTACCAGCTCCAACGACGTGCACCTTCTGCCCGGAGAGTGGCTCGGGTGAAGTATAGTCGGTAGGCTTTGCTCTAGCCATCATCACGATGGTGCTTGAGATCTGATCAACATCACTCTCGCTGCGCTTACCTTCGACCTCGGTGACACTGTCGAAATCTTGGGCGAGCTCCTGACGCCATTCATCCATAGAGAGACCAGGTCCGGATCGACCGGGTGATCGGGGGCGGAGCCACCAACCAGTCAAGGGTCCCCAGAGGAAGTTGGCCGAAGTAAGATCTGCAAGTTCAAATGTTAGTCAACCCGGTGAGTTACATAGACGAAGCATGTTACTTACCCTCTGAAAGCTCACCAACCAAGAGGTGTCCATCGTCGCGTAACAAAGATCGAATGTTCTTCATGGCGAATGGCAAGTTGGCAGTTGCGTGCAGAACATTGGCTGCAACGATAAGATCGTACTTCTCAGTGAAGCCTTGCTCAGCAGCATCCTTCTCGATATCAAGAGTCTTGAACTCCATGCGGTCCCATTGACCAAACTTCTTCTTGGCCTTGTCGAAGAAACCAGCCGAAATGTCGGTGAAGGTGAATGACTGGTAAGCGTTTGGTCCTCCAGCCTTGGCAAAACCACGCAGCAACTCAGTTGTCGCACCACCGGTTCCAGCTCCGATCTCCAAGACCTTCATGTCGGGGTTCTTGTGCGCCAAAAGCTCGGCAGTTGAAAGAAGCTTCTGGTTCATGCTTGTAGTGAAGATACTGTCTTCATAAAACCTGTACAGCAAGTCATTTTCGAGCCAAACTGCCAGTGCCTCGACCTCTCCTCGGAAGATTCTTCCCATGTTAACAGCCAGTTGTGACACGATGGATGCATCGACAGTCTCAGGAATACCGGAGTTGGAGACGACGTTTGCGATGGCGGCTTGTGCTGTCTTGAATCCATTCTTCATTTGGTGTCGTGCTGCTAGCCTCTCTTTATACACCTCAGCTTGTTCAAGCAGCCATGCATGGTACTGTTGCATGTGAGGAGCCAAGCCCTCTGCCTTCTCGATACCGTTCTCGACAATGACTGGGATAAGTTCCTTGACCAATTCCTCGAGGTTGACAAGCTTCTTCTCAGCCGGAAGACTCTTGATCTGGATGGAGTTGAGCATGGGATCATTGTTCGAGATGTCGCCAATGTCGGGTCTCCAAATGAGCCTCATCCATGGGAGAGTAGTCTGATCATCGCTGGTGGCTCTATCCATCTGAAGACCCTCCACAACGAAGAAAGGTTTCGAAGTAGAGTCGAAACACTCAACGGTTCCCTCAATGCGGCTGAAACCCACGGGCGATGTGCTGGTAGAGCAAGAAGCGACGTCGGTGTTCGCGGCGGGCATGCGGATCGAGATTCTCTCCATTCCTGAAGGAAGGAGAAGTGTGTCGAGCTCCTGGAAGTAGCCTGAACGGTTGGCCAAAGCAGGTGTCTGAAGAGCAGCATCCATCATGGCGGGATGCAAGAGATAGCGCTGGCCGGGAATAGGAGATGGGGCAGTCGTCAGCATGTCGATCTTGGCAGAGCAAGCTGAGAGACTAGGGCGGACTCGGACTTCGTCAAGAAGTTGGAACTTAGGGCCATATCCATAACCAACTCTCTCAAGGGCCTTGTAATAGCTCTTGACGGGTACCTTGAGAGGCATATGGTTCCAAGAAGTTCTGCGGACCAAAGAGCCATCCTCGTCGTCGGTTTCCAAGACGGCGGCTTTACCATGGAAATGACGGATATCGACATCGCCTCGGAGCGAAGAAACGGTGAAGTCGTACCATGTCTCGTCGGATCCGGCTTTGTCGTTTCTTGGAATCAAGGTGAGGAAAAGATCGATCGCGGACTCGTCTGGAAGAATGATAGAGTTCGAAAAGACAAAGTCCTCAAACTCGAATGTAAGCTTTGTCCAGTCAACCTCCTTGGACTCTTCTTGCACTTGCATCATGGCCTCCACAACCATTGCGATACCGGTAGTGAAGGAAAATGTGACAATACCGTTGACCTGGTGATCAACAAGCCAAGGTGCATCTTCGATTGACACCTTGTTCCTCCATGTAGGAGCTGAAGGGTTCACTCCTCGGCAGCGGGATCCCAGGATCTCATGTCGTGGTGCCTTGCGGAAACGCCATTCCTGGCTGTTCATGGGCTCGGTCCAAGGTGTCGAGGAATAGTCCCAAGCGTAAGCTGGAAGGTTGTCTTGGACGTCATTGGGAAGACGTCCATGCTTACCTCCGACCATACAGGTGGCCTTGTTGACTTGTTCCAAGCTCACATGATTTCCGTTGAGGACCAGGTCTCCGGCAAGACCCATCATCTGCTCGCTTGTGTCCGCATTTCGAAGCATTGTTGAGAAATAAGGCACAGGGGTATAATCGGGGAGAGCCTTCATAATCTCAGATGTAGGGCGAGAGAGAAGCGCATGAGGACCAAGCTCGATACACATGCCAAACTTGTTCTCAGTTTGAGTCAAGGCCAATGACACTGCATCGGTATAAAGAACTGGGGAAACAAGATTGGCTCCCCAGTACTCGGCATCAACCTCAGTACCGTTCAGCACGGTACCAGTGACAGATGAGTACATGGGAACTCGTGCAGCCTTAGGCTGCAGAACACCTCGGAGGTGGCTCATGTAGTCATCCACCACCGTCTTCATGGAGCGAGTATGGTAGGCTCGAGTGACAGCAGCCGTCCTGGCCATGATACCAAGTTTGCTGAGCTCAACAGCGATGTTCTTGATTCCCTCGACAGAGCCGGCGAGAGTCAGGTTCTCAGGACCGTTGAAGCAGGCAATCTGCACATCATGTCGCTGCAGTGCATCTTGCAACTCCTTCGCCCTAGGTGCGCTTCGAATGGCCAGCATAGAGCCTGGCTGGGCATTCTCGCAAGCAATACCACGGTAGTAGGCGACCGTGATGGCTTCCTTGGCAGTAAGAGCGCCACAAGCGTAAGCAGCAGCAGTCTCTCCACCTGAGTGGCCAACGACACCATCTGGAAGGATACCCCAGCTGGAAAGAACGTCTGTCAGAGCGATCTGAACAGCGATAGAGAGAGGATGAGCGAGTGCTGGGGAATTGAACTCTCCTTGAGAGAGCTCCGAAGTCAACTTGTCTAAAAAGAAGTTAGCAACTACCCAACAGCGACTTGACGTATGTCAACATACCTATTAAGGACCAGGCCAGCTTGTTCGATTTCTGAAGTTCTCTGACGACCTCCTCGAGCTGGTACAATGTGTTGCGCGCAATAGGGAAAGCCTCGAAGAGACGTTTGCCCATCTTTGACCACATAGCTCCTTGACCTGTGAATGTGAAGAGAATCTTGGGTGCTTCGCCACTGTAAGGCGCGGCATTTGAACTCAAGACGTTGCCCTCCAATTTCTTGATGAGATCGCCAACTGTCTGGGCGACAACGAATGACTTCCATGGTCGGGTATGGATCTGACTGCGGGCATTGAGCGCTGTGATGAGAGGGCCCGTCAAGTCATGGGATTCTTCGTGGGTTTTGAGAAACTCAAGGAGCCTGGCTGTGTTCTTTTCTCGAGAGGTAGGAGAAGCGCCGGATGTGAAGAGAAGGAATGAAGGCTTTTCGGCTGCCTCGCCATGGCCGTTTACGCCGTTCACGCCATTGACACCGTTAATACCGTTGGTGCCATTGACACCATTGGTGGTGCCGTTGGTCAACATGGGTGGCTGATAGAACTCAACAACAGCATGCGCAGTAGATCCACCGATTCCGAGAGAGTTGACACTTGCTCGGCGAATGGCCTTTGAAGGCCAGGGTTGAGGGGCGGTGGGAACGCGAACTCTCCAACCGTCGAAATCGACTAGGTAGGTGATGGTTAGCTAGGGTTGTAGAAGTTTATACAAAGTGCAAGAACAGGGAAATACACATACTCTTGGGGTTTGGCGTTTTATAGTTGGTATTGGGTGGGATTTCCCCCTTTTCCAACGCCAAGACGACCTTGATAAGACTACTCAGACCGCTGGCAGCTTCTGAGTGTCCCACGTTGGGCTTCGTCTGTGCGGTCGTTAATCTATGTGTTCACATATAACAGGACAGAAAATGTTTACCGAACCGACCCAAAGTGGGTCTTTTGATTCGTGGCTAGCAGCAAAGACTGAGCCTACTGCTCCTAATTCGATGCAATCTCCAACTGGTGTTCCTGTTCCGTGACACTCAAAGTATCCCGTCTCACTAAAGTCATTAATTCCTGCTTGAGCATAAGCTTGCAGGATGGTATCTGCTTGAGCCCGTCCAGAAGGCTCTGTAATTGCTGGTGTAGCGCCCGAACTAGACTCGTCAGTGGAGCCCGACTATCTTGGAGAAAAACAGAAAGAAAAAGAAAAAGAAAAAGTAAACTTACCTGTTTGATGATGTACCTCGAATAACAGCTCGAATATTATCTCCATCTCTGATCGCATCGCTTAATCTCTTCACATAGACAGCGTTTGTACCTTCACCACGTCCATATCCATTTGCGGCGGCGTCAAATGTCTTACACTGGCCATCTGCAGCGATAGCGCCCAAACGGGTCAAAGACAATGCATAGTCAGGACTCAAGAATAGATTGGATGCACCAATCACAGCACCGTCACATTCCCCGGCCTGTAGTGCTTGGCAGGCAAGATGTAGGGCAACCAACGCGCCGGAACAGGCTGTGTCAATGGTAACACTGCATACAGATGTCAGCATCATAATCAACAACTCCACGTGTCGGTCCACTTTTGAGAGACATACCTTGGACCACCAAGATCAAGTGCATGGCTGATTCGGTTTGCAAGCATAGTTCTTGTTGTACCGATAGCGATAAATGTAGGAAGATATTCAGGGTCTTGCATCAGCATGTCATGATAATCGCTGACGAACATGGCACAGTAGCAACCAATCTTGGACTTTGAGATAGTCTCCATAGAGATATTGGCGGACTCGAGGCATTCGTAAACGACCTCGAGTAATTGCTTCTGCTGAGGATCCATAGCTGTTGCTGTGTCTTTGCTAATACCAAAGAACTTGTGATCGAACTGCTTGATGTCTCCCTTGACGAAGTGAGCACCTCTGAACGCTTGCTCTCCCTTCTTGTTAGGATCATTGGTCAAGAAGTTCTCGGCATTGAAACGATCCTTTGGAATCGCCGTAGCCGAAGAACGTCCAGCTCGAACATGCTCCCATAGATCCAATGGCTTGTCGATACCGCCAGGGAGACGACAAGCCATACTGACGATGGCAATTGGCTCCCGCCATTCTGAAACTTGGGGAGACATTGCGTAAACAGAAGTGAAATCAAAAAAGGTATCCTCAAAGATACGTCCTGGAGAGCTGCACTGCACAATCCGAGGGAAAGTTACATGAGAGAGAACATGGATTGGGGATTATACTGCAGGCAGACAGATGGGGATATACATATATGCACCGCCCACATAAATCATCTATCAGAAGCAGAACAGATGGCAAGACTGGAAGAGAACGACCGGTAATCAGTTCATGAACCGCGTCAGCGCATGAAGCACCCCATCAGGACATTGATCCGTTTCATTGCCCCCTCTAGTCTGGTATATTCGCACTAAAATATGCATGAACCGGCTCAAACTCAAGTCCCGATCATACCCCAATCACAGTCGCACCGAAACGTTGGTCCGGCTTTTGAGAAGTCGGTGGACACTTTGCAGGTACATTCCTGTACAGGAGGATGCATGTTGGTCCATTGTCCATGGATAATGCTGCCAATTATCATCAATTGTTGGTTCTAGGGAACATCGGCTAACGCGGGGCACAGAAGGATCCATGATGCGGACTCATGCGGACTCTTACGAAGCCGAATTGTGGATACTAGGTTGATGTGGCAGTACGTGTACGGTTTGTCACGTAAAGTTTGTTACCCTCCGGGTCTGACATGTCCGATTAGCGCCAACAGGAATAGAGCTAGACACCAAGAATCCTGGTCACTTTCCCGGTATTCTGGGTATCGGTGACGGGGGCTATCCTGTCTATCCGGAAGTATATCTTACGAGTTAAACGCCGACTAATCTGATAAAGTAAAACAGACAATCCTGGTTAGCATAGTGAGGCTTAGCAAAGTAGTGTAACGAGGTAAGGAGATGACTGACTGACTGACCGACTGTGCGCAGAACTGCCACTAAAACTCCTGCGAACCAACCGTTGACTAACCGAGCCCCTGTAATGTGTAATGCTTATATGGGTCTTTAATCCCTGCTATCGCCGGCTCACCTGCGAACTGAAAATGACACTCTCTGCTGCCATAATTAGCTAGTACTCAGGACAGAGACCAGAGCTAAAAGCCTACCTGCAGTGCATTTCCCCTTGTAACTGCAGGAAACCCACCCTTCTTATTGACCAGACAGTGCCTGAGCCATCCCTACTAGGTTGTGCATATGCCTACATATATCCAACCAACAGTTCAAGGGTTGCATGTTGCAACCATGCGAGCAGGGTCGCTTTATGGTGGGGCGGATACCGTTGCAATCACGGCATCTGTCAATAATGGCGCACCAACATAATTATCTGGGGCCGTGTCTTGGCACATTAAAGCAGCGGCTAGGTTCAAGCCACCTGCTCGCAATGGAATGGTGGGCGAGAAGGGATGGAAATCGTGTCGATCTTTGCATTCTGTTTTAGATAGGCTACCTCCCTATGTCACAGCTACTTCTTCTTCTTCGGCTTCGTCTTATCCACAATGTCAACCCACTTCATATCAACTCCCTTATTCGTCAGAATCTCCTTGGCAAGCACCTTTCGTTGATCACCTTGAACAACAACCTCCATCAAACCGGGTTTAGCACCTGCGACCTGTCCCACGCTTGCAGATCCCGCACACTTCTTCTGCAGCTCGGGCGCGAGGACTTGGGGGTCGAGGAAGAATGGTTCCAGGTTAGAGATCTTTGTGACAACCTTTGTCCCTGTTCTCTTTTCGATTGTTATCAAGATACGAGGCGGTGAGCCAGCCTTGGGCTTTTGGTCAGCTGAAGCTCCACCTTGTGAGATAATGTGAAACGGTTGGCAGAGGTGAGTGTCATCCAACACTCGTTTCTGCAGGGTACTTCGAGGGATTCGTCCTGCTGCAAGAAAGCTCCGATCTTCATCGGTTGGCCTTGAGCCAAGAATTTCATTGGCGATGAAAGGGTCAAGCTTTACACTGGAGTTCCCCTGTCCGCCAAGTTCTGGATGTTGATCGATGTACACCTTGATAGCTGCTGAGACTTCCTGCGCAGTATAAAAGTCCGTCTTGGATGGTAGTAGTGTTGGTACAAGCTTAGAAGATGGGCGATAGACCATTTGGATGTTGACCCTCTGCCCAGAAGATGAGCTAGGTCCAGAGGATCCTTGACTAGCATCTTCCGCAGTAGCATTCGAATCGCCGCCTTGCGCCTTTGGCGTCGGTAGTCGATATGGCCTGAAACCCAAGACCTGCTGATCCTCAAAGTCGATATCGAGGATTACCGTCTCCCCGCCATTCCTGTCCTTGGACTTTACTATTTTCTGTTTGTCCAGATGTTTGATGAACTTCTTGGCATTCTTCCATGATGTCTTCTTGATGTTGTAATGTTTTTGATTTTGATATCGAAGATTAGGCTGTATCATGTTTGCAATGACGAAGGACGGTTGCAGAGGAAATTGAAGGCCGAAATGAGGCGCATTGCCAGATTGCTTGGCTTTGTGAACTGCATAGAGGAAGGCTTTGTGAAAGGCATCATCGACTTCTTTCGTTGTTGGTTCATGCTCCTCATCTACTTCATCTGCTGCTTGATCATCTCCAGGTTGGCTATCGGCTGTTGGCTCGGTCTGTTTGCTATCATCGTCCAATGATACCTCGCCAAGCTCAGCAATCAGACCTGCTGACAGACCGTCCCATGCTTCCAGCCTTGAGGGCGGGTCAATTCCGCCACTTCCCAGCTGCTTCCAGCTCCAGCACTCATCACCAGCCCAGTGAAGGGCCTTCACCGCTGCGCCTTTCTGGCCTCTTAAATCGTCTGGGAGGTTCCGGATGTCTATTTGGCATGTTCCAATCCAGACTGGTACGGTGTCATTCTGTAGACCCGCAACAGCTACAACGGCACCATTGGCTGCTCGCTTATCCCAGCTGGCGCCTCTAGCCTTGACAAGACCAGGGACCATCAAATCGGCACCATGTTTCAACTTTTCCTCGACGACAAAATCGGGCGTATGAAGAAGGGGAATGAGGTTAGGGTTTCGCCACAGAGTATAGACGGTTGGTATGAGGCGGGGATTCTTTCCGGTCTGGAACCAGAGAACTCTCTCATCCTGGTCTGGATGAGCCCCTATGTAGACTGTGCCTTGCTCTGTCGGTGTGATGAACCGAGCAGATGAGGTTGATTCCGGTAGAAGAGAGTTGCGCAGTGTAGATTGTGATTGTGTTCCCGATGGCGCATCGTCAGTCGACTGCTCTGGAAGAGAGACTTGATAGTCGCGTATGATCTGATCAGCGAGTTTTCGTCGATCTGATGAGCGCAAAGGCGCAAGATTTCTAATATCTGGTTTTCGCTTGAACATGATGATTGGCGTTTAAGTTGAAAGCTGAGCTGAGTTGAGCTGAGCTGAGTGAGTGAGTGAGAGCTTGTCTCGTTGAAGGTTGTTGAGATGAGTGACTGACTTTTTGGTGGAGCGGGGCACTTCACCTTCACTGTACCAGGCAACGGTGCTGAGTAATCATTTCGTCATTTTATGACCCCGCCATCAGGCAGGACAGTGAGACCCTGGGATTCGATTCTAGGGTATCTATCTCACTGATTTCAGCATCAGGTAACTGACCTTTACATAGCAGTTAGTTTCTTTACAAGTTTTAACAGAAAATTTCTCTTATCTTTGCTTTAATTTAAATCAGCTTCAATTACTTTCTCCTCTCCAATATTATTACGTTCGCTCTCAGCTTACCACTCAATTTGAAGGTCTATCTGTTATCAGGTGGATGAGCAGCACCCCACCAAACCCTGAGTTTGCTTGCACTTCTGCTTTCTTCCATGTTTTGTTCATTGCCCTTTTGTGGAATAGAAAACTGTCATCTTTATCGCTTCAGCTTATGAAGGAATCGAAGGATGCAAGCCACGTGTTCGCTACAAAATCAGCACTAAATTTCTAGCCTCAAGCTAGGCATCCATGTTAGGGTTCCCATAATATCAGCCATGATGGGTCATGAATGAGCAAAGCCAACCATTTTCTTCCTTCACATAACCATGTCTAACATTCTTGCATACACTCGCGACTTCTTTGTCTCTATTGGCCTCATTAGAACTCCTAAAGCTACCCCCCTCACGAGTTTGTTAAGCGACCTTCCGGGGCATCACCGAATCCTCATAAGTGGGCTTGACGATGCTGGCAAATCCACTCTCTTATGCGAGCACTTGGCGCCAAGAGGAAAGGATGTGTTGCTCATCACACCAAAGATTGGCTTCAATATCGAGGTCTACAGATATGGCAACGCTACCTTTCATGCAATTGACCTTGGTGGTGGCCGACCCGGATCATGGTTCAAAGCAGAGAGAGCATTCTTCAAGAGTGCAGATGCGCTTATTTGGGTGATTGATGCAAGTGACCTGGATCGATATGTAGAAGTCAGGGAAGAATTCTTCAGGCCTGTACGCCATGAACATGGGCTGCGCGAGGGCGTACCAGTTCTGATATTGGCGAATAAACAAGGTTGTCCTGTATGTTTATCGTTCGACGTAGGTTTATCACCGTGCTAACCACTATCTGCAGCGCGCTCAGAGTGCGAAACAAATCGAAAGTTTCTTCGTCGACGATGTTTCCTCGCCACTAGCGAGAAGACCACATGTGAGTTGCCCCACGAAGCATCATTGAGTTTATTGACAATGTGTAGACGGTTTTCGGGACAGACATGATGACTGGCGAGGGGTTGAGGGAGGCCTTCGAGTGGTTTAGTGAGGCTTGTAAGAGCCGAATCAACAACGATACTGGCATCAACGAGAAAGCTCCCCTCCTTGATAAAGAGGAAGAAGTCAACATGATCTTTGTGGAAGGTCTGAAGCCAACCGTGAAGAAAGAATTTGAGGAAAAGACTGGATAAGGGATCTCGCAAAACAGTTTGTCTTTTGCTTTGGCTGTATAGGTTGGATTTGTAGGACAGCGTTAGCTTGTCTGTCCATCGTCAAAGGGGTCCTGATGATATAAATGGAAAGAAAGTTTGTGCCAAAAGCTTGAAATGGTCAGTTGCGAGGAGATCGCAGTGTGATTCCCCATAGAAAAAGATTCGTTCTCTGGTAGCACTCAGGGCTCAAAGTCACTTTTTTGTACCCATTTCATTTCGTAGAACTAGCCACAGGCTTCGAAACTGGAAGTTAATTTCCCACCTAGACCCGATAAATGCCAGATGTACTCCCGGTAGTTTCGGCTGTCGGTTCTCTTTCCATTTGCTCTGTTTGCCTATTGAGCCAGGTGTCTTAACAAGCATTCGTCCGAATTTCCATCGCCATGAGACTCGCTTCTTTCGCTTGGGCGCTCCTTTCCTTGGTTAGCTGCGTTGATACAGTGACTACCTCCATGAAAGATAATGAAGTCGAGCAATCTGACAAGCCCGAACAACCAGCTCATTCAATAGCACTCAATAAGAACATCACTGCCGATGTCATCCCGCCAAGAGGTAACTCCAAAAGGCCAATATAGCTGTGTATTCTAACATTTTCAAAGCAAAACTTGGTAGGCACGGAACTATCGAGGTACCAGCGATCCGCAAAATTATCAAGACCGACATTGTCAATCTTTCAAGAAACTCCACCAAAGCTAGCAAAGCCAACCCTTTCAAGGGTTTCAAAGAATATTTCGATCGGTTAGAGTGTCTCAAAGCACCAGCAGCCAAGGGGAAGCAAGGGACATCCTTGGATTCAAAGAAGCTGGACAAGAAGGAGAAAAATGAAGGGAAAGATCAGTCCAAAACGCCCGGCGGACAGCTTCGGAGAACATTGTCCAGGACCCAAGCTTTTAGTAGGGTTTCTGGGAGAACGGGTTCTCCAGGGCGAAATTCAACCCACTGATCAGTGTGAAATTTGTATCTGGAGTACCACTGGTAGCCTTGTCCATCACACCAAAAATGGCGTTCCGAAAAAACACATTTTGCTCCAAGAGAAGAGAGCAACTGGCGCCACTTCTCAATGATTACCCTTGGTTGGATATCAAGGGATGCCGTGACAGTAACGTTACGGTGCAAAGGCAACTACCGTACCTAGATAGGAGATAATCCGATCACTATTGCCATTGACGATAATACGATCAGGGAGGGCCAGGCCAAGAAAATACCAAGGACCTCGAGCGAGCAGTATCTCCAAGTTGTTGTAGATGTGATTACATGACCAAGAATGCCTTTCCCGTACAGTCGATGACAGCATGACGCCCATTTTACCGAGAATAGAATGGGATTTTGACTGTATTGTCGGAAGCGACTACCCTTCACTATATCTAGCTCTGATTCCGCAAAAAATTTCATGTTGTCGACTTTGATCTCTATATAAGACTATGGGGGTTTCCGCATATGGGTTGACGTAGATAAGCGCCGTGGCGCTTGAACTGAAATATATATAACAGCTGAAAACTAGGCTGCGAAACATAAAAGCGTATTGGTCGTGAGAAATGGTCGCAGCCACCAGGTATTTCAGTCCAATTGACAAACAGCTCGAAGCAATTTACTGAGTGTGCATGTCTTATGTTAGCCTAATCTATCATTGGATGTTTAGCAATGAGAGAGAATCAGGCTCTGGGTAGTCATATTTGGTTGGTCATTTAAGTCTTGGTGTTTGTGCCAAGCCAAATTCAGCCGCACTTGTGCTACAACCAGCTCACTTTGCGTGACAACCTTTCCATGGAAGATTCTGCTATTTAATTCGGTCAAGTTCCTTTGCAGGAATCCTCCTAGAGCCCAAAAACTGCCAGAAAAAGTCCACTGTGACATTTTCTTTAAATATTGTGTTCTTCATATCAAAGGGTTTCCAAAGCCCCCTCAAAGTCTACCCACGTTGACAATCTTGCGTCTGATATTCGGACAGTAGAATCACATCAGACCAACGATGGACCCTGCTACTCACCTCATTCATAGCGATGACAGTAGTTATGCACTACAGGCGAGGGCAGGGCAGCCATCGAATGCTTTTTACAGACAAAAAGCCTCTGATAAGTCTAAGAAACCAGTTTGGATCTTCCTAAAAATGCTTGGTTTCTACTTAGCTGGTATGAAGGTTTTATTCAAGTCGATCTACTGCAGACTACTGACCGTTCTTACGCAATTTGTAGCCTCGGTCTTCCTGGGTCTTCATGTTCACATGTTTAGGAGCCTCAATAAAAAGCCGGTCAACGAAACAATCAGCCAAGCACTATCAACAGCATTGGCTAATATTCTAGCTATCCTGGTGGAGGTCTCGCTCCTCGGTGGCGTTGGAGTCGCATATGAGCAAATTCTCCTTGACCTTCAACTCAAACTTCAGCGACGCAAACAGCTCAAGTATGGTCTGAACGAGAAACTCGAGAGGCTCAGACTTGACTCTAGCCCATGGAATCTCTTCCGCAGAAGCGTTATTTTTCAGGTGTTTTGGATAAAGAGACTCTGGTTCGTTGGCTTCCTTTCTTTCGGGATACCTATCGCCGCTGTGTTCCCGCCTGGTGCTTTAACGGTGAGCTTCAAGAATGCAGTCTCAGTGACCATGCACAACGTGCCTACCATGAACATCAGCGATTATGGCAACGGTACACACCAACAGTTTGTGGAAAAGTGTTTTTTTGAGATGAATGGGGATTTTAGCTACATGTAATTATTCTTTGAGCCCGGTCTGACCCAGCGTTTGCTAACCGTCCTATGACTAGGAACCGACTACGACCAAACCTCAACGCTATGGCTAGCCAAGTCCTAGCATCGGGCAAGCCAGTAAACATCGGCTCCCCTTGCAGCACCTCTTGTGAATACAACATCACTCTCGATGGGCCTCGATTCCGCTGCGTGGAGCGCAATCGTGAGGATGCGCTGATACAGAATTGCTCGGAGACCATCTACAGAGCCGAGGATCAGATTGGATCGAGTCCCGAGGAAATCTACAGCCGCACCAACAACTCATTCAAGATCAGCTGGTTGGCTACTCCAAAGCCATACAGCTGTGATATAAAAACTCTCAAAACTCTTGACTGCTCAATGGTTCTCGCGACATATAAGCTCCAAATCAACAACTCTCTCGACTCGTCTCAAGATATCAAGGTCAACCTTGAAAATGAGAGAGAAATATGGACTGATCAACACTGGATTCAAACACAATTCTATCATTACTTCTTCGACAAAAACAGCGGTCGTGTAAAATCAATCGCCGAGGGAGATCTGCGCACCAATTTTACGAAGGCTCAGGCATTTGCGATCAGCCGCTCGGCAGTTGATGCCCTGCAGGGTCAAGTGGAGATGTGTAAGTTGGAGAAACAATTCCCAAGATCCATGCAGACTAGACTGACAACGGACAGTGGGCGATGGCAATGAACCGGTAGTCATTCATTTCTCTGGAAACGCCTCTCAAGTTCTTGGCAGCCCCTACATTGGCCTAGACGACAGATACAACGCCAAATTCAATATCTCTGCCGAAAGCATTGAGCGTTATCTGCAAGACGTGGTGGTTTCGACTATATCACTCAATATGTCAATACAGGAGGGAGACGTGAGGGCTTTCACTGGTGCCGAGATATATGAATTCAGTGAAATACATCAATTCGCTTTTGGCTATGGGGCGTGTTTTGTCGTTGCTGCGGGCATCTATGTCTTTGGTTATATTTCCTTATTAAGACGGAAGAAGGCTGCAATAGCCAGCACCTAAAGCATTGGAGACAAGGTTTAGTTTGGGTGCTTTTTCTTTTCAGCTTTTATTACCTGGAAGCAAAAAATGACCATCTTCCATGGTAATCTGCATCTCACATTATCCTCACATTATTTATGACCCTTGTTGCTGCGTCACGTTATCTTCTACCCCAAAGCTTCGAACACTCCTCCCAGCCTCCTCTTGCACAATACCATATCCAATTCTAACATTTCCTCCTTGTGCGCCCAATGCACCAAGATCGGATGCCCTCGAAGCTTCAACTATCGCGGATGGCCAGTCCCCGATGACTTTCCATTAGAAGCCCAAAATACAGCAGCAAAAGACGGCTCAGCCAGAAGTGAGATGACGCTATCTTCATATAGCTTCTGGATCCTTTGTCGAAGATCTGTTATCGGGAGATTATTCACCTCGTCACCCAGAGATGTCATCGGGATATATGTAGAAGTCTTGTTAGTGACAGCGTCGACCCTCCCTTGAAGATATCGTCGCAATCCGTATCAATTACTCGATAAGAGGCTGTCCGGCGGTACTCTTTGGCGTTCCAAGGGAGAACCCAGTTACTTTCTGGCACAGACCTTTTAACAGACTTCTTCCCCGCTGCAACTGGTACGGATTTGTAAGTAGTATTAACCTTTCTCACGTAGTCCCGATCCTTGATCTTGTAAGACTGTGTACCTCGGATAAAGTCGAACTTAGCAGTGTAGTTAACTTCGTAATGCTCGCAACCAAAAATTGCCGGCGTGTAAGCTTCTTTCCAACCTTCATCCTTTGGGCTTAGTGGTTGCTGTTCATCCATGTCCTTAACAGTGGAGTAGCCAACCCAGATGATAGGCTCATTCTTGATGATACCCATGTCCTTTGGATACGGCTTCTGGTATGTCGTATAATCCTTCCGTAGAGCCTTTGAATAGAAAGTATAATTTCCCTCTGGCGCGAAGATTGGAGTATGGAAAGGCACTTCGGCATCTCCGAGCTTTTTGGGCTTGGAACCGACGCCGGATGCAAGTTCTTCACATTTGTATCCTGGAGCGAGAAAGTCGACAACGTATGTGCAGTTCCATCCATCCGAACAGACCTCCGCAGCTGACTCATCTTGAAAAAGGGGCTGATTCATAAAGATTGCCTTATTCGTGATAAGCGACTTGTACAAAGCAGTCCCCATATTCAACCAGGTATAATTCGTTGAATCAAGGCCATCGGAGTTCATCAATCTGCTAGTAGTATTGTATCTAGCGAGAGATTGGATCTCCTGGCCGTCGATGGCTGGTTTGTGGCGCCAATCATAGTTGGTATCGTTGTCAAAGTTTAGCGTTCGGACAGATGGATATAACACGTTCTCTTCGGCGATTCCGCCAACAACAGCAAGGGCGTCAGTAGTAAGAACTACCACAAGCGGTGTGACCCAGCAGTGAAGCGCTAGTAAAGTGCCGGTTTTAGCTTTCTTGATCGAAGACCATGTCAGGAGAGATAAGATGTTATTGTGGGCAGTGAAGATCGAATCAACTGTCTCGAGACTAGCCATTTTGTGACGGACTACCAACCACGCCCTTTGCTGAAAAGCCATGGCGACAGCGGTTCGTAAGCTAGCTTTGGCGCAGAATGCAATCACTGTGCCGTACCGCAGCATTAGAGATTGATTGGTGGCTTCTTCCCCATCGAGACACAGATAGAAAAGATGATGGCCAATTGCAAATGCGGTACCGAAGATAACGAAAAGACACATGTTCCACGGTTTCGACGTGTATGCAGCCCATTTTTGGGCGAAATTACTCTCCGTTAGGTCGGATCCTGGACTTTTGATGGGTTTTTTTTTGGGTTCAGTTGAACCCTCAGACAGCTCGGGGCTATGGGGTTTACTACTTTTGAAGGACTCGTAGGGTGAAAGAAGCTCAATCTGGTCTGAAGATACAGTCGGGCTGCCTCTAGACTGCTTCTTATCATGACACGTCAAGCGAAAGTGCGGTGAATCCATTACGCTCACTGTAGATTGTTCGGCAAAAATTGTAAGGTGGTGGGACTTTGAGAATATTCTTAATTTTAATCTTTGTTTGGGCTCATAGCCTTATCTATTTTATTCATCCTCTGTTATGCGGCTTATGCGAAGTAACATATGCCAAGCTACTCTGCCTCCAGCTGTACTCCAATAATCCAAAGGCCTGCAGCCTCAAATGCAGTTATGACTTAATCTCGGCGTTTGCCTAGAAAATCTCCGTCTATCTTTATATCTATGGGGGAATCTTGGTCCAACCATTGTACACCTTTGACAAATGAAAAACATGAGAATAATGGTAATGTGGTGGTTGTAGCTATGCTCGCTTGCTGTATTATTTCGACATGATTGGGGTATCATCGCACGCCGGCCTGGACTAGTCGGCTTTCGGCTGCTGGGTTGTTGAGAAATTTGGGCACAGAGTCCTGGAATCTGTTAGTATATGTCTTGGTGTAGTTGTTATAGCGGGTGAACTTACAGTGGCCATGAGTTTGAAGACAGCATCTGTTGCAGTCTCCAATAACGATGTCACCTCCTTCAAGGTGTCTGCTACTGTGGCATCAAGTTCCTGAGCCTTTGTCATTCGCTGAGCAAGACTCAGGCGAATCTTATGGTTGACGTTGACCTCCCGGGGTGACCCAGGGGCCAGGAATGTGTTAAAGATAACATGGGACTGTGAAAGCAGCTCATTTGCAGCCTCATCGCAATCCTTGCTATCCTTCATGGTCTCAAGCATGGCCTTGGAATCTCGAATGATCTCATCAGCCTGTTCGTAGAATGCGAGGCCCTCTTCACAGTATGTTTCTCGAAGGTTCTCACGGAATAGCAGTCGAAGTGTAGGGTCGAGAAGAATCTTCTCAAGCTTGTGTCGGTTGCTCTCATTCACGCCACCCTTTGCTGATGAGGAGTCTGTCTTGCCTTGTGATGAGCAGCGACTTGATGAACTGGTCTCGACAAGATCTTGACCGCGCTGAGATAGTTGGTAGATGGCGATGGGTGTAGGTTGGAAGAGTTTGCAGGCGGCGAACTGGTTCATGTAAGCCATGTCAGTTGTCACTGACTCGATGAGGTTATAGTGCACGAAGTGAGTCGCCATGTTGACGGCTTCACGGAGGTCCACGCATGTGGTGTTGTCTCGTAGCCATTCGGCGATGGCTTGACCAGTGCATGTATCGTGGTATGTCTTGCCGTTGATCTTGCGCTCTGGTTGAAGTCTGATACCGGGTGCACCCTCTGAGAAAGGGCCCTTCTTTCCTCGTCCATCGACACCAATTAATCGACAGAAGACAACTTCGGTGGTTGCCCGATCGACGTGGCAGGTATCGGTCTTGCTGTCTCGTTCCAAGTGCAATAGAGGGCCTGTGATGAGACAATGTAATTCGCTGAGCTGATCCTGGTAAAGACCATTCGATTGGCAGAACCAGTCAAAGATCATGATACCCTTTGAAGTCGGTCTCCATACTCCTCCCTTTTGTTGAAATACTTGATCGGGCTTTCCATCAGCTGACTCGATATACCGGGCATCGACGAATTGTTGACATAAATTTCGGGCGGTGTTCTTGTTCATAGAGAAAGTTGTTGTGGAGGTGGAGACGACTGTGCCTCCTGGATTGCTGGGGTCAGGCATACGATTTGACTGGGTAAGTTTGAGATTGCCGAGATTGTGGATAGCATCGACATCGAGGAATGTGTGTTCCATCTTGATGAAACGGACGCGATGAGGTGTGAGAGGGAGGAGGCTGGCTAGAAGGGCGGAGAAGAGGTCCTGAAGGTCCTGTTTGGTGAAGTTAGTGATGTTGAACAGAGATGATAGAATGTTATAGCCGGTTATGTCCGAGTCGAACGGACCTTGGATTGTGGTCTGTCATCGTTTGAAGCGCATAGCAAACGCGACGAAGACTGTGTGATTGTTCCTTTAGACATGCTGGATAGGTGGGTAGACGACCGCCTGTGTAGAGAATTACTTCCTAGCTCGAGCATAACTTCGCCAGTTGGTATTAAAAAAAGAGAGTAAGAAAGCAAGCAAGCAAGTAGATAGCTAGACCCCGAGGTTAGATGGCGGAGCGAGAGTAGATAAATGAATGGAAAGGGGTCCTACATTACTCGTGCGTGCTCTGCACGTTACCTTTTTGAGCTTATGGACTCAAGTTCTTACCTCGTGGAAAGCGGAGAACCACATGGCGAGCCGCCGACCACGCGACTTACTAGATCTAGATGAAGATTAGACTGCTGATTACCCACGTGCATGCACAGCATGGCACTCAGTGCTACTCAAAGTTGTATCCGTATCCTTTGGTCCGTCCTGTCCGTGCAGAGGCCACCCACCCGCTGTCAAGGGGACCCCTGGTTCTTCATCTGGTTTGCCCTGATAACTCAGCTCAAACAAGCTCAGCCCAACCTCGTTTCCTTTTGTTTTGTTTTGATTCCTTTTCTTCGGCCAGAAGCCGTATTCCATCATATCATCATTTCCTAGCCTAAGTTTTGTTGTGACTAGCCCCCTTCTTCCAAAAGGACAATTTTTGAGTCTAAAGCCTGGCCAGTTTTTAGCGGCATCAGTTTAGAGGCTTCGGGACTCTTTTCCGCCAATCAGAATAATTCTGGAGCCTAAAAGCAAGCCATCTTTCGCCATCAATTGAAGAAAATTTCTTAAACCGGGAAAGGTTACCCAGCTATTTGAAGATAGAGATAAATCTGGAACAACCTGCTCGTTAAGCAACAAATTGTATCTCTTAGACTCTCGTCTCTTTTCAGAGCTGAAAAGATACATTATCTCGCTTAACCTGCTTATCTGACTGCTGTTTTTTTTTTTCTATTGGTTGGTCATCTACGGCTCATGATCGACATGCAAGAATGAACCGAGTCCGACGGCTCCGCTCACCCAGCGACTCAAGTTAGCTTGTGTGATGATAAATTACGCCTGCGGTTCCGCTGCGTTTTTGTAGCATGATTAGGATCCGGAGCGGACCACCAAGATCTATTGTGGCGTCAACAGATGCTGACTCGGCCGCGAGCTACGGAGTATAGAGAAAGAAAAGCAACTAATTCAAGCCCCCGACTCAGAAAATCATTGAGCCTCAAAAGACTACGCTAAATAAGATAACGCAAATTACGATTCCTTGGCGCAAAAAAGTGGTTCCACTTGGTTAAAACCCCAACAGAGGCCATTCTCATTCGTCAATTTAGTTGAAAAGCTTGCGGGAATCCCGAGATCTCCATTCGACCGATTTTCCATGTTCATGATCTGAACGCATTGAAAGGAACGCATGTTGTCAATGCATAATCGACTGTTTCTAGAAAACGCTTGACGTGGTGGTTGCAATCTTCATGCATTGAGCCGTTCCGTTTCAGTTAAATCGCATCATCGCCGATCATTCCCTTGGCGTTTGCTTACCCAACCCATTCATTCATTGAATTTTGAGGCCCATATCCACAAAGGTCCTCAAACTAGTTAGCTCACTCAACCAACAGATGTCTACACTCAAGTCAAGTCTCACTTGCTTGAATCGGTATTCCGTACAGGCTGATCCTATGCGGCTGCCCCAGATATCATCTTCGATAGTATAGGGTCCGCGGGACAACCGTCTCAACAACCGTCTCAAATCTGTTCCCCATCGGCTGGCTAATAAGATGGGGCTATCCGTATCTGTACGGAGTATGTCCCACTAGAATCCCACTATCAGAAATGACCACTACTATCCGGGAGATGAGATGCAGTGGATTTTCGCGCTCAGGGCTGAAGACCCTGGGCTGTCTTTCTTCAGGAGAATTCCTTCCACGTGGAAGCCCAGAAATTCCGTCCGAGCTTCGGATGAACCAATGACATCCCACTGGCGGCTACCTTTTTTTCAGTACCTCACGATAGTCTCCTTCAGCCCTCGTCGTTCTACTGGGCCTTATTAAAGCTTCTTCGTTTCACGACTGCAGACGCTACTTACTTCGTAGAATGCGTAGTCGTTCTGAAATTCATGCAAGATGCCGGCTGCAACTTTGGGGAGCATACTTCGTAAAGCAAAACAGCAAAACATTTGCGTTATCGCCGTCATCCTCCGAATTCTCAAACCAAGCTCAAAAGCAACCAATCAAGACATCCGGGTGTAAGACCATGTATCCGCAAGACTATTATACAAACTTTGCATTAGTTATAGACTAACATAGCTAGTATCAAATAAATGGCCCGTTCGTTACCAGAGCGTTTCGGGTCTTCTTAGCCGTACGTATGTACTGACTCGTGAGCCCCTGACACTCTGAGGGCTCAGGCCGTACAGTTGGGCTGGCTAAATGTTAGTTCCAATTTCCCACGTGGTCGACACGTTTTATGCCCACTAAGTCTCGTGTTTTCCATGCGTATGCCGCTTTGACACGACGTAGATCAAGCCCGAGAATCAGTCTTTTGACAAATAGTTCTCTGTAGTCGATGAGCCTCCCTCTAGCTTCTTTTTGAGGGTATGATTGAGGCTGGTATTCGGAACTTTCACAGTGATGAGACTATTGAACTGTTGTATCCTTAATGCCGGATTGCCAGTGCTTCGTTGTCCAAGAAGTGATGTCTTTACAATAACATAAGCGTTGGCACTTTCATCATTATGACTCTAATATCAAGTATACAAAGGGTGATCTGCTATGAACCTTATTCTGAAGCATACCTGCCGTTGTATACGAGTCAGTAGCCGTCCGAGAGTCGGTCGCGTGGAAAGGTAGAACGCATTTCTCTTGGCCAGAAACACTCGAGCTGATCGACCAGCTCACATGGCAAACCCAGTGACAAAACTGGGGAATGACGGCGATCAAAGGACTTACACAAGCTAGTTGCCAACGAGATGTGGCATTGGCAGTTGCAGGTTGACGATCATATTTTTGCATTGGCTTTGGGGGCGTTTTGCATGAGACACGGTTTCTTAGGATGGCTAGCCGCAAACAGACTTCGAGCTTTGACACAAGGAAACATATCTGATTTCGGTCGCGTAGATTTGTGAAAAAGTTCCCGACGATCATCGTGCAGTAGAGCCGATCATCCTTGCAGAAGGGATACTGCAACCCTTTTTGGATCAACATCAAGTGACTCAAGGTTTTCCCCTAGTCCACGAAGCCCAGGCGCACATAGAATAAACAAGATCAGGTTTCTTAATGAGCGAACGATATTTTGTCCTGCTTGCTGTAGCTTGTAGAAAGGTTAGACATCCCATGAAGAAGTGGCCTATTGCTTGCATACCGAGTGAAGATAGAGATGTGTAGAAAAAACCATCAACTTACCCTAAATCATAAACCCAACAATCATGTTTCTTCCTAAAGCACAAACACGAGCTTAAGCACCAGCTGCTCGATTGGTAGAAGCATTAACTATTTGAAAAAAAAAAAAAAAAAAA
>JAALXK010000083.1:0-85953 GCA_012977745.1 Fusarium anguioides | reverse complement strand
AAAAAAAAAAAAAAAAAACAATACTATAAACATACAGGCTGAAAAAAATGCTCTAGAAAGTTAGATGAAGCTGACCAGCCAGCTATTAACATCTTGGCCTCTTTGACAAATTTGCACTATATATACTCAATATACCCAACCTTTCTCAACCAATCATAAGTCGTNNAATACTCCCTTAGCATGTTTAATACGTCTGGGAGTGGTCCAGGGTTCGATTCCCTGTTCGTCCAATACAGGTGGTTTAAATCCGCCATTATCCGCTTCTTTTTGCAGTCTTCAATATCAGAACCTCGATCAGGCACTAGCAGTTTAATTTCCTTTTCCTTTTCTTTTTTTACATGTATAATCGCCAATTTCCAAAATTTAGCAATCCGATTAATGAGTTATCTGAACTATCCCAACTCCGTCCTATAGACGCCGGGCTTCGAGACATTCCCCCAAGGAGCTGCTATGGCTCTTTGGATATTTATCAGCTTATGACCATGTTAAATCATCTGAGAAAAGACTGTTGATAGGCTACACAAGATCTTGGAAGACACTGCGCGATTGGTGCGCATGGCCGTTAAGCTGTTGGAGAAGAATTCAGGGGTTAAGCCAATGACGAGAGTGGCACTTTGTCTTGACGGTATGATTCCGCGAACTCAAAATATTGTAAACTACGTAAGAAATAGGCAAAAGATCTGCTCACAATCCGTAATTTCATGCCCAAAATCAAGGTCTAAGCCATATACGGAGCTGGCCTCTCCGTATACCCAATCAAGCAAAGTCGGAACCAAGTCTTTCCCCGCACACAAAATGTTCACGCGGGGACCCCACAAACCACCATGAACAGGGGCAGAAGCGGCTTATTGTCCTAGAAGAGGAGGTCATGATACCATATACTATTTACCGCACCATTAAGATGTCGGCGCTATAGAGAAACTTCGTGACCATGGCCGGTAGATATCCCGAGAATGAATGCCAAGATCATGAGCTGTCAAGCTGAGAATGCTACCGAGGCGGTTGATAGAATGTAAAAAGCTATAAGAAGTGCTTCGGATCACCAGGAACAGTTCCAGAGACAGCTGCATCCTCGTCATTGTCTAACAGCAATCATGCGCTTCCAATCTCTTCTCTGGGGAGGACTCTTGAGTCTCTCTACAGTCCTCGCTGCTCCTACTGCCAATCAAGAGCCTGCTACACCTGCCAAGCGTGCTGTCCCAACTTCAACGTTCTCCAACAACGTCATCTTTTCTCCCCCTTCCAATGCCGGGTGGACTGATCCTCGCGTTCTCTACGCCCGCTCTATCCAGCTGTCAGATGGCTCTCTTCTCTCAACATGGGAGAACTACTCGCCTGAGCCACCGCTGGTGTATTTCCCTATCTACCGCTCAACTGACGGCGGAGTGAAGTGGACTCAGATTGGAAAGGTTCAGGACACAGTAAACAACTGGGGACTCCGATATCAGCCAGACCTGTATGAGCTGCCCAGAGCTATCGGAAAGTATCCCAAGGGAACAATTCTGTGCACCGGAAACAGTATCCCTACGGATCTGAGCAAGACCAAGATCGATGTTTATGCTAGCCAAGACGGTGGAAAGACTTGGAAATTTGCCAGCAGCATTGCCTCTGGCGGCGAGGCTCGTCCTAACAATGGCCTTACTCCGGTAGGATACATGCTCTCCACAGCTGAAAGCGGATCATAGCTAACGTCAATAGGTTTGGGAGCCTCACATGATGTATGACCTCCCCTGTCAAGACCTCGAAGTGCAATGACTAACTTGAGAATAGGGTGTATCAGGACAAACTTGTATGCTATTATGCAGACCAGCGTGATCCCAAGCACGGCCAGAAGCTCTCTCACCAGACCACCACCGACCTTGTCAGCTGGTCCGCGCTCGTCAACGACGTCGCTGACAGCAACTATAACAACCGCCCCGGAATGCCAGGAATTACTCTGCTCCCCAACGGCCAATACATCTTCGTTTACGAGACCTGTGGAGGTCCGGGATGTCGTATCTTTTACCGTTTGACTTCTAATCCTCTCAACATTGCCGCCGCCAAGGAGTACGCCCTTGTGAGTAACAAGGGAACCCGCCCCGTCAGCTCGCCTACTGTTGTTTGGAGCTCAGTTGGAGGAGCAAACGGAAGCATCATTGTCAGTGCCGGAAGCCAGTCTCAGATCTTTGTCAACAAGAACCTGGGGGCTGAGAACTCTTGGGTTGAGTTTGCTACACCCCAGCCCAACGCGTACACCCGTGGCCTTATGGTTTTCAAGGAGAATGATAACTTCCTAGCTATTATCGGAGGTGGATGGTTGCCTCCTAGCAGCACCAACCAGGTTAGCTTGAGCGTTATTGACTTGAAGAAGACTGGATTGTAGATGGGTTAGCCAGTAGAATTGACAGAAAATGCACTGCTTTGGAAGCTCCAACAGTCATCGGCCAGCTGTTTCACTGTGAATGTTTGCCAAATAAAGCATAGACATCGTTATATAGCAGCCGTAATTGGCTAGTTTCATTCTTTCGTTTCTTTACGTATGTTAATAGTTCAAGTTTTGATTGTCTGTAGTTGCTGTGGTGCCTTGCTCTGTTGTTTGACAGTGACTATTACTACAAAAGCTCTGTTGGCGTTTGCTAATCAGTTACCTGCTTCCATTTCCTTATTGAATTACAAACACAAGGCGGCTGACTTTTGTCAGCTTCCATGGGTTTTAACCGAACAAGAACGTGATGGCCTTGCCGGTTGTGTTTACACCAACTCGCATTCATAAACGATGCTGTTTTACTTAGAATTTAGACGACCACTGGCATTCGACCAAGTTGAAAATCCTTCTTTCTTCAACATTTTCTTTCATCCTCATCTGCAAAAACACTCACATCAACATTTACTCTCAAACGAAACAACCTCACCGCTTCTCATCATGAGTCGCTTTGAGGATATCTTCCAAGCTGCTGCCGAGGCTGCTCTTGAGGAAATGGAACAAATGGCCCACTTGCTCTTGGCTGCCTCCGATAATGATACGAATTGCTTTATACGCCTCCTGGAGAAGCCTGAGCACCGACCTCAATAGCACCATGGTCGGTTTTGACTGCTTGTTCACTGCTATCCGTCAAAACAACAAGGAGATCGTCAGAGCCTTGGTTTCACTCCCTCTTTCCGAATTTGACTTTTGTCGTATGTTGATCATCTCATTCATGTGCTTACTTGGAATCATGTTCTGATCGCTGTGTATATGGGCAACCCCATGGCAGCCTCAGGAGCAGTCCCATTCCTACACGAAGCCGCTACTATCAGTCGCTCCGAGATCTTGAAGATCATGGCCGATACCACCAAGGTCGAAATCACGGAGCGCGACCCTCACGGAACGACTCTTCTCATGCATGCCAGCGATGCGGGCTGCAGAGAGCTCGTGGAATACCTTCTGCAGCATGCAGTCTTCCAGGCAGACGAGAAGGATAATAAAGGCCGAAAATCTCTCTCTTGGGCCGCCGAGATAGGACACAAGGAGGTCGCCCAGTTGATTCTACGAGTGGAAATAGTGAACCCCGACTCCCAGGACCACGAAGGCAACACTCCATTCTACTACGCCGTCCGTTGTGGGCATAATGGGATCGCGCAGATCTTGCTTGATACTGGGCGAGTCAACAGTGACGTTCAAGGCAGGGCGCAGCAGGACATACGTGCTGATAAGCAGCGAGACCCGCAGCTGGTGTTTCATGAGGTGGATGTTGAAAGCACGAATGACTGTAGAGCGCAGCAGGAAATTACTGTGGCCCCAACTGAGATGATAGGATAGATTGAGAACACCAATCGAGAAATACATTGGTCTCTGGGTCAACATATCCACTTGGCATGCATATTAGTTCGTGTATTTAGTCTTCCATTTGATAGACATGAGGCATAAGGAAAGGTCACTAAAAATTCCTTCTCAATGTGACAAGTAGTTCAATGATATCTCAGCTTCCAATGTGAAGACAGAATTTCCGTATTTTCTAGTCATACATACTGCCATGCCTATGGGCGAACTCCAACTTAAAGGCTTCAAAAAGTCCACTTCATGTTCGCCAACACCACTCTGTAGCCGTCCGGATCCTCAAACGTCTTTCCACATTGATCCCAATACGGATTGAAACTTGTGACAGAAGCAATACCGGCCTTTTCCATCCACGCAACAGCCTCTTCAAATTTATCCTTTTCGGGAAGGTAAAAGACCATTAAGTTATCTTGAGTTGGTGATCTGCCTGCGTCATGGCCGTGCTTCTGCGTGAACTCGAGATGATAGCCTGCGCCTTCATGTCCGAGCATCAAGCCATCGAAACCATCATGGTCACGGAATTCGCCGATCTTTTTGAAGCCCAGACCGTCGATATAGAAAGATAGAAGGGCGTCGATGTTGTTTGTTGGACGCGCGACGCGAAGTTGAGCACATGCAATGGGTGCTGACATTATGAAGAGATGGGATTGAATGAGTTAAGAATTGATATAGCCTGAGCTTCAAGGCCAGGACAGGCTGGGGTATCTTTATATCGGTGGTTAGAGGCCCACATAGAGCCGAGGATTCCGATGACTCATATTCTTGGCTTTGCATTCCATACCTAAACCGAGAGTAGTCTAAGCTAACCGAGACTCATTAAGCATATATCTGTATTCAGCTCAGAGACAGACGACGTTCTCATCAGTCCTCCAATACTGCAATTCGCGAAGGTTCTCAACTGGGAACAGAAGCAATTCCACAACAACCCCAGACTTACACAAGTCTGCACACTGTTCAGTCGTTACAGTTTTGCCCCTCTCAACGCCAACTTCATCCAGTTTACGCTGTATAGTATCAACTAGTCTCTGAGCTCGGTCATGTAGACCTCGAGCTTCCTGAATGACACTGAAGAGCTTAGGGTCTCCAAGTTGTCGCTGTTCCTGAATCATGGTATTCTCGAGAGTTGAGAAACAAGACAAAGTGACTCGCATCCCCGATTCAGAATTTGACGAACTCTTTGACCAGCTCTCCTCAAACGAAAAGAACAAAACCTTGACTTTGATACAAACGGTGACGCTTTCTGAAGTGTCTTTCTTCCTGGATGAGATACTCATCATGACGCCAGAATCTCCGCCAATACGGTAGCCTGCCACGTAGTAATCACCCCATCGCTGTTTGAAAGCAGACATTCCGCCTCCGTACTTGAGAGTTATCAATGCTTCGTCTGAAAGCTTTGGAGGACGTAAGAAGTTAACAGTCCCGGCACGGTAAGTGGTCATGGCTGAAGTTTTTGAGGCCTTGAGGTCTATTAGTTCCTTTCAAGATGTAAGCTAAAGTAAAGGTCTTACGTCGTTGTTTTCCAACACATTCCTATCATATTGACAAGACACACTTGCAGAGACGGCAAGACAAGATACCCCAACACCAATACCGACGCTGAGATGGTCGACTGAAGTCGATGATGATGTCGATTCACAAGACTTGAATGAGGCGTCACCATCAGATGGATCAAACACAATAAGAGATGTGCGGAGGGACTCAGAATCAAAAGCAGAATCTTGTGAGAAAGGATCTGTCTTTGTTGTTGAGGCTGTTGTCGAATTGAAGAATGAACCCAAGGGAATAGATCGAGTGTGCCATGGCAGTCTCAGAACTTGATGAGCAGCAGCTTGTCTCGCAACACTGGTAGTAAAAGGATCAAATTCGTCGGCAATCATGATGGCATTGCCAGAATGGCTTATAGACCAGGGAAATCACTGTTGAAGGAGGAGAAGAGATGAGTATCTTGAGAGTGAGATCGGCTAATGGCCAGATGGGAGCTTGATGGATGGAATGATGTGAAGACGATGTCACTCTGTTGTCGAGGTATTTGCGTCTAGTGACAGTAAAATGTAATTATTGATTACTGATGCGAAGCTATTTTTCAGCTACGAACATGGGAAAGGTGAAGGTGGAAGAATTGCCAATCAAGAGCGGTAAAAGCGACTATTTCGATTTGGCAGACGTTTCTTGCTGACGAAAACGACCCTTCAGCTGCCACAGAATGACCAAGGAGAACATATGCAGGATTCTAGAGCACTAAAGACACTGAGAACTATTGACCTCATGGTTCCGACAAACCGTGAGCTATTCTACACTATCGATTTGTGGATACTTTTAACTGGCTTGGCTGTGTCACCTGAGTTTTCGGGGCGAACTGGCCTCTCTTTTTCTTTGTTGTGGCGAGCTGGGAACCCCTCAGATAAAGTGCCATGCATAAACTAGTCGCCAATATTCTTCTCCAAATCCCATGTAGTTAGTTACCCCAGTACACACCATCTTGCTCTCAATACAATTCGCGACCTGTTTCTACACCAAATTTGTCTCGTAAAACAAGTATCATTCACATTGCCTTCAACAAGTTCGGAGCAAAAGCATTTCTGGTTCTCAAATACTCAAACTATTGATTCAAGGGCATTGGCTTACACAGTGAAGTACGACGTGGCTTTTCACACTAAATGAGACATGCTGGACCGCACTGATACACACAGTTATATCTTCATGTAAAGGTTGATTGAAAAGGAACAGGCCATATATATAAACTCAGCTCCCTCAGACCGCAACCCTGATTCGAAATCGATCTCTACACAAAGGCTCAAGAACCCCATGAGCTTTCACTACTACCTCAACTGACTTTTATAACTTCTATTATATCAAGTCCCCGTTCAAACAATATGGCACTCCGCCTGGCACCTTACAACAATGGCATGCGCCTTGGTGAGTTCTGCAATATGATAACAGCCAATATGAAGCATGACTGACTGGAATCTTAGGCCAGGGGTACGCCAACCTTGATCGTCTTCACTGAAGTACTTTTTGGAAATCACTAACGTAGTAACTGCCTAGGTTTAACTCATACACTCAGCAGATCTGTGTCGACGATGCTGTAGTCATAGACCCAGATCGGATCGACAACGCGGTAACCAACGACGGATTCACCATGCGCGACCTGAGATTTGCCATCAGTGGTGCACACTCACATACCCTAAGCAGCTCCAACGATAGTGGAGACGCTGTTCTTGTTGCAGCTCCAGGCGAAGCGACTCCAGAAGACAGCAGTGCCCTTGCGTCTCGTAGTTTTGCGTTCCAATTTGAACAACGTGCTCAACAGATCCGGAAGCTAATCGAGGACATCGCTGCTTACGAGGCTGAGTTGGAAGATGTTCCAACAGCCGAGACCGCAGAGACGCGACAGAAGGCACAGATCTTGGAGAACAAGCGCATCAAATTGTCTAAGCTGAAGACGCTTGAAGTGACTGAGGCTCTCAAATCTGCTGACTCGAAGGGTTTGGCGGATGAGCTTGCTAATCGTGGGCGAAGTCAGGTACGCTGCCCTCAAATTCCCTACTTCTCTTGCTAACGTAATGAACTTCAGGTCGTTAGCTACACTTCTCGCTTCGTTAGCAAGCTCAGGTACCAAACCCATGTTTCTTCCATTAGATATATCTAACACTCACACAGCGAAGTCACTGATGAGATGAACATCTCGGGTTCACTATCCATCAAATACGGTGCTATCGGTGGCTCTGGCAAGGGCTCTTTTATTGACTCCGACAAGTTTAAGGAAAGCGATTTGAACTTTTTTATCAGTGTCAAAGTGATCAACCAGTCTATCAACATCAAGGACGCATTGATCTATCAAGCTCTGCCATCAGTCAACGACGAAAACTTCCTCGAGGTGTTCGGAGACTGTTTCATCTCTGGTATGCATAGCCCTTCTCTGGACGTAGACGAGAACCCGACTTGATGTGCTTCATAGGATTTCTTGAAGGCGGCGAGTTCAATGCGCTTGTGAGCATGAAGGTCCTTAACAAGGACAAGCAAACCGAGATTGCGGCCGAGTATGCCATCAGATGATGTGACCGAGTGTCCGGGGTTAACTTTCAGCCAGGGCCAAGATTGCAATGACGATTGGACCACTCCAGCTTGATGCTGAAGCGAAAGTCGGAATCGCAAAGAAGAACATCCAGGCCAACACTGAGACCACAATCCAGGTTGGTTGGTCTGGAGGTGGAAGTGTCAAGCCAAGTACTGTTTCCCAAGGTCTTATGACAAAACATCACTAACATATTCGAACAGTGGATGAGCCTTGGAGTATAGAAACATTGATGAAGACGGCGGCCAAGTTTCCAGACCTGGTGGCCAAAACGCCCCAGCGGACCTAGTAAGTCTCCACCTCGACATTCGTTCACGTCTGCCCACTAACATCACAAGTGCAATCCTTACCAAGTATGAGGCACTTCGAAGCTTCATGATGCTAAAGCCTGCCAAACTTACTCCTATCATGTATGAGAATGCTTCGCTATATACCAATGCGCTACTCGATGCGTACATGGACTATAAAAACGTGAGTTCCAAGAAGCTTTAGAGAAGATAGCCAGCAACTGCTGATATGAAAGTGCCAGATCTACAAAAACATCTCTTCAGGTACTTCATTAGATAAGACCGTTGCTTTGATCACACCATGCTAATTCATAAAGATCTTTTCGACATATACGCCGGAACAAAGGTTCTAGACAAAACAATGGAGACTGGCACTCTAGCTGACACTTCCACATTGAAGAGGGTGGATGACGAATCCAGGTTCTCTGCAAGCTACAAAGGTTTGGAGCTCGGTCGAAGAGCCTGTCGTTTCCAGATGATGAAGATTGTCAATGAAGTTGATGTTGTTACCAAGAAGCCCGCTCTCTCAACCGATGAGAACAGAGGCGAACAGTTTCAAGGGCCCGTTGCATTCAGAGATAGACTCCCGGTAAGACTTACCGCTTCCTTTCTTCCCGCTAACTATCATTCTGACACGACTGCCATCTCAGAAAGTCCTTCTATCCCGAGCTCCACCAAAGGTGCAACTATTCGGTGATGAGGAGAAGACTTATGCTCCTTTGCTTGATGGCCCATCCGGTAGTCAAGATGAAGCTGACAAAGTTGCTTCACTGGTTGCTGAAAAGAATGATATCAGTGAGCATCTACGTCTAGCGCCACTGGTTGGTTCAGACGGAGGCACTCTTTTCTGTAATCTCGATTTTGTCAAGCCAGACTTCGCTTTGATTCAGGTCACTGTCGAGATCTCTGACAGTGGTGTTGTAAGTGGTATGAGAACCCGATACTCGAATGGTCTCGTCACCAGCCTTGGAGCTGTCGGCAATGGCAAGCAGATCACCTTAAACCTCCATCCCCAGGACGGTGAGAGGGTTGTAGCTTGCTCCATCGAAGTTGGACGTCCCACCGAAGAGGCAAACTCTAAGGAGCGTGTCACTGCAGTTCGGCTTTACACTAACCGAGGCCCGGATCTCATGGGCCAGGCCGACAACTGGCAAGCTTCTTTGAATGGAAAGGGCCAACGCGGCGATACCTCTTATGAAGGACTGACCTTGAAGCATTACGACCCGCTTCTTGCCAATGGTCACCTCAAGGGCTTTTGGGGTCGAAGTCTGAACACTGCTACGTCTAGCAGGCGAAGTGGCCTGTACCGACTGGGACCGATCTGGGGAGATAAGCAAGTAAGTATGCGATGCTACTATTATTGAATGCATTACTGAGACCTGATAGAATGACTCTCTGATCGACCCCGGTCTCGAAAACGGCGATGATACTGAACAGGCCAAGGGTGGAGGTGTCATGAGCCAAGACATAGGATGGCAGAAGGAGACCAACTGTGGCCGGAGTATGGCAGTACGCTTCGACAAAAGCCTCGACTCGACTCCTAGAGTTCTATGTGGTCTTCGACAATTCAACGTGGTCTCTCCACATGGTCCTCAAGTTGGCGTGAAAACTTCCAATCACTCCAAGGAAGGGTTCGATCTCAAGCTCCAAAGCTGGAACAGCATTGTGGAGACCATGGAGGCCAACTGGTTGACGCTCCCCAACAATAGCGATATCAACTTTCAGTACGGTGAACTTGAAACTGCCGGACTCTCTGGAAGAGAACCTACCCAGAACGCCAGCTTCCGCGTGTACTTCGCCAAGCCGTACAAGACACCACCCAAGGTCCAGTGTTGGTTCACTGCCATTAGCCAGCCAAGAGGTTGGAGATCGCTTCGATGCGATGTCTCCAATATTACGCGCACTGCATGCACCATCAACGTGATTACTTGGGCTGGTCGCGAGTTCGATAATGCTGATGTCATGTGGTTGGCATGGGACTCTGAGCACGATGGCAAGAATATCCGCTCTGGTACCAACAATTTCAACAAAGAAGCCACAGTACAAGATCACCCTTGGTACAACGGATCATTCGCCAAGCAGCCGACTACCTTTGCGGCAATCAATTACATCGACTTCCCTGAACAGTCGACCAATTTACGATGTTACGCTGCCATCCTGTCAGCTACAAAGGACAGGCTTAGGTGGCAGGCTGGAACTTGGGCAGATACTACTATGGACACGACTGGTATGGTTTGGATCGGAATCGACTAGATTGGGTTTATGGACATGCTTGGTGTTTTCGTGGGATATTTGAATTTGGTAGCGTCAATGGGTGGCCTATCTCACCTCATCCGCTCTTTCACCAGTTGGAATCATTGAGCGTCTTGAAACATGCTTTCTGTTTTCTATCTATCATAATTTTCTTTATCATATATACGATGAGATCTCTCAGCTTAAAACATGTTGCCTAATTGCTCCAAGAAATTTCGCCATCTTGAAAGCATGCTGCAAGTAGAATGATGTATGAAGACCCATGGCGGCAAGGACCCGATGAAATCTTTGTTCGAAGCATGAAGATAACGTTGAGTACTAAACCTTGTTGCTTTTGAATGCAAGAAGAAAAGAGAAACACTCAAACACGAAGGTATCAGAAGTATGAGGACAATTCAATAGTATTAATGCTGTGACTATCAAGTTTTCTGTGTGTGTATGCAGGTTTACAATTTAGATGCATCATCCTTTACCGCGGTGACAGCGAACGGGTTTGCAGTGAAAGTTCCGTTAGGATCAGCCTTAGCTCTCGCCTTGCCCAATCTCTTGTACTTCTCTGCATCCTCATAATACGCCTGCCAAATCTCAGGCTTGCTCATGTCCCAATCTCCCCATGAGCCCCAAAGTACACGACGATCCTGCTTGCTGAAAGGACTCTTGGGTCCAATCATGATTGTGTCGTTGGTCTTTTGCCAGTTGAGAGCATAGTCTCTATACTGGGAACCTGGGTCATGGAAGCAATCAAGGGTTTGAACAACACTTGAGTCTCGCCAGCTGTAGGAAGTTCCGTTGTCCTTGTTGAGCAAGAAGCGCGAGTTTTGGCCACCGAAGCATTGGATCTGTACAGAGAGCTTACAATGGTCATAAACTTCTGCCTCCTTATGGGTCTTATCGTCATCGAGCTTCTGGTGAGGATTGTAGATCAGGTCGAGGCGCTTGACAACAGCATCAACCCAGCCATCCTTCTGGAGAGTTTGCGACTTGGTAGCATAAGTGCGCTTGACGTAGGGGAGATCAAACTCTCGTCGCTTGGGGAAGATCCATTTTCCAGTGAGTGTAGCCATGCCCTCATCAAACTCCTTGATGATAAGAGTGTGGTTGCTCCAGTCGTTTTGAAGATCACGGAACTGCTGGAACCACTTATCAACGGTGGTGTCGTACTTATCGCCCTTGTTCGTAGGGCACCATTGTGCGTAGAGTACGATGACAGCAGGGAACTGGCCATTGAGCAAGTCCAGAACATCATTGCTCAAAGCAGACTTGATCTTGTTTTGGATCTTCTTCCACACTGTGTCATCCCTCAAGGAAGGGAACAGCATTGTGACAGGGAAGTCTGTGCTGAGAACACTGCAGCAGAGATCATAGCCTCGTGGGGCAGTACCCTCGTCAGCCATCTTGGCAATGAATCCGAGCAGGCGAGTGAGGACCTTGGGCTCGTAGATCCACATACCCTTCAAACCATGAGGACCCTTGAAGCCATTAGGGCCAGCGACAGTTCCCATGTAGCTTGAGGAACGATAGGCCTCAATTGTGTAGTGGGTGATGATACCAAAGTTACCGGGACTTCCGCCAAGAATAGCATAGAAGAGCTCAGGGTTGCTCTTCTTGGTAATGTCCTGGAGGACGCCGTTATAATCGACCATGCGAATTGTGATAATATGGTCGCCAAAAAGACCAAAGCTGCGACCTAGTTGACCGTATCCACCAGTCTGTCCATGGCCACCAGTACAAACGCTAGTTAAATTGTAAGCTTTACTGAAAAACTGGGACAGTCATCTATAACTTACTAGGCGCATTGTCCATGAGGAACAAAGAGGCCGTTTGACCGCATATAGTCGTTGAAGTCTTGCAATCTGTTGCTGACACCAGCATATACAAGTGCTCTATCATCAGGAACACCGGTCTCGTCGAGAACCATCATATCCTTGTAGGTGTTTGTGAGATCAATCTGGATATTCTTTCCACCAGTTGAAGAAGCACCGGAGTATTGATGGCCACCAGATTTGACTGCGACGCTGACCTTGTTGTCCCTGGCCCATTGGACTGCCTTGATGACATCTTCATCTGCCTTGGGCTGAACAATGAGGGAGGGGTTCATGTCATGCTCTGCCTGGTAGGAGGAAGTAGCATATTGCTGATTGAAGTACTCATAGTCTTGCTTGCCAATGGAAGGACCATCGCGGGAGTATTGCATCCCTTGGAAGTCCTTGATCTTGAACATGATGAATGGAGTGAAGTAGATTGAGCTTAATAGGTGAAAGATGATAAGCGGGACCTTGATTAATCTCGCCAAGAAATCATATAAGGCTATTGATCAATCTCCTGGGGTGGCTTCTGCGATCTCTTATAATTTGTTTCTCCGCTTAGGCCAAGAGCTGAAGAGATGCTTGAGAATGGGTCTGGTGCAGCCATTGGTATCATTGGCTTTCAAACTGGGGGGCAAATATGCATAGGCTAGCAGCTCGGACTAGACTTTCAGTCTATCATTCCTAGAGAGCTGAGACATACGTGGTGGCTGCAAGGGCTGGGGATACGGCTGAACCTGGTATCGGGGACCTTTGTGAACAAACAGCCAATCATGGTATAGAACGCAAGGAACAAGTGAATCCTCCAATCGATATGTCCATTTTCCGATGCGTGATCAGAGAGCGGCATATGTTGCCTAAAAGATCATGTGGACCTCTTACTGTAGTTACCTCAGGTACACGTAAGACTGACTGTGATTCAAAAAATGTGTAAGAATCTGACGGTAGTACAAACATCAATCCCACCCAATCATTCATACCCGTTCACCAAAGAACCATTTTTAGCCCGCCACTTTGCAGAACAAACATGTTTCAACCTAGCACGGGGTCCGACATCCGATAGTTCACGGAATTAAAGAGGAGCGGGGGAAGAGACAATTCGAGACTGTTTGCGGAGGTGATGGCTTGCATGAGAATAAGCACAGGGCTGAAAATATCTCATACTATTGGCGCCAAGTTTGTGACAGCGGGACGGGGATCATCAAAATATTACGCGCGTACAGTACCGTTTGCAGAAGCACGGCAGTCAGCATGCACTAAATAGGTGAGGCTGAATCGAAAAGAGGGGAAGAGGCCAAGATCTTTGTTGACATGCAATCTTGTAATTTGGTTGAAATGTGATGACTCTGATAGCGTGAGACCATAACGACAATTGAAAGAATGTGTGACTGTCCTCGAAAGACCCTGTTTAAAGTTCAACAGCCTTGTTCGAGGATAACGTCTGACTAGATAAGCGGCCAATAGTCCAAATGCTAAAAAGAAGTACGACAATTGACCAAATGGAGTAACAATTCTCAATGACGGTGGCACACTCGGCAAATCGTTGCCGTTTCCAAATGGCTTACGCAAGGAAGACAAACCGATACGAGGCTAATTGCTAAACTGTGTTAAAACTCCCGTATGGTTTGAATAGTCGGTCAATAGCTTCAGCCACAGAGTTCAGCTTTTCTCAAACAAGAACTGAGCTGCATTCGTTGGGGTTTAGGGCTGCCCAACCTCGTGTTCTAGACTTTCCGTTGCCAGATACGAACCCCGACATTCCACCAAAATGGTAGTGAGATTGAATTTTGCAGCTAAAATATTCATCTCTTATTGGCTTATGTAGTTATCTGTCTTGAAAGCTAGGTTCGGCCCGGCATCCATCATTGGACGACTGTGGAATGCAACATCCGCCAAATGACGGATAGATTTGGCTCAATCAATGCCATGTGATTGAGTCGTCGTGCTTTGCAGTCGTGATGGCGATGTTTGAGAGCCAATCACTACCAGGTTGACTTGGATTATATTGGCTTTCGTGTTACTGGTCAGCAGACGGTAAGCTCCAGACCGTGTCTATCTCAGCCGCTCATCATCGGAGGAAAAGGCTGCAGCCATTCGAGCTAGGGCTGACCAACCATAGTTAACTCATTAACCCAGCCTCAAACGTTCATATATAGCAAATATATATAATCAAGACACATCTAAAAGTTCATCCAGCTGTTTGCCAATTTCATCGACTCTACCTAATTCTACTAGCAACTACCTACGACGAACCACTAGTCAAAATGATGCTCCCAACTGCTCCCGTCGTGCCCCTTGACTTGGGTGACGACTTCAAGTTCGGCCCTACTGTTCTTGACCCAGTTCAGCCTGAGGACCAAGATAATCTCGTCCCCCTCAATGGCTTTCCCAGCGTTGAGACCACCGGTGGTGATATTGCTATGTCGCAGCTAGATGTTCTGGGATCTTTCTTCGGAACTTACACCGGCTTTGGTTTCAACACCATCTTTCGCCCCAACGTGCGTATCTCCCGTTTGAAAGTTCCTAAACTCTGAGAGGCTAATTAAACTAGGGCACAACAACTCCAACTCCTCTCCCTATTACTCCTCCATCCGAGGACCAGAGTGACAACATTCTTCAGCTTAATCTCACATCTGAGTCTCTAGCCTTCGCCAAGGGACGTCTGGATGATGTGCCTAACCGTGGTCTGGACACCCAGGCTGATCTCATGCTGAATGGTGTGCCATACACTCAAACAATTGCTGACATCACTGAGATTGTCAAACCGCCAAAGAAACAGCCCGTCATTCACTTCGAGCCTGGTCTCTGGATGCACGTTCCTGCCAGTCAGCAGATGCCTAACCTTGCGGCTTCTCTCTGCCGCATGGCTTCCATTCCACATGGTACTTCTATCAACGCCCAGTCGTTTGTAGCAACTATTACTGCCAAGGGTGCCCCAGTCTTCTCTCCAGTTGACATCACCCCTACTGTCGTGGGGACTTCTACCAAGATTGGATTCAGAAGCCAAGAACTCACTGCTTTCAACACTCATCGTCTTCCCCAGGATCTTTCTTCCTTTGACAAAGCCGGCACTATCACACAGGCCATCCTGAGTGTAAGTTCAAATGAGTCAAAACGCATTACCATATGACTAACTGTGCTGTGACCTAGGATCCCAACACTGTTCTTCGAAACGCCAACGTTGGTAAGAACATTATTGAGAACACCACTTTTGAAGTGTCTTCGGAAGCACAGAACCCCAATCTTGGAGGTGGAACGAGCAACATTGGCTTCCTCATCGGTGCTGATGCTGGTGCTCAATCTGCCACAGTCCAAGCTCGAAGCGGTAACGCAAACGCAGTCAAGGTTACAGCTCAGTACTGGCTCTCCAAAGTCCGAACAACTGTAAACCTTCCTGTTTGCCACGTCAACGACAAGAAGAGTGTATCCCCCGAGTCTCATGGTCCTCGAGATGCCGTTCCCCGCTTCCTGATTGACATCGACGTTCCAGCTGCTAAGACTGTCAACATCGAATACATCCAGATCCAGTATTCACAGACTGTTTTCCTTGACTTCAACGGATTAAGTTGGCCTCATGCAAGTGTATTTCCGTTGCCAAAATCATATGTTCTATGGCTAACAACACGTACAGGTAACTGTTGGTACTCTTGCACCAACTGTGAGACACAAGATTTCACAGGTCATGGTGTCTCACTAGGATGTATTATTTATGAGTCTTCAGGCTTAAAGCCGTTGGGCGTGGAGAAAGCGGTATGCGCTGGCTTTGGCCTGGTAGCTAGATACGCGACGAATGCTTGTGTTCGTTCTATAGCCATAGTGTCTCAACTGACTAATAATACTCTCTTTTGCTTCAATTTCTATGTTCTATCTTAAGAGCGGTTGAGGGCCCAACACAAGTTGCTCAGCCACGACTTGGATTTCATTGGCTGGTATATGCTGCGCATAATTCTATATTGTGTTCATTTCACTCTCGTAAGCTTAGTATACCTAGTTAAAGTCCCCTCATACAATTACATTATACTGGGAGATAAGATCAAGACCAACCTTCCTACCAGCAACCACCAGAACCCATGATACGATCATGAAGTTGGTATATTGGGCTCGATGCATTGAGCCTTCTTTTGGTAAGAATGTTCTCCAAAATTGACCCAAGACAAACGCAGTCAGGCCGTTCATGGCCCGACTTCCTTCGAGTAGCAGAAACCTTGACTTAAGTTTGATAAAACACTACTAAGGCAATTTCCACGAGAGAAATTTCTAGGCCAAATCACATTCCTATCTGTTCATCGTTCAACCGCCTGAATAGCTTCCCATGGCTTATATCTTGCGCCACCCCCGCCTTTTTCATTTCTGCCGCTCATTCAAGAGTGGGCCGAGCGTGAACATTCCTCCGCTCGGATAGAATTTGTACTGGAAATCGTATTCGAATTTATGAATTTCACATGTATATACGTCTAGTGGCTACACATAAGCTGATATACTTTGAACCTTTTTGCCCCTTTTCAGAAAATTCCCGAATGTTGATCTTTGATGAATGCTAGCGCGTGCTAACAGATAGAGAGTAACAACCCGCCTGGACCTCATGTCAGAGAAAGATACTTTAATTATATGTCTATCACTCACATATTCCTTTTCTATTGTCATTTTCAGGGCTATAGGGAGCTTCCATTGGCCCAATCAACTTGCTCCTTAGCTCCATGCGATCTGCGTAATCGACATATTAGTAGCCCCCTTGTTCAGTTGTCAATGGCCTAGAATGCAGTTTTTGCGCCTCTAAAGTGTCTTTGTATTATTCATTCTCCCTCAAAGACAAATCTACGTAGACTATGTAGGCAGCTGAGATTACAGGAATGATGGCTGTCAGTGCATTGAGGGGTACAAGAACTAGGTTCGTATTCTGGGATCATGCTATATATCACTCTTCTCCAGCCTTGGCGGTTTCATACTACTCCAAATATTCAATTTCCATCTTCGCTTAATAATCTACAAACATCATTATGCCTGCACTGAAAGCAAACTCCGATTTGTCAATCCGGAACCAATGGGCTCAGCAACATATTATACGTGCTGTCCGACAAGACTGGAATGACATTATTGAACATCATCAAGATTCATCTGAGCTAGGCTCTCTTCCTCTTATACCTGATGGCCACAAACTTCCTCCTGCCCCAATTCCCAAAGAATCCACTATCCCCCATGACCATGGAGCCCAAGAACCCCGGGTTATCAAGATTGGTGTCATAGGTGCTGGAGCTGCCGGCTTATTCACTGGTCTGGTCCTGGATTACCTCAACGGTGAACTGAAGAAGGATTCTATTCCCCTTGTTTTCGAGTATGATATTCATGAGGCTGCGGGACCAGATAGAGTTGGAGGCCGCCTGTTTACTTACAACTTTGGCGGTCGTCGTGATACTCATGACTACTACGATGTTGGAGCTATGAGGTTTCCTCAGAACCCGGTCATGAAACGGTAAGTGAGGTTTTTGTAGGGCATGTCTGGCTAGCTAATATCTCTTAGCACTTTTGACCTGTTCTCTGTTCTCAACATGTGCAAAAAGGACTTGAAGACCGAGCCTGATGCCCCTGACGGTTCTCTTATTCCTTACTACATGGCACCTACTGGTTCCAACACTAACCCTTGGTGTTACAATGACATTACCACCTGGGGTGCAACCTATGCCAGCATGAGCAAAGATGCCGGCATTGCCGACCCATTCCAACTAAACGCGGATAAGAGCATCCCAGAGAAGTGAGTAATCCAACCTACAGCTGGATGCATGGAAACTGATGACTCTCTTCTACTCAGACTATTGGAACTTGGGCCAGCCGACGTCGTAAAAAGAAACATTGAGCCTCTACGTGAAGCACTTAAGAAAGAGGACAACTCTGGTTGGGAGCTTATGATGGATTACGATAGATACAGTACACGTCAATTCCTGGCAACGTGAGTCTTTTGTATCACTATCTGGGATTCATCATGCTTATTCTGCTAGTAAAAACCCGAAGATTAAGGAGCTTCGTGGAGGCATCCCAGCACCGCCCTACAACTATGAGACCATCGAATGGCTCGAGACTTTCAACGGGTAAGTCCTCTTGGCCAATGCCAACGCACTCATGTCTAATGTTTCGGCAGGGGAACAGATTGGTATGATCAAGCGCACAGCGAGACAGTCCTTGAAAATCTTGACTTTGACTATGATCATAACACCGATTGGTTCTGCGTATTGGGTGGTGCTCAGCAACTTGCCAAGAAGATGGAGGAAAGACTCATCCAGAAACCCGAATATCACTCTCGAGTATCCGCTATCCGAGCTCTCGACAAGATGAAGGTTGAGCTTGATGTCAGAAATCATGACGATACTGAAGTGCTCACATACGATGCTGTTGTTACTACCACCACTCTTGGATGCCTGGAACATATGGACACGCGCCATGCAGGCTTGAGATACCCCGTCAAGCAGGCTATCCGTTCTTTGGGATACGGAACGTCATGCAAGGTTGCCATCAAGTTCGACCACGCATGGTGGATCCATGATCTTAAGGACTTCAGCATCCGTCAAGCTGGTCTAGGCCATTGTGATCTATCCCTTCGAACATGTGTCTATCCATCCTACAACATCTACGATGACAAGTCCAAGACCGCTGTTCTTCTGTGCTCGTATACGTGGCAGCAAGACTCTGATCGTCTTGGATCTCTCATGTCAACCAACACCAACCACAGCCACAAGGTCGCTGATGAACAGGCACTCAAGGAGCTTCTCATTCGAGATCTGGCCACCTTGCACAGAAACAACCAGATCGGCGACGAAGACCTCTACAAGCTTATCAAGAACAGCTATGTCGACCATCACGCTTGGGATTGGTCTGAGGATCCCAACACTGCTGCTGCATTCGCATTTTTCAGGCCCCAGCAGTTTAGCTCTATGTGGAACAGAGTCATCCAGCCATCTGGCGACGTCATCATTGCCGGTGAAGCTTCTAGCCCTCATCACGCTTGGGTTGTTGGAGCTCTCGAAAGTGTCGTTCATGGACTTCACTCCTGGATGGGTACTAATGTCACTTTGGTACCTGAGCTCAAGCATGCAAGAGACATTCTGGAAAAGGAAGAGCCCAAGAACCCTTTCGTCGGTCTTCCTCCATATATGGACGCGAATATCTCAAACTGGCATGCGGTTATGGGTGTGATCAGCCGAGATAAGCACTTGGAACGCATGGGCACGTCTGACGGTGGCAACCCGCTGTCAGCTGTTCTCTCACATTTCAGTGTTGAGAGTCTGAAGGAGGTCTCTGCGCAGTAGTCTACTATCAGCCAGTTCTTTATGTTTTGTCTGGGATCAGAGGGTAACCAGATTGGAAAGTCGCGTCATCGATATGGGCTCTGATTTTTTATATTCATACTACCTTACCTTAATAAACATGCACCTCATATATGTTCCTTCGTTGAATTTTGGTGGTGATTGACAAACTACCTCACACGTTTATCCTTACGTGTCGTGTCGTTTTCTCGGCGGCAGGATACACGTCGCGCTCTGCGTCACAATTTATTGGGTTAGCAAGTAACGAGCCAAATACCTGTTGGCTACATAATAAGCTAGTATAAGTGGAAAGCTTGCCTGTCTGTAATTTCTTCAATACTGGCAGAATGATTTTACCATTATCTTGTGAAGCTTCTCGCCAATTCTCGCGTCGCAACGCGTCGCGTTTCATCCTGTGCAAAACCCCTAGAAATAATTAAGCTCAGATAAGATAAGGTGTAGTGTCATAAATACTAGGACAGTTTCCCCCGACTTCGAGGCTTAAATGCTTGACTACCTAGTTGTGTCAGTAAGCAATGGCAGTGGTGAAGTCCATCAACCTAGAATCTCGAGGGGAGATGTTTTCAGGTCATGACGTGAAGTTAAAATAACGTCAAATTTAGGCTGAAGCGATGAAAACGCGTTTCCCTTTCCATGTCACTTCATAACTTGACATATATGATAATTCTTATAAAACAATAAAGTTAATTATTTCTATCATATTTCTTCTTCCGAAATTACATGCTGAAGCTTTATTCTTTCGAAATTTCGAGCTTGATGTTGTGTTCGTTTCTGTATTACCCTATAGTCGGCGTTGAGGTGACACTTGACGCGTTTTTTTTTCGAGCGGCTTTGTGGGGCAGAATGACCTCTCTTCTCCCGTGCCATGATTGATCTCCGACATCCGTGCTGCATAAATCGTTCATTGGTTGTGCTAAGCTGTATAATTTGGAATTGTGCAACTCCTTGCATCAATTAAGAGCCACGCCCGGTTAGCTCAATCGGTAGAGCGTGAGACTCTTACGAGTACGCGATCTCAAGGTTGCGGGTTCGACCCCCGCATCGGGCTGTTCCTATATTTCGATTGCGAGCGTTTGCGAGGCTTTCTTTTTTTGCTGATATTGATATCTTCATAAGTCATTGACTATCTATCATCCTGGACAGAAATATCCTTTTGCTCCATTCTATATAAATAACATGATTGGAATCCCAGTAAAACAGCCAAATCGAAAAGTAAAAGACCTTCCCCATATCCACTATTCAACGCCTGGACTCTGTAAAGCACAAGACAAGGGCATAAGAACTACCTAACCTTTGCCTAAGTTTAGGACTATACTTAGGTATTCCTTAACAAATATTGACCCCACAAGCTTCCAACCACATGAAGCATACAGAGTCCATGATTGCCTATCTCATGGAGAAAGTTGGTTCAGGATCTCTCGGCAAAGCACCTTAGGGCTGGCGGTGGAATCAACAATGATGACGCGACTTTCATCGTCGGGACGGCATGGACTCTCGATCCATTTAGCAAAAAGCGCACGAGAGTCGCCGCGAACACGATCTCTGTCACTTTGTGCACCGGCAGGGGGGTTATCGACTGCGGCTCGCTGGTCCAACAGGTCGATGTCGGCCACCTTGCACTCAACATACCAGTACGCGTAGCCAAACTGGGCGGCCAAAGAGCTACCTTGGTCAAGCACCTTGGGGTAATTGCAGGTACTATCAACAATCACGCTGCTGATTCCCTGCTTCATAAAGTCTTGAGCGCATTTCCACTGTAGATGGTAGGCTTGTTTGGCGGCTTGATCAAATGAGTCAGTGCCTGATTCGAGAATAGCCGATCTTAGGACATCATGGTCGATGATGATACCATCAACGGCAGGCCTCAACAATCTTGCCACAGTGCTTTTTCCAGAACCTGTCGCACCAGACATCTGGATTAACATTTTAGATGCTTGCGATGCGGTTTGAGATGACATTTTGCTGTTTGTTCTTGATTGAGGCTCAGATTGGGTTGATATGATGCAAGCAGTTGGAGACAATCTGGCCCAGCCACAAGAAAGTTTGTCAGCAACCATTGAACCACCGGCCCATGAAGCATACCAATAAGATCAAGCAGTAAAAAGCCCGTCCAATTTATGTAGCTATCCTTATGAGGCATCAAGAGCCCGCCTGCCTAAAAGCTTTGCCCAAACATGCTTGTCTTGTTTGTTACACAAACGGTCATTACACTCTCAGGCGGGGTCAGAAAGAATCAGCACAAAGAGAATACTGGCATAGATAACCAGGCATTTGGACCTCAAGATTCTTGGTAAGTTATCCCAATCTTTATGGCAACCTTACCTAATTCTGTAACCCAATCTCTACAGAACGCTGACAAATGATTGCCGCGACAAGCTGATGCAATATTTTGCTAACGCTAGGAAGTAGCAACAATTTACTAGGCATCGATGATTGCACGAAGGGGGCCCACCTCGCCAAAATGGTATCAGATAGACAGCCTTTCGAAAGAATCGGCAGTTCAACTTTGACCTCTCGACAATATTATATCCCCATCCTCAGCACGAGATCTTTTTCGAAAAACTCACAGGCTACTGATTAGCATCCTACGAACGACTTGACATGGCGACCCTCACTGCTTTGAAGGTTGCTCTCAGGCAACAAGTCGACGACAACTTGCCTATCCAGCCACTATCAGACAGTCAGTACAGTGACGGCTTCGATCTCTTTGTGCGGGACTTGGGATGGAAAACATACCAGAACTTCATTATCCCTCAACTCTCTCAGTTGATCGCCCCTCTCGTTGCCTCTGGAAATGCCATCTCCGTTCTCGAGATTGGACCAGGTCCCAAGAGTGTCCTTGGCTACCTGCCGAAAATGTTCAGACAGAGCATCACACAATACACTGCATTCGAACCAACTTATGCTGAGAAGCTAGAAAAGTGGTTACACGTCGCCCAGAACCGCCCATTTCCTTCGATGTGGCACGCGACAGTTCATCGACAACCATTCAGTCTGAAGTCTCCAATCAGCGACGAAAGATACAACGTCATACTCATCTGTCACAGTTTGTATGGAATGAGGGGGAAGGAAGGTATCATTCCAAATGTAATCGAGATGCTTCCTGAAGGACTAGATGATGGGATGGTAATCATTTTCCATCTTGACGGCTGTCTTAGTCTCGACAACCTGGTCGCCCTCCGGTCAGCAACTTTTACCGAAGGTGCTATTCGCATCAAAGATGATGATCGTGTACTGGACAAGTTCACAACTTTCATGGCTGGAGTCTGCTTGGTTGATCAGAATGCGCACCAAGCCGTTCAGGTTGAGTGGCGAAGGGTTTGCCGCGATTTGGCTCGCCCCGACAATGACCGCCCGGGCCATCTCGTCTTCGACGCACCCGAAATCATGATGGCCTTCACTCGAAATGCCACCAAACTACACGAGTTGACAGCTCACGTGCCACTAGCAGAAGAGTGCTACAAAGTCAAGAATCGAGAGGCCCAATCCCACAACCCAGCTGCCGTGGTCCAGCCTACAGACATCATGGAAGTTCAACAATGTGTCTTTTGGGCTTTGAGACTTGGCGTTGGATTGACTGTTGTTGGCGGTGGTCACAGTGGTCACTGTCTCTGGCCCAACGTCGTCTCGGTCGATATGGGCGAGTTTGATCAAGTACATATCGTCAATGCGACCAATGAAGATGGTCAGACTGACTCCTTGGTCATTGCTGAGGTAGGTTGTAAGACCGGAGACATCATCAACGCGACCAAAGCTGCTGGCTTAACTGTACCTCTGGGAGCTCGACCCAGTGTTGGCGCAGGTTTATGGCTCCAAGGCGGTATTGGGCACCTAGCCAGGCGGTATGGCCTGGCATGCGATGCTATTGTCGGCGCTGTCATGGTCAGCGTCAGCGATGGTAGCCTCCTCTGTGTTGGCCATGTTCCCGCTCAACATCAGCCACCCGGGGCCTTACGGCCAGAAGAGGAGGGAGACCTTCTTTGGGCCCTGAGAGGGGCCGGCACAAACTTTGGTATTGTCATCAGCGTTGTATTCGAGGCCTACCCGGCTCAAGTTTTCAAGGTTCAGGATTGGAAGATTCCTCTGAAGGACGAGAGTCATGCACGGGACATGCTTGCCAAGTTCGACAGCCTTATAGCAAGTCAACTCCCGCGAAGCGCATCTGCGGATGCATATCTCTATTATGATGATGGTCATCTTCGCCTTGGTGTCACTGTGCTTCAATGTTCCCCATCTGAGAAGGATCCAGCCACATTTCCACCAGACCCTCGAATCTTGAGTCTCCGTCTTGGACAGGAGGAAAGTTGCAGGATAGTCAATGCTGTTGAGTTGTTTGACACAGAGATGTATATGTCAGGACTTCACGGTGGTCATGGTAGCAGCAAGACCTCGTCCTTCAAACGATGCGTGTTCCTGAAAGACATTAAAGACACCGGTGTCATCGACGCCCTCGTAGCAGCACTTCGGGATCGCCCCTCATCCTTCTGCTACTTCCATCTAATCCAAGGCGGTGGGGCTGTCAAAGACGTTGCTCCCAACACTACCGCCTTTGGATGCCGAGATTGGGACTTTGCGTGTGTGATCACTGGTGTCTGGTCGAGAGAACAAAATGCTACACCCGCTTCTCGAGCCGTTATTCGATGGGTATACAAGGTTGTCGACGACCTCTCGCCCATGATCCACGGAGTATATGGCGCAGACCTTGGGCCGGATTCCAGAGATACCTGGTTGGCGACCAAGGCTTTCGGCCCCAACCGCCGCCGACTGACCTTGCTCAAGCAAGTCTTTGATTCACAAGTGCTCGTATATGCTTGCCCGCTGTCGGAAGCTCTTCTCCCGCAGAAACTCGTAGTTCTAGTTACAGGAGAACACGGCGCTGGAAAAGACTACTGCGCCGACCGCTGGGCTTCCGAACTCAGAGTAAATGGCTATAGCAGTCTTGCGGTCAGCATCAGTGAGGCGACAAAGCGACAATATGCGAAAGCTACGGGTGCTGACATAGACCGTCTTCTTGGAGATCGTGAGTACAAAGAACAGCATCGAGAGAAATTGAATGCGGTCTATCACGACCAATTGAAAAAGAACCCTCGGCAGATGAAAAATCACTTTTTCGACGTCCTGGATAATCATGACGTGGACGTGATCTTTATCACTGGGATGACGGAAGAGGCGCCCGTTGCAACCTATTCGCATCGAATTCCCGATAGGAAGCTAATTGAGGTGCGTGTCGAAGCGTGCGAGTCCACCTGCTGTCGCCGTCGAGGGGGCTACGGGCGGGATGAGTCTGTCAACTCTGAAAATGCCAACGGCATAAAGTCCAAATTCGCCAACTCTGACTATCAGCCAAGCTTCACCTTTCACAATCAAGAAGAAGGAGGCCAGGCGGCGAAGAGATTTGCCCGCGAGAGTTTACTGCCTTGCATGAGTGAGGACCTCCAGAGGCTGGCGGCTATGGTACCTTCGGTGCCAGGCTTTCCCCAACAAGGCATTGAGTTTCGCCATGTGCTTAACATCGGCCAGGCGGGAGGACTCACTCTATGCACGAACCCCATGAAGAGTAACTTTACTGGGGAATGGCACAAAGTCGACGCCATAATTGGATGTGAGGCTGGTGGATTCGTCTTTTCTCCAACTTTGGCAACATCAGTTGCTGTTCCCTGGATCTCTGTGCGGAAGGGCAGCAAGCTTCCTCCGCCAACATTCTCGGTGAGCAAGTACAAGTCACATGTTTCCGCTCACACAAGCGGTGGCCTGAACGAGGAAGAACTCTGCATGGATGCCAATGCCGTCCACAAGGGTGATTCAGTTGTCATCGTCGACGATGTGCTCGCAACCGGAGAAACACTTCTGGCAACACTGAAATTACTTGTCGAGATCGGCATCAAAGTAGAGGATATTCATGCGATGGTAGTGGCTGAGCTCCCAGTTCATGGAGCTCGAAAAACACTGTGGCAGAGTGGTTTTGGGAGAGTTACGGTGCAGAGCCTTCTGGTGTTTGATGGGGAGTGATAAGACCCATGCGGTACACTCTTGAAAGGCCATTCGGATCAGCTACAAGGTTTATGAAACAGGAAGATGAATTCTATCGAACTTTTGGAGATGCTCTGTGTGCAGCTTAGCAATTTTACAGCATTCCATGGAGCTTGTAAGACCTTTGAGCATGAGAAACCCACGTGATGCCACCCACGAGTTAAGTTCCAGTACAACCATAAATTACAATGGCCTGAGATGAGATTGAAAAGTCAATTGGTACCAACACGCTACTGCTGTGTGTTATAGCTTGATAGGGATGTCGGCACAATCTCGTTCCATCATCAACACGGGGCGCTTTGACTTGAAGTGCCCAAGCCAACTGTTGGGACCTCATCGATTGTCGTAGATTAATCAAAAAAGCAAAGACGGCAAGAAATGACTTGCATGTGACTTTAGTTGATTCATCTTCTATAGCTTACTCCACCGTTATGCAGACGGATTTATGCAAAATTGGTGACGTATCTTTGTCTGTCGCTAAGCAGATTACCGAATTAGGCAATTCTGATTATCTAGCAGAGGGCATTAATGTCTGTAGCTGTTGAATGAAACGCTGAGCCCCGCTGACGGATATGTATAAGCACTAGGCTTCGGCACCGATAATCAGGTTCTACTAAAATCGGTAATTCGGATGATTTGCCAGGGGAGAGTTTGGTTAAACTATTGGCTGAGGGAGATGCCGACATATGTTGACCTGGAATTGTAGATCCGTGTTACGAATTAAAACTACAGCTGCGCCATGCCAGAGTGTTAATACAGCGATCGACATCAAAGCACTACGCTGCGGTACGAGTTCATTAGATATATAAGTGATGGGCTTGGTAGCTAATTCCTTGATTCATCACAACATCACATTCCATCTCAAATAACTGTCAATTCAATCCCAACATCTTCTATAACTCTGTTCTTTTAGTTTCTTTGAGGCTTCGAATCTCACAATGACACACATGGACAACATGAACGACCAGCATCATTCTCATGATGACCAAAAAACATGCATCAAGGCCGAAGCAGGATCTGGCGGGCACAGTCTGCCTTCAGATGATCCAGATAGTCCTATGAACTGGCCATTACTCAAGAGAATCTACGTTTCGCTTTGCGCCTTCAACTTTGTGTTTGTTCTGTAATACACCCTCGCTCTTGGAAACCGATTGGAGATGTACTAACCTTGGTAGTCTGTACGCAACAACTACTTACACAGCTGCAGTCGACGCCATTCCAGCTGCATTTGGTGTTACAAAGCGCGTGGCCCTTCTTGGGTATACGATGCCCTTCTTTGGAGTATTCTTTGCCCCTCTCTACACTCCCCATCTTTCCGACATGTTTGGCCGACGACCAATATACTTGACCAGTTTTCCTCTTTTTCTGCTATGTGTTGTTGTCATTGGTCTTGCAACCAATATTTCAACTTTACTTGCTTTTCGATTTCTAGCAGGGCTTTTTGGTGGCCCGCTGGCTGTTTTGATCGAGGGAACATTCGCCGATGTCTGGCCTGCACACAAGACTGTGACATATTATTCCTTTCTTACTCTCGCCTCCTACCTTGGAGCTGCTCTTGGTACGAAAAGCCCATGACAAATCCATTATAATTACTAATATTCGCGAATGTAGGACCCATCATCGGCGGTTTTGTCTTTGCAGCGAAAGGCCCAGCCTGGTTGTCTTGGGTAACCCTCCTTTTCGGCACATTCGCTCTGGCATTCGGCTCCTTCATGCCTGAGACATACGGCCGACAGATCCTCAGAACTCGCATTCACTACAATAGAAGTGGAATCAGACTTACTTGCGCCCCAAGCGGAGGTACCCTTTCTGAAATGGTGCATATCACTATCTTGACTCCACTCAAGATGCTCTTCACAGAGCCTTTGGTAATCTTGATTGCCCTTCACCTTGGGCTCAACTTTGGAGTCGTGTTTCAGTGGTTCATTTCTGTACCTGCTGCCTTGGGTGCGGCATATGGCTTCGGTGTGACACGAGCAGGAGTGGCTTTTTCAGCCGCTGTTGTTGGAGTTATACTGGCTATGCTTTCGTCTAGCCTGATTGAAGCCTTGTTGTCACGACGGTCAAAGAATACCATGGAGAATATTGAGAGACGACTTGTCCCAGCAATGATGGGATCCATGCTGATGGCTGGCTCTCTATTTTGGGTTGCTTTCACCGCGACTCCTAAGTTCCATTACCTCACCCCGATTGCAGGCACAGGTTTCTATGTATGGGGAAGTGCCATGGTTCTTATCTCATTCGTCTCTTACCTTTTCGACGCATGGCCCCCAGCTGGAACCCTGTCTGCACTCACCGCGGCGGCATGCTTCCGACTTGCTTGCGCTGGCATAGTACCCATTTTCATCCTGGACATGCTCAAGCATCTGAATGGTAACTGGACATTTAGTACATTTGGCATTTTGGCAGCCGTAATGATTGCAATTCCTTTTGTTCTTTATTTGTTTGGCTCTCGCTGGCGCGCAAGAAGCAAGTACAGTGGGCATATGATGTAAATGGACGAGGGACACGCCATGCGCCAGTCGATGGACGACTGAAAAAAGTTATGGTCTGACCTTTTTGGGTTTTAGGTCTTGAAGGTCGATTAATGAGCATCACACTCGAATCGCCTGACAACTACCCAACTTCATACTTTAGACTAGTTTTGATAGACTGTAGGAAATGACTCTGTAGTTATGAATTTGTTTAATAGAATGCGTTATTGATGCAGAACTGCCGATACATGTGAGAGATGAGCCTTTTCTATCCATTATATCATACAGACAAATTCGCATTCATCCCATGCAAGCAGCAGTTTCGCGTCGGGATCTTTATCCGAGAGCCCGTCTTATCTGCACGAAGGTTTGCTTGTCTAGCGTGACAAAAAACATAGGACCTATATCAATAACTTGAAACCAACGACGGACCCATCTCGGTAGAGGTTTAGAAAGGTGTGGTGACGCAATCCAGACCAACCTCTGCCCGACAACCGTAGTTCTGATGTAATGGATGGTGAGACGACATGTCCTAGTGAAATGAAGCTGAAGCTATACAATACGAGCTGGGCATCTCCAAAATGTAGTCAAATTCTGAGACAAGCTAAAGTCGAAGCATCGAGGGATATACACTTGATCGTTTTCTTCAAGTGCATCTCGTGGTCTCACCTTAAATAGGAGATAAAATAACAAAGTTCATAGCAAATGACTTTGCGTTCATATTATGTGCGCATATAATGTGAAGACACTTTTTAGGAAACTTGCAGAGTTATTATCTACACTCTGTTCTTTCCTTTTGTCTACCCTTGCCGATCTAAGATCTGTAGAAGTAACAAAGTTAAAGAGGGCTATATTTTACATTCTAGGCATTATGATTGATGCCATCAACAGAAGGCTATTGGCTTCTCAAACAAACAGAATCTTGCACGTGCAAACTAAGAGTAAGTTCTGATATATACTTCTGAGAAACGACTTTCACAAATCCGAGTGTAATTTCTTGAACCTTGTAAAATTTGCTCTAAGGAAAATAGCTATGGCGTCTCCGCCTGACCTTCATCCCTTTGCATATCGAGACTGACCCCGATAAGCCCTCCTCTGATGCTTCTCAGTTTGGAATGGCACAAAAGACATCATCATCGCCCTCAGTTAACTTCTCTTCCATAAAGCCTTCATCCTTTGGGCTTGGCTCCTCGACAGTGAGGATCTGGAGGTCATCATGTTCCAGCTCACTTCTAAAGTCCAAATCCAAGTCCATTTCTAGATCCAGCATGGCTCCATGGCTGAATTCTTTCTCACTAGCAACTTCACCACTTCCCTTGACGCGAACCTTGCTCACGCGAAAAGCAAAAACGAAGTTACCTCCCTCCCATTTCGTTTCCTGTTTATTCCCAACTTTCCCTTCGATTCCTGGCCCTCCACCGATGGGAGCAGCACCTCCACTCCAGACTGTGCCATCAACTTCGACAGAAAGGTTTCCTCCAACAGTTTTGGATCTGATGGTATTGACTTCAGCACCCGTTACAATCTTGACCCCGGTGATGATATAGATGGGTTTGTGATAACGACTCTTTTCAAGCCATCGCCGAACGGCGTCTGATCCGACACATAGCTGGAGATAGTCCCTGCTCGGAATGAACTGAATGGTTTCGAGGGTTTCGAACATAAAAGTCTCCGCATTGCTAATCATGTCAGCGTTTGATGCAAAACCTTTACCAGCATGACATACCCTCTCGCAACCTCGGCACCCACGTCCACCCCAAACCCAAACACACTAAGAAACTTTGTTAAAATTGAAAACCTTCCACTTCTCAACTTCTCTTTTGTGTACTGAACACTCTTTTTCTGAGTCTTAAAGATCCCTGCCGCTTGAGGCGGGGCGTGGATGAGGGGTATATGAGGCTTCTTAACAGAGGTGATAACATTGCCCAGCTTGATTGGGCCGTCAGGAGGATAGTCCCAAGCAGGCGCGTAGAAATAGAAGAAGTCTCGGTTTGCCATTAGTTATAACTAATAGTTTTGCTGAAGCTAGGGTCTATGAATTGTTGATGTTTTGCAATGATGACAAGGTTGAAGGATCAGCCCTGTGAGGCACCTCTAGCTGAAAGACTTGGGGCGCCACCTGCAGAGCTACCGTCTCAGAATCCAATCACAAATGATCCTTTCTCGTAGGCCTAATTACAAAACTTTACACAAAAACACTTTTCGTACCAATATCAAAACTAAGGCCTCTCATTCTAGCCGATTAGCTGTTTTCCTGCTCTAGGCGCCTATTTATAATGCATGCTTAACTATAGTCTAGGTAATCAATTATAAATCCAAATTTATGCGAAGTATCAAGACCCAAAACCGAATAACCAGCAGCAAACGTTCTGAGCGTAAGTGTCCATAGCGATCAGTGTCCCAAAAATCAGTGACTGGCCTGGCCAATACCCAAAACCAACAGATCCGCAGTTGCTAAACTAAGCATTAATCCTTCTTCTTCTCAATCTTGGGCAGACAGACCCAAATCATCAAGAGTACAGCCAAAATAGCGAGAATAATAGGTTGTAATACTTGTACCCCCTTCGCCTGAGCAATTGCACCAACAGCAAAAGGCAGCACAGCCGCACCGCTGCCACCAAACGCTGCCGCAAACCCGATCGCGCTCACATGAAGATGTCGAGGCAGAAGCATTGTCACCGCCACAATGACACATGGGAACATAGGTCCCAAGAAGAAACCCTGTAAGGCAACGGCAATAGCGGAAACGTGGAACTCGGGTACGAGCCAGAAGATAAGCTGTAAACCCATCGTGATAGGAATGAAGATCATCAATGACAGCTTGACACCTAGCTTGGGGATAACCATGCCTAAGACCAAGCGTCCGAGGGTGATGCCCAGCCAGAAACCGACGGCCGACATTCCAGCATCGAAAGGGTTGGCATTTCGGACCTTGAGCATGAACTGCACCAGCCAGCCACCGAGCGCTACTTCAGTGCCAACGTAGCCGAGTAAGAAGAAAGCACATAGCCAAACGACGCGGGCGTGCGGCTTGACGAAGAGGGCTGCTCGAGTGCCTTCGTTGCGAGTGCTTTCAGTGTGAACTGTCTCCCGATACTTCTGAGCCGTCTTGGGCCAAAAGGAATATGTGAGAGTCGCTGTTTCAAGAATAGACACACCAAGCATTACGTAGTAAAACGCGTACCACTCCAGGTTCGCTTGGGTGATCATGCTGGTGGCAATGAGCGGGCTAACAGTTGCTCCAAGACCGTAGCTCGCATGCATAAAGCCCAACAGCTCATTGGACCTAGCGAGATTGCCAATATACGAATTCCAAGCCGCCAGTCCAATGCCGTTACCCAACCCCGCGAAGGCATATGCCAGGACCAAAACAGGATAAGGTGGGTGCTGTGATAAGATGAGATATGCCAGCATGTGACATCCTCCGCACATGAATGCGATCCATCGTTGGCCGATGTTCATGTGAAAGTAATTGTTGAAAACAGCTGAAATAATGAAACCAACAAACGGAGACAGGAAGATCAGCGAGATAACAAGGTATGATAGGTCGTAGTAGGTCTCCAAGTATGGAATCAAGGCTCCGTAGGCAGCATCATTAGCGCCCGAGACGAACAGAGTCCAATAGATAGAGCCAACGCGAAAGATGTTGCCGATTGGCTCGTTCCATTTCTCAACAATGAGACTGGCCCTCGGAGGAGCCGCCTCATCGACGGTCAAAGTGGCTCGGTCATTATCGACGTACTCATCGTGATCATTTAATGATCCCAGTCGACGTCCCGTTGAGGACAAAACAGGGTTCGGCTGTTTCGGTGATGATCCGGTCTCTAGAGTCTGACTGAAACTCTCAAGCTCAAGAGCCTGCGTTGGATATGATCTCGAAGTCGCCATCGTGAAATTGACCAGTATCTCAAAATCGACGAGACTGAAGGATTCAAATTTTGCTCATCATCGGCCGACTCCTATGAAATTTCTTTTTTGACTCATCTGGAATGGCGGGGAAAATACACTAACCAGCCCAAGCAGGTAAGAATTTGCTAAGGCTGCCATAAAGATTAGAATTCCTTCACCAAAGAATCCACGCCCTAAGTGCTCAATTATTTCTGTCACCATAATTTTAGTGTGCGGATTATTTTCCGATACGCCTGCCAAGATGTAAAAAATGTGGCGAATCCGGGGTCAACTACGCCGAAGTGCGAGGGTATTACCAAACAACTGAAAATCATAAAGTCCTGTCAATTAATTGTACTAATCCACATTACTAGATTTCCATGGCGAATACTCTTTAGACCTGACGTAAATCTTACCAACGAGACATTAAGAACTTGACGAATATCTTTCCACCTTGGAAGAATGTTTGGCCAGAAAGATGCCGCTCGCCTTGACGCCAGTCAAAGAATGTTCCTGGTTGCTAGAAACACTCAACGGTCACATGGGCGCTCAACAATACTCTTAGAAGCCGTCCAGTTGTTCGTCAGGGAAATGAGAGAACTTTCACGAAGACCTTGGGGTTCATGGCGAGCCCCTCGTACGCATTCGATGTCGCAGATACCGATGATCAGATCGTCATGACAAATTAGTCAATGAACAAGGCCAACTCAGCAGAATCCATCAGATGTCAACAAAAGTTAATCTAATGACCATGGAGTTGGGAACAGCTCGGAGCTCGCAAGACCGTCACAAAAGTGGTTACGTCGTTTACATGTGAAGTTGTTCGGTGCTGGGACCAAGCCTTATTTAACCAAGAATCTAGATGTGATCAGATAATCATTCATTTGAATCAGAAAATAAGCCTCAATCTTCCCTCATGACTAGCAACGTCAACTTCAGTACACAGGTTCGTGGGGTGCATTGCAGCCGGTAGCGTCGGAAGCAGGGTACTATTTAAGTTTAGCTTGCGATCTGAGCGCGTTATAGATCTCGCTCCATTTTTGATCGCTGGGAGGGTCGAGCATCATATCATGCACATGAGGTTCTTGGCGTGAATCTTCTGGAAACGTTGCGTAAATCAACATCTGTCAAAACGTGGCCTGCAATATTCAGCTATGACGTGATGGCACAGTGTCTCATCTAGACCCTGAATGTCAAGTTGTCAGACAGTCTCAACGGAAGGCCAACACAAACGGGTGGTCCATGCTTGTAACTATAGACTGGGATAAAATTTAATTTTCGTAGAAAAAAAGACACAAATCAATGGAACAAGCATATAGTGTGATGATACAAGAGTAAATATTTCCATAATAATTGCATCCGTCGTAGGTGGATGAAAGGAATAACCGTGCAATATGTTCTAAGTTCTAACCCTCCACCTTCGCAAGCCAGTCCTGAATGAGGGCACCCACATGGCCTGCGCCCTGACGTGTACTAGTCTGCCGAGCCTCGGCAGTGTTGTACTAACAAACTAAATGCTGCAGGGAGAATAGTTGCAACTAATATAGTGGCATCTTTAGTTGAAGTTATAAATAAGCCCAGAGGCAACAACCCAAGCATATAAGTCAAAGGGGTGACTCTCTCAACTACCAGAAATTGTCCACTTGAATCACTAAACCTAAAGAAACATCAAAAGTTCAAAGTGTCGACAATTTCATCATGGCTTCTCGATCCTCTACCACCGTTTGCGAGCCTAGCTCGTCTCGTCTTCCTCCCGAACCAGCGAAAAATGTAAAGTCAACACCTGGACCCAACCCGAAAGATTCGATGAAGTCAACTTGGCGTCGCGGGGAGCGAGGCAGCTGGACAATGTCTCACTGGTTCTTTGAAGTCCTCGGAATCCATCACGTTGACTTAAAACAAAAAGTCCCCATACACAATAAAACCGACAAGGTGCCCTACACACCAGAGTGGCAGCTACATCGTTGGGTACTTGTGCATTCACTTGTCCCAATGGCTATACATCATCTCTTCGTTATGTACGCCGGCCGAAACTTTACGCCGATCGAGGCTTTCCTCTTCTATACTACCGCCTTCAAGGTTGCCGCGGTTCACGAGCTGCATGCTCTACGTGCAATTGCCCACTTGACAGGCTTCTTCGACGGAGATGTGCATGAAAGAGATGGAGTGCCTGACGTCGGTGTTACAAAGGTCATGAAGAGTCTTCTCGCCACTTCTACCTTTCGCCCAGTGTTTACTGTGTTTCTGAGCTATCGCACCGCCCAGACTCCTTCGGACATGAGTTGGTTTTGGCTGCCACTTGAGATTGGTCTATACGGCATTGTCCTTGACTTCTGGTTCTATTGGTATCATAGACTCATGCACGAGATTGGAAGTCTATGGAAGTATCACCGCACCCATCATCTGACCAAGCACCCCAACCCTCTTCTGACACTCTATGCCGATTTCGAACAAGAAGTCTTCGATGTCGCTGTAATCCCACTTCTCACTTACTTCTCACTCAAGCTTATGGGATTTCCCATGGGATTCTACGAGTGGTGGATATGCCATCAGTATGTCATGTTTACCGAGTTGTCTGGCCATAGCGGTCTCCGTGTATGCACGGCACCTCCAAGCACCCTTACATGGCTCCTGCGAATCTTCAAGTGTGAGCTGATGATTGAAGACCATGACCTCCACCACCGCAAAGGTTGGAAGTCAAGTGGAAACTACGGAAAGCAGACTCGACTTTGGGACAAGATGTTCGGAACTTGCCTTGAGCGTATTGAGCTTCAGGAAGATAACGTGGACTGGAACACAGTTGTCGATCTGCCCATTTTCTGACTGGTGAACCGAGAGACTTTATGAGGACCGAAAAGGATAGAGCTAGAAGACTCATGACAAGACAGCGATAAATGTTTTCCTATTAGTGAACATGATAAGATAAAAAGAAATAAATACTTGGTCGTTCAAATCTGCTATATATTCATACGTCTGGGACTCCAGTGTAATACTCCTTGCTCCCTACAACTAGTACGGGATCTCGGTCAAGACCTCAGGTGCCACGTGAACCGAATGGCCACCATTTGGAGCAGCTGGAATTTCATGCCCAGGGCCAATCCAATTGAGAAGCCACATGACTAATAAAATGCAAGCGATCCGAACCGCTGGTGCTGAGATATCTCCACAGCCAGGAATCTTCTTCAGCCAGTAAAATGAGGGGTAGCCAAGCTTTTGACTCTCCAGGGATTGATGCATGATCAGTCTGGTGATATATTTCGTAGAGTCAGCGACTGTATGACTGATCCAAAAGAAGGTTGGCAAGATGATTATTAAAGTCCTCCATCGGTCTCCAAGAAGGGAGCCATCACCAAAGAACCCATCGACAATAAGAATTCCGTTGCCGTCGGCAGCGAGAAGGAGGTGAAACTGAAGGATGTAGGTTTCTAAGGAGCAGCGACCAAGCCAGACCAAAGACTTGGAATGATAGTTTCGGGCAGATTTCGAAACATTTCTCAGGGCGACGAAGGCGAGTATCGGTATGAAAGAAATATATGGATGCCACTGCTTGTATATGCTCACGCGTAGATGTGAGGCATGGTGGAAATACTGAAACGTATCGAGTAGGCCGGCCAGAGCCAGGGCAATACGTAGAGCCAGTGTTGTCGAGATCTTCACCTGGTGTCTGACAACAGCAACAAGCATCCCAACATAAACGATGAACATGTCAAGCGTGACATGCTTCTGCCAATCGTGATATTTCCATTGGATCTTGAAGGCCACCTTGAGGACCGAATAGACCCACTGAGTAAGTGGTGTTCCCATGAAGACCAGGGAGATGATAAAGCAAGAGATCCATAATTTCGAGAGGATAAATAATAGTTCGCTATTGCGTTCTCTACCAATAATCATTGTGGCATAAATGACGAGGAACCAAAAAGACACGAGGGGTGAGAAGAAGTAGAACATGTAATCAGTATCCATAAAATAGACGAGACAACAACTGAGGAGATTGAGGCGTAGCAGGGTTGCTGCTAACCGGTTTAATGAGAAGTCCTTCTTCTGGAGGAAGTAGAGAGTATGTCCATAGCCGGTCTGAAAGAGATATGCCGCAACGCAAATACGGATGGGAATATCAAATGAGCGTCCATGGGCGCCAGCCCAGTTATAGATAAGGATAAAGGCCTGCATCCAGCCTTTCCACTCATCAGTCTGATCTCGGGATAGGACGGGCTGATCTATTTCTTGCGCCGTCGACGACAGGTCAACTGTAGCTTCTGGTTTGGTACGACGAATGGTGACAAGCAGAACGATGAAGCAAAGAATGCAAAGGGATATCAAGTCTTTGAGTTGCCAGAGCTTACTTTCTTTGGCCATCATCTGCGTTCTATCGGCATAGTAGCACATCAGAAGCGCAAGAACGAGAGACCCGGCTTGCATATTGAACCATTTCCATCGTGGCTGGTTAGCGTCTCGATCAGCACGAATATCCAAGGCCTCACCAAAGATACAGGCAATCAAGTATAGGATCCCTAGTGAAACAATAGCAAGTTGGGGAAACGGCTTTACGCCATAGTCGGTACAGCAAGTTCGTGAATATGGGTAGGGTTTCATGCGGTCTAACTTTGCGTTACATCGCATATTGAACAGGATGTTGGCCCGAAGCTCAGTAATGCGAGGTTTGACGTGGAAGCCCGACCCAAAGGGATCTCGCCAGATCTTATCCTGGCCGTTGAGGAGTTTTGACATAGACCAAACGAAAGGGATACTGAACTCATCTTCTCTGTCCTGGAGCCAGTTCCGCATCTGGGTCACCTCTTTTGCCTGCCGCCCTTTAAAAAGGATCTGCTTCGGGTCGCCGCCCATGTATCGAGGTCCTGCGGGCGGGGAGTAGAAGATCTGATTCCCAACGCCGTCTTGCGGATCCATTGGGGCATTATACCATTGTCGACTGGGTGTTATATAGGCGATAAAATCATCGATTCTGGATATGTGTTCCTTGAAACTTGGGAAGCGTTCAGTCCAGCGATGGGTAACGTTTCTAGGATCTCCTTTAAAGTGAGGCATTGTATACCATACTCCCGCAGACAGATAGATCAGCGCGGGGCCTTTTTGATCCTTGATAGCAGGTGGGTTTTTCTTCTCATCTGCGTACATCTCGAGTTGATTGACGAAGTCTTCTTGCCCAGGCATATGATGCGCTGATATCCAGCAGTTGGCGGCGCCATGGATTATCTGGCCATGGTAGGTCATATTCCAAGAGTTCCTTTTGGGGAATATTTCCGCTTCTTTATCATTCTTGAAATGTTTTTCGTCGAGCTGAAATGCGTCAACACTCATTATCATAGTGAATAGTCTCAGAAACCATGACTTACCATGTGGCCCATCGCAAGTGCCACATTTTTGGATGTTGAATCGCCGGTCATGACAATACTGCGATGTTCAGTGCATCGACGAATGTCTTGAGAGTCATAATGATGAAGGATGCATCCATTAGGTTGCCATTGACGGAAGGGTTCCCTATTCCCTTCTTTGTCTGGAGGATCAATCCAACGGCCAGTGTTTTGAACGGCGCGGCAGCGGTATGGGTCATCGCCTGGAAAGACGGTATTGAAAGCCACTACAGCCAGAAAAACAGTTGCAAAGGCGGGCAACAATATTCTTTTCCACGATCCATTCATCCTACTGACTGACATCGTGTCTACTAACATAATGCATTGGAAAAGCTTCACTCGAAGTGACACAGGAATAAAGAAAAGAAAAAGTTTAAAACATAATCGGGGTGTCTTTCCCCTTTTTCTGAGGCTGTACGCCACGCAGCAAGGGAGGATGGGGAATTCCGATAAAGTATCCCTTGCTTCAGCCTTTCATGGAGGATGTCTTAGATTTTGGGACAGAGCCTGAGGTATCACACTGGAGTCCATAATCCCCAAGCATCCAATTTCTGCAAATGTTTGTCCGCTAACGCTATTTCTTATATTGAATCATGTCCTTTATCCGCATGTCATTGCTCAGATTGGTGGAAAACTCTCAAAATGGCCTATGGCTTAGGACAGAGAAGTCGCATAAGGAACAAGGCAACAGAGCAAATATTCTTTAATTGAATTTCCCAACTCGGGGAGTTTTAAATGCCTCAAGACTTTGTGCGCCCAGGATAATTTCACGACTTCATCGCTCTGCCGCCATCTAGCGAAAGCTTTCCCTGTAGCCAAAAGCAATAAGCAGTTACTCCATCACAGCCGCTCAAGAAAGTATAGATCAGATTTTGAAGAGAGAACTGAAACTTCTGCCATGTGATAATGGTTGAGACATTCCATCGAGAGCACTCGGTATGTGTTTGCTGAGAGAGTAGAGCAGCCACTGATCGAGCCAAGTCTTGTTGCTTTCACCAAAACGCAGAAACTAGGTTCCCATCACACTGAGCCTGTAACATCACCGTGTTATATCCATATGCCTCGGCATTTCAAACCCCTTCGGCGAACAGAGAAGCTTGGAACAAGAATATTCCGGCTAATCCTAGGCATAATTTCCTCGCATTATGCCAATTCAAGGCCTGAAGTTGCATTTTCCCCGCAAACTTGATCAACGCTCCCCCAGATTTGAAAGTGCTTAACCAAATAAAGTAACCTAAACGTCGCTCCTCACGATCTAGTGAGCTTTAGTGGAAAGATTTGCGATGTTTTTAATCAGGCAAATGTAATAGGGCCGGCAATACGCCGAACGGCGTCAACTTCTGGTTGCCGGACTCAACTATATGGACTCATATACTATGATGTCGCCAAATTCATAATGCACTTGTGCTATAGGCTATAGGTAGTTGTTCGCGATGGAGTCATTATACCGCTTGTTGCTATTGGCCGCGTTATTTGTGCCCTTTTCGCAGGCGGTCAGCCCTACGGTTGATCTTGGATACAGCAAGTACAAAGGAAACGTTCTAGAAAATGGAGTCTCTGAATGGCTTGGTATTAGCTATGCTGCTCCTCCAGTCAAAAACCTGAGGTTCAAGCTTCCACAAGATCCCGTTCGCACGAGGACAGTCCAAGATGCCACCAAGGTAAGTCAGGCCACCTCTTCAAACTTCAACTCAGCATATCCTTACCGATACGATCTAGCGAAAAGCTGTGTGCATCGCAACAGACGCTGATCCCAAGATTATTGGTGACTCCCAATCTGAAGACTGCCTCTTCCTTAACATCTGGGCGCCTTCGCGTGCATCAGCCAAGGACAAGCTCCCAGTGTACTTTTATATCCAGGGTGGAGGCTTCAACGGGAACTCTAACGCCAATGCAAACGGGACTCAATTGGTCGTTGCTGGCGATCTGGACATGATTGTTGTCTCTATAAACTATCGTGTTGGTGTCTATGGCTTCCTCAACGATGGCGACCAAGTCACACCAAACATCGGACTTCATGATCAACGAAAAGCCCTTCAATGGGTTCAAAAGCACATTTCCAAGTTTGGAGGCAACCCTGGCCATGTTGTTATTGGTGGAGAGTCTGCTGGTGCCGCAAGTGTTAGCTTGCATCTCAGCGCTTATGGAGGCAAAGATGAAGGACTTTTCCACGGCGCCATCGCACAGTCTATATCCTTCGCATCCATGCTTACGGTGAAGGAGTCGTTTTACCAGTACGAAGCTTTGGCTCGACACTTGGGTTGTGTTGGTGCCGCGAAAGATATACTGCCATGTATCCGCTCCAAGTCACCCCAAGAGATCCAAAAAGTCAACAAGAACCTTCCCAGCCTCGGCAGTACAATTCCACCTCAGTTTATGTGGACACCTTCAATCGACGGAAGCCTTGTTCCTGATGTTACATACAAAGTCTATGAGCAGGGAAAGTTCATCAAGGTTCCTCTCTTGACTGGAGATGATACCAACGGGGGCACAAACTTCGTGCCTCCCACCACATCATCACTGGTAGAGAGTAACGATTTTATGAAGGCTAATTTTCCTTTGATGACATTGGAACAACTTGGAAAGATCAACACCCTGTATCCTAACAAGAACGAGTCCTGCCCTAGCATCGGATGCTACTGGCGACAAGCTAGTGATGTTTACGGAGATATGAGATACACCTGCTCAGGCCTTTACATCTCGAATGCACTAGCGACCCATGGTGTCCCCAAGTCCTGGAACTACTGGTACGATGTCGAAGACCCTGCCCAGGTGGCCGCAGGATATGGCGTGCCTCATGTGGTAGAGAACAATGCTGTCTTCGGACCAGTAGCCGGGGCACCAGCCAGCTATTTCCCAGGCCAGAAAAACGCTCCCGTGGTGCCGGTAATCCAAGCCTACTGGACGAGCTTCGTCCGCACACTGGACCCAAACACTTATCGTCACGAGGGCTCCGTCAAATGGGAGCAATGGAGTGAGAAGGGTCGGAAGCGTATCAAGTTTGAGACAGGCGGAGGGACCAAGATGAATACGCCTAGCGAGGACTTGCAGACAAAGTGTGAGTACTGGGCTGAGATTGGTCCATCCATTCGCCAATAGAGGATTTAGAGGTTGAGTAGAGAGAGAAATTATGAATAGACAACGTGTAGCGCCCTAGTCCTTCTGAAAAAGGGTTTGTAGTATATACTTTATTGAGAAAGAGAAACTGAAAATTCAGAAAAAAGAAATCCACTCTTCGCTTACGACTACTCGACTTTAAGCTTTTAGCAAAAGGCAAGACAGCCCCCAGCGTATAAGAGGCTCCATTATCTACAAGAGTGCTCGCTCAGTGTCCTGTGTCTGAAGCACATAGAACTAAGCCACCCAATCGATAACATCATACGAGCCATGTAGAACTATTATCCTATTCATATAAGATTCCCTTACTCTTAGGGTCACTTGACTGTCTTCCACCATCGCAAATATGTAGTAGAAGCTCCTTTTCTCCTTGAGTTCCACACGATCAAGCTTCAACTATTAATGCGACAGAATGAGATAATCAAAGAAATGAAATATTTCCTCAAATTCACTACACCCCATTACGCCTGCGAAAGGCTCAATACACAATGAAGTACACATTTGTACAAAAATACTTCAGGAAACACTACATCGTTCGTGGCGAGTGTGTTGTAGATCACTTAACCGCACTTGCAGAGAGTTCTCTGATACAATTTGTGCACCATAGCAGTGAATCTAATCGAATGGTGGCACAACTATGTTGTAACCTATTGATTCAACGACGCTTATGCCCTCCACCAGGACGCGTGACCTTAATTCGACACAGGCCTTTACATGGATGCCTCATTTTCGCCCAAATTCGCTCCAGCCTGATCCAATATGCTTTCTGAACCAGAAATAGAAGGTGGAATATCAGTAGAATTAACCGCTGTCGTTTAAGCACTCGACCCCTCCCTCGTAAGATCCTGGGCCATCTCGGCATGTGACAATCCCTGAAACAGGAACTGCAACAATCACAAACGCACCAAACAACATGCACTTCCTTGATTAAACCATCTAAGACGTTCCTATATTTTGTTGGTTTCTCTGAAGACAGCCTGCAGCTATTTGTGCGTTTTTCGGATAAGGTCTTTTGGCCCTGATGAGAGTCTAACTTTTCAACTAAAAGTAACGAATTAGGCATCAGTCATTGGGTCGACTATAGCCTTTATTGTGCAAAGTAGCGCCTTTTATAAGGTTCAAGGCTCGAATTTTGCTCCCACATCAAGGTAAGCCACCAGCTTCTGTTTCCTTCACGTGTAGGATATTCCAAAGTTCATGGAGAGTCGCATTCCTCGGCGTGTCGAACACGTCTATCGGTCGATCGTCCGGTTTGGGCCTTAATAGCGATCGTTTAAAGATCTACATAGGTCATAGCGCCCCATGGGGAAGCTGTGCCCGTTTCGACTGGCCGAGAAACGAGGGGAATCCTGGGCGTTATGCAGTGATACTATGCAAATTCGTGGTAAAGTGCAGTTTATCATGTATGACTGTCAAAGAGTATGTTCACATGAACTCAGATTCACTGGCGGAATATGAAAATGCCGAATCTAAGTTCAGGTTTTGCTTTCCTGAGGTCAAAGTTAACTTGCAATGATTATCTATAAATACTGAGGTACACTCCGCTTTAAAATGCTTGGACATTCAGCCCAACACAGCCCAGTCTAAACCAGCTCTTCATAACTATCTCATAATGCAATTCACCAACTCTTTCCTCCTCGCTGCTCTTTTCAGCACTGCCTTTGCTCTGCCTCAGGCCGACCCTACACCTTGCCCCCAGACCTCTGCTATCCCAAGCTGTGGAGTACGTAAAATACGAGAACACCTGTGGGCAAAATCATGCTAACAATTCTATTCCAGGCTCCTTGCCTCACTTCTGCCGCCGCCGCCGTTGGATGCAAAGATATCAAATGCCAGTGTACTAGCTCCGACGCGGTTCAAGCCTCGGCCATCGGCTGTGTCATTAGCAACTGCGGAATCCCCGTGGCTTTGGAGGTTCAAGCTTCTGCCAAGGCTGTTTGCACTGCCTGTGCTTAGGAATGAATGGATTAAGAGCCAAAGGACGGTGATGGCCAATGGTGACGTGTTGTGTCGGCCTAGCTTTAGACTCGTTCCCTCATAGTCGAGCATCGTACCTTGGAGCAATAGCAAAGAACAGACTTTCGTCGATTCAATTTTGGCCCTCTTGACATTCAAATTAGTATTTCCTTGTAGTAGAATAATTCTGAGTGATATTATCAAGGCAGTGCTTCTTCTCTGTAGACTGTCTATCATGGGGCCTGAATTATCATAAGAACTACGTCAGCTTTGACTCAATTTATATCTGAATCTAGGTATCTTTTAACTAGCATTAACACTAAAACTTTCATAGAACCTGAATGATCCAATAAAAGTAAAGCCACCTCAAATCAGAAGATTCATTAGTAGAGTCAGCCATCAGGTGCTTTCCCCACCGGAACTTCCGGCGAAACTTGGATTTGTGATGGAAGAGGACAGCTGTGGATCACAACCTGGCGGAATGGAAATATCTGGTGATCCTTGAATAAATCGCCTTTCGCTCACTGCACAATGTTGCAATAGACTTCTGCTAAGCGAGAAAAAAACGATCGTGATTCTAAGTCGTGACAGACCTATAAAAAGCCGCACTTTGAATAAACGTTGAAGCGCAATGCAATCAATCCAAAGTCGTTGAATAGTTGAAAAGTCTAAAGTATTAGTTAAAGCACCCCCGAGTTCAAATATGTTTACGACAATCTACTTTGATTATTGTTGCGTGAAGTGTTACTGTCTACTTCATTACAATGAAGGCACTGTGTATTGTACGGAGAGGCACTTGCCAAGTGGCTGCGAGGTGAAAGGTGAGTCTGCTACTGAATTCTGGGAGCCCAATTGTTGTTCAGTGTGTGAGCATCGGCGATTGGAAATGCTGAAACGGCAAGAAGGAAGGAAATAAAGCGACTTAGAAGAGGCTCTGAGTGGTTCGTGTCTCAGAGTTTATATGATGTATGACTCGGGCTTAGTTTCTTTTGTCAGAGCGGCGAATCATGTTGAAATGTGAAGGTAAAACAACAAGGTGATTACTTGATAAAAACCCATATAAAAGAGTAGTCAGGTGCTGGTTATTTTACCTTCCATAACACTCAACCGAGATTCCATTATCATTATAAGAAGAATATCGTACAAAGACTTGCCACTTCTCCCAACTTTGGTATGTGCGAGACAATCGAAACTCATTACCTTTGCGAAGACCCAGAATGCGACTCCCTTCTTGACTATGTCACAGACCATTATTATTGCGCGTTTCCCAACGAATCTGAAAAGGGTTGTGGCGAAACCGAACACAGAATTAATGAGTATTGGCATCCTGAATATTGTTGCCCTTACTGCCAGCAAAGGATGAAGGAGAAAGACTATCAAGAGAAAGCAAAGAAATGAGGGAAAGGCCCAATCGTAACCTGCTCAGAGTCGCTGAACAACGGTTCGTCAGGGAAGAGTTCATAGGGACCATCCACTGCCTCACAGGTCATAGAATCATAGAGAAAACAAGATGTAAATAGTCAGGAATTTCTAGTGTCTGTAAGCCTGTCTCTCTAATCTCATAAACATTAATGTTAACACAAGAACGTCAGCAAAGCTCGACAATCTCAAAATGTGCAGGAAGGTATTTCTCAAATATGTGTGTGAGAAATGCAAGCATCTGGTTTCCTTTGATGAAGTAACCGATGACTGCGATCTAAAGGGAAAACCCGGAGGTAACTGTGAGTTGAGTTCGCAAGCTTATGACACTGAGTGCTCAGCTACACAATGCGCTGAGTGTGAGGCCAGAAGAAAAGTTGGAGAAGCGAATCCGAAACAATAGAGCGACATTTTTGCCAGAAAGGCTATTTGTGGTATGGCGAGGTCCCTGAGGTAGAACCAGAAAATAACATGTGCATCTATAGCCTGTTAGTTTTTCGACTTCGTGCTTCTATCTCCTCTACGCTCCCAGAAATAGGAAATTAAGACCCAATATCCAGTTGTTGATAGGTTTTTTCCTGTAAAAGATTATTTCTTCTAGACGCCCAGACCCAGAAGCAATAAACCAAGCACGTCATACATAAAAAATGGGAGAGGTCGCAGTTGTCAATATTCTTGGGTAGCCGATATTTGGAAGGGCTAGAGTGGATCCTCATGTCGCTTTACGCGTTCTCCATCACCAAAACAATCTAATTTGAAGCGACACTCATCTGACATGCTTTCATCATGCACGGAATACTCCTTGGACATTTAAGCCGACAATGTTGTCGCAGCTCTTCTTTCCTACATCGTATCTTAGTAAACTTCCCATGGAGTTATATTTCATCCGTTGGCCTCCATAAAAGACAGCATAGACTCTACTATATCTTGGAGTGAGATTTCAGACTACATTTATTTAATTCTGGTACTCGTAACCATGGATCATTAAGGTGTAATATAGAGGTTGACTGGAAATCTTTCTGATCAGGAGAGTACTATCACACTGTTGTCCATTATCCCCCGAAGCGATGGCCAGTTCAGGTCCTGGTCGGGATGCACTCCATCAACCTAGGCTTATCCCTCTGTAGCGCCTCTTCCAGCGAAGTGAATGGAACCCCAAACCTCTCTTGCACTTCTTTAGCCTGTGCCACAAGAAAATTGAGGTTCTTCATGTTGGCAAAAAGTTGGAAAACCTGTCCATGAACATTTATACCAAGACTTTTCACTTCTTCAGCAGTACGTTTGACAATACCGACATGTTTACCACTGACTCGAACAAGGATGTCCCTGACCTCTTCAAAATTGAGAAGGTTATTTGCAAGATCAATCTCTTGCCCACCGAACTTAGCAGGATCCTGCAGAGCCATGGCGGCATAATTTCCCATGTCTTTTGCATCGGTATAAGGAAACTTGGCATCACCAACAAGGAGGTCGTCTATCTCCCCATCGGTTGGAAGACGAGGGAAGTTGTTGTAGGCATTGGGGAGAAAGAAGTCGTAATAAAGGTACCCAGGTCGAAGTATGGTGTACGCTTCGAAATTACCTGCCCTGACAATGTTTTCGACTTCAAACTTGGAGACATAGTATGGATGTAGAGATGGGACTGTTTTGATCTCATCGTCATCCCAGATATCCTTTCTGTTTGTGCAGAATGCGGTAGCTGCGACGAGAGTCTTGACACCTGCTTTCTCACAGGCTTCAACAATTGTTTTGGCTTGAACAATCTCCAAGTCAGGGATAGGGATAGTGTTGAGAAAGGCAGCTTGACAGCCGTAAGCTGCTCTGAAAATGTCGTCAAAGTTCTTGCTTTCGCCTTGAAAGAGTGAAACTCGTGGGTCCTTCAAAATCACAGGTATCTTTTCTATATTTCGGACAACAGCGTGGATCTTGGCATTGGCTTCAAGGAGGTGCTGGATGACCCACTGGCTTTGCTGGCCAGTTGCTTGAGTGACGAGGTAGGCGGACATGCTTGATCAGGTAGATGATGAATATTGATGCGTCTGTTACTTGGATGCCACTGCTGGATTGAAGATGAGAGCCCTATGACCCTCTCTATATATAAAACCCACGGCCTTCCTTGATCTTGATGAGACGTCTGCTCCTCATCTAATATCTACTATTCTCGTAGCTTACAAATGCGCTCTAAAAGGTGATGCATTCATACCAGAGCCTTGGAATGAGTCGCAAACTCCGTGTCGTTAACACACTCACAACGTTTCGCATCCGATTTTAGCGTCGATAAAAGTTGCTTCCAGTGGGGGACATGATGACAGGGCTGACAGGGGAAGGCCTGTATGGCTTGATCATTGGTGTATCTTGGTTTAGTGTCTGATGACAAATTGCTCATCGAGCCGCATTGAAGAGGAACCCATCAGCAGCAACTTTTTCCGAATAACTTATTTCTGACTGCATCCGTTGTCAACGAAATATTTCCTCAGCATTCCCATTGTAAAACCGCTGAACGGACTTTCAAATCGACATGAAATCCCGAAAAGGCTGCTGGACCTGCACAGGTTAGTGTCAGCAAGGTCATTGACTTGCAGCTCAACACTAAGCATTCCACTCTAGCTCGTAAAGTCCAATGTGATGGAGGTCGGCCCAGATGCGGTAAATGCATTCGATCTCACCTAACCTGTCAGGGTTATGAGACCCGCCTCTCATGGCCAAGGAACAACGATAAGAAACGGGCCGTCTTGTGCGATGCTGCGACTCTGCTGAGGTTGCCTTCTCAAGCAAATGGCGAGGCTCTTCGTAACCCTTTCTTTATCAACACAACTTATCACGACTTAGAGCTTTACAACTATTCATCATCACAATTGCATCACCCATCTTTGGATTTGTCATCTTCGAGCATGTTCAAACAGCCTGCTCTATATGCTGACCAGAATGAGCTGTTCCAGTACTGTAAGCTTGAACCCACCCGTATATAGTAGACACTACAATAAGAGATCTCTTCTAACTGTACGCCCAGTTTATGACTCAGCGTATCTTTCTCTTGTCACATTTGGAGTAACAACTTCACAAATACGAGATGAATTAATGAGCATGGCCATGGTCAACAACACAAGCTCAGGTTTAGCTCTTCTTCACGCCATACTGGCTTACTCATCGATTCATCGCCGCTGTGTGAGTGAGCAAGCAATACGACTCAAGATACAAGCACTCCATTATCTATTCGATTCTGTACATAGCGGCACCACTTTAGCCAATGCGTGCCAACTCATCGCTACGTCCATGCTACTTGGATCATTTGAAGTACGTGCTTGTCGAGGTTTGTAACAAATTGTTGACTTTTCTCGATAGACCCTACGCTCGTCTGAGAGCTCAGGGGAGTGGCTATCGCACATCTACGGAGCCATGGATGTCATACAAGCGACTCAACTAGACGCCCAGTCCCATCACAGTGGCACATGGTATGTCCTTGACTGGGCCAACTATCACTATACACTCGCGCGGTTCAGCACAAAATACTGGCGTGAAAGATCATTGGGCCATGTATCGGCATTGTCTGGGCTTGAACCCTCAACAGTTCGGTTGTCGCCACCATTAACACGATACAAGCCTGTATGCCTACATATGCTGAAACTATATCACGCTTCACACTGATGTCCTTCTAGAATATGCCACCCGCCAATCCATCATGCGCCATCTTGAGTCTCTTAACCGAAGTTTCCGACACACTCGTTGATCGACGAGATCGAAAAAGCCGCAGCACTGGTTATCTGGACTCGATCAAAAGGCTCGAAACGAGATTGATCGATATCGAAGCGACTCCAATACCAGATGACTCAGATCCCGTAAGTGCCTTTGCAATAGAACTGTATCGGGTAGCAACACGGATATATCTAGCAAGAGTTTCTGATGGCCCATTGGAAGTACCTGCAATCCTTGACGATGTGATCGATGCTCTATTCAATGGACCAGTCAAGACATGCACCTGCGAGCACTTCTTTCCGTTACTTATCCTTGCATGTGAATCACGGAGAGATGACCAGCGCCTGGCTATTCTGAATCTGATTGACAGAACTCAACGGGATACACGAGTCAGGAGCGTAAAGGGAGTAAGAGATGCGATCCACGCCATTTGGGTGCACCAAGACCTTCATGCTGACAGCGACGTTCTGGTGAACTACCTTGATCTTCTCAGTATCGGGATTAGTGCCAGTAGCAGTATCCCGTCGTTTGCATGAACAGTGGCAAATACCAGTTGGGTAACAAAATTAACGAGCTTGCGGGTTTGACATGATCAATGGAATATGCAAAGTTAGTGCAGTTCGTATGACACGTTATGAGTCGATTGCTGAGTACACAAATACAATCTATCTCGTTTCACTCTCCCATCGCACGTATGGTTAACGACAATCATACTTCAAGTTCAGTCCAAACGGAGAAATATCTCACAAGCTTCCAGAAGGGATCTCACTCGAGTGCCGGAGATGCAAAAGCTCGCCGTTCTTCGGCCACTTGACACCCCTGCCATAGCGGATATCCACCATCGTGGAGGTGACTCTTTAACATGATCTGATCAAGCGTGTAACTTGCAACCCACGCATGGACTTGGCGGCTGGGAACTCTGGTAGACTGTCGGGTTTTGCGGCCCAGACACGTTGAGAAAACCGACTGCACCTTTGTCGAGGCGGAAAATCGAGTGGTCAATCATCGTGTAGGTTCCTGGAACTGCCATCTTCAAGTCCACGATTGTCGATCCACCGCTTGGAACACTGACTGTCTGAATACCTTTCGATGGTTCACTCATTACACCGCCATCTCGGTACACATTCTTAAAATGCGAACCGATGATGTGAAAGGAGCTAGTTTTATTTGGTCCCGCGTTTCCGAAGAAGATCCTCACATCATCTCCAACATTGGCCTTAAGTGGGTGATCTCTTGTCAAAGCAGATTCACTACCATTGAACGCCACTAGTTGAGGCTCTTCACGAAGGCCGTTGGGATAAGAAAACTCGACGATGTCTGATCTTCGACCGTCATCATCGACTTCTGGAGGCTCATGGTAGAACTCGCTCTGCATGACATAATATTCCTTGTCCACGGGAGGGAGATCGTCTCCTTCTGGCTGTACATACATGAGACCATACATACCATTCGCAATGTGGACGGGTACTGGTGCCGCTGCACAATGATAGAGGTAGAGTCCTGGATAGAGAAGCTTGAAGCGGCCGACCTTGGTCTCATTCTCTTCGGCCGTAGTCACCGCAGCACCGCCACCAGGGCCTGTGAAGGCATGACAGTCGATATTATGAGGGTTGCCCGCAGGGTCCTTGTTTGTAAGGCTCAGCTCCACCACGTCTCCGACTTTTGCACGGATGAACGGGCCAGGAACTGTGCCGTTGAAAGTCCACTGTTCATACTTGTACTGGCTAGTTAGCTGTGCCAGCTTGGTGGTCGTCACGAGTGGAACTCTGACGAGCGCAGGGTGATCTCTTGTAATTGATGGTGGTACATTCGGGGCAGTACTGGCGAAAGATGAGAAATGATCCGATTAAAAGCATAGATGGTCAAGACATACGTAAGGATCGCGTCTTCTATGGGAAGCTTTGAGATCAACTGAGCCTCGTCATCCGCAGTTTCAAATATTTTGCCTTTACGATCTCCACCCATGGCCGGTACCATGGAAAGATATGACTACAGATAGTTAGTTAGATAACTCAGGAATAAAATGTTATCACGATTGCTCGCCTCATAGTCATGAAGTCCATCTGCCTTTTCTTGGATCGCTTCTGATGCCAAGCTCATCTTGGGTGGCCGTGGCCCGCGTTGGTGAAGGTAATATCCGAGGGCAAGGCCTGTTGAGGCAGCAATAGCAGAGGCCATGCGAGCATAATTGATGTTATTGCCGGGCCTAGCTTTTGAGGAGAATGTCTTGGCCCCAATCGCTGGTGCGCGCTTGATTGGAGGGCATGAGGCTCTGGTCAGAGCAGTAGAGACAATCCTAATCCTACTACTCATTGGTAAAAGTCGATTCTCGGCTAAAGCAAAGTTCCAGCATGTTGTGGCCATGAGAGAGATAGAAGAACGCATATGACTGTTGAGTTTGGCTATGCCTTGAAAAAGCTGTAGATTAGAGCACAGGTGATGCCATGTCAAAATGTCCTGGAGGGCATATTTATAATTTAATAGTTAGGCTATTGGAAAGAAGTCTCAGCAGTACAATGAGACGGAGATCTGAATACCGGATGCTTTGTGAGATGATAGCCGTCACAGCCGTTACTGCCGCGTGACGAGGCGGAGAGATCCTAGCAGTGAGCATTGATTCCATACCCATCCCGGACAGTTCATCCAATACCGCAACTCAAGATTGTCATTGATGAGCTGCTAGCTCTCAAGCAACTAACCAATCTCTTCCTGTTCTATCCCGCGTTCGGGGAGCCAGGAATACTACCCTCCCTCAGCAGATCAACAGACTACCATGTAAATGGACGAGTTCAAGATAATCCGCGGAGATTCTCAGCTGCAAAAGAGGGTTCAGGAGATATTTCGGCCTTGCTGGAAGATTCATTGAAATGATCTGAGCAATTGACAAGCCTTTGAGTCACAATGCACGTATGATATCATACTGGTGGGATGCATCTCCGCGGACGCGAGGTATCCTCAAAACAGAACTCTATAACAAGAGACTTCGCCTTTATAGCCTAAATCATAACGCATAATTATTCTGATACCCATGTGGTAAATTAAGTCAATTGGTTCCGAGGTTGCGGCTGTGATCTGTAAGTCTTATGAAACAGGTGCGACAAATATATTGACACTAAGCACTGAAGATCAAAGCGCATCCTCAAAATGTTGTTCACATATCCAGTTCCTATTGTAGTCCAAGTCACACAATCCTTAACCATTTATTGGCTTCAGCCTCCAGCAAAAGAGATGTTAAAACGCCGAATCTGGAACCTCAATAGGCGCAGTTGGCACAAGTGTAGCCAAAGACAAATGAGGCCAGGTAAGACCATGGAAGTTAAGAAATACCATCTGCGCATACTGTATCTGTGTATAAGTCACCTTAATCGTCTTAGGAGTCGTGATCTCCCCCGGAGGCTTCACAGAAAAATTTGGCATCGGAGGAGTAGCTACTCCAGCTTTCGGCTTGAAGTTGGGCTGCAGGAGGAGGGCACCGCCGGGCTGGTAGCTATTAATAGTAATCTCAGCCTCTACAGTTTCAACCCAGAAAGTGGCATCCATCTGAACAGCATTTGCATTGGGATTCGAGGGAGGGTTTTGTCCAACCAGGAAAGCAATGTTAGCCGTGCCACCCCCAGGCCCATCCGTAGGCATCGTGTTGACTTCAAAAGTGCTTGTCTTGGTGATTTTAAGCTGACTGTTGATGTCTGTCAGAATCTTGATAGGGTTACTCAAGATTTCCTGAGTTATGGTGCCCTCTTTGATGAACTTTGAGAGATCTTGCGGCAGACGTGCAGTATTGGCATCAGAGGCCGTCTGGCTGGCTTTGATCTTGAAGTCCTTTGGGTTTCCAATGGTGAAAGGAGTGATGTCACGCCGGCTGATATCGGGTGCTGAATTGAGCACTTTCGGAACGTCACCCTGGGCATTGACGGTAGTTCCATGGGGAATAGACCCAAGACGGACCAACGATTCCCCCATCTTGGGGTTATTCTTGGTCTCAGGGACGCTCAGCCAGAAGCCAGTCTCAGTATGAATGCCTGTTGGCTTTCCATCCGCCTTACCTGTGGAGGGATTGGTTACATCGTTGACGGTCTGGAGGTAGGAGACACCATTAATGAAGATGTCATTCTGCTCATTGAAACCACGATTGGGTACACTGCCAAGAGGTGCGGAGAAGGTCATTTCCTCCGTGGTCAGGTTCAACTCCAGTACGGCCACATTAGGAGGCGCAGGAGGAGCAGGGGTCACGTTGTTGTGGAAAGTGGTTGTTGTTGGTGCGACCGAATTAGGGCGAAAGATTGTATTAAAGCCAGGCCCAGCGAAAGACCCAGTGAAGCTGGCTAAGATACCCAGAGGAGGGTCAGGTGTAGCCTTGGGAGGGGGGTGAGGACGAAAGTCGACTTCACCGAAATGGAAGTCACTTGGAAGGTGGATTCCTGGGTGAGAAGGTTGTTGTCCATAGTCATCCATGATACTTGATTTGTGGCTTCAAAGACTTGGTAGTGTTTTGTGCTGAATTTGAAATTAATGAGTCCTTCTACAAAGCGAGGTCCAATGGAGGCTTTTGTATTCACAAGCAGGTCACTATGAACTAGCCTACTTTGTAGCTATGAGCATCTAGACTTTCATCACATACCTGTGTTGAAACCTTCAGATATCCCAATTCTGTTGAACGATCGGCGGTTTTGATGACCGCCAAGAGTATATGCAAACAGAGGAAGCTGAACATGCATGTCTCGCTTAAAACAGTAAATCTTATTACGTGTCGTTTCAGCACCTAGCAACCATGTCTCTAACAAAAAGATATATCACAGACCTCTGAGCATCTAGACCAATATTGAATATTGAGGCTGAAGCCTCTTTAATCCATTTCGAGCAATCTATGCCAAACTCGGATGGCTAAGCTTTTCGGGCTGGCTGGAGTGGACTGATAGGCTATCTGCCGTTCTGAGACAGCATCAGCCACTCATGCATCCAGCATAGTAAGAGAGGGGCTATTGACCGCTATTGACACATGCGGCACCTATGAATGGCTACCGGTCCGTCCCGGCGGATGTTGGCGTACAGGAAGCCGGTGGACGTTGCCATGTCACATACCTGCAATGCATGTCTGTCACTCTCTTCGGACTTCGTGGCTGGAAGCTGAAAACCTGGGGATGCAACTGTGCCGTGTGCGACACAAATCTCTCATCATGAGTGGCAGATATCGCATCCGCTTGGCGATTGGTGAGTGAGGATTCTGAGGAGGGAAGAGCTCTCATCCGTTCAACTTCTGCTCCAAGGACAGACCTCTGCAAGTATAAAGGCCACAATTGAGACTGACAAGTTGATTTCTGTATCTATCCATCGCTTCAACAATTTCGCATTCTTCAGATACTCCCAGTTCTCACTGCCGTCATGGATAACGCATTTCAAGGCAATCAGTTCTTTCCAGGCACAGCTGGATACAAGCGTGCCAATGACATATATGCAACCTCTACCTATGGTGAGCAACGTGACATGAACCCCGGGGAGATCCTTCAGCCTGCAAGCATCGAAGACATTCAGATGCTTATCAAAGGCGCTACGAAGGCTAAGAAGCCCATCGCTATCAGGTCCGGAGGGCATCAATACAGTGGTGCGTCCTCCACCAACCAGAACGGCATCCAGTTGGACCTAAAGCCAACCTTCCGCCGACCCAACATTGACCTCAATGTTCTCCGAGAAGGTGGCAAGACCTATCTCAGAACAAGCGTCAGCTGGACACTTGCTGAGATGTTCATTTTCATGCAAGATAACGGCATTTTCATGCCGACTGGACAGTGCTCCACCGTTTGCCTTGGTGGACATGTCCAAACTGGCGGCTATGGAATGCTTGCACGATCCTTCGGTCTTCTTGGGGATTACGTCCGTGAGCTCGACATTGTTGACTACAAGGGCGATGTGGTCAAGGTAACCAAGGAAACTCATCCTGACCTGTTTTATGGCTTCCTCGGCGGTAGTCCAGGTAACCTCGGTGTCTTGACACACATCAAGATCGAGGTCCAAGATGACGAGAACTACAAGGGCTCCAAGGGTCTCTGGGCGGCCTTCCACTATAATCAAGCTACTCTCGAAACCCTTCTTGATATCTTAGTCCAGAAGGGGGAGGACGCCAACTTTCCCCGCGGATACGATTTCACTGTCAACATTGTTAGTAGGCAGACCAATCTGCTGGATCTATTTCCCGGATCCGAAGAAGAACTCAAGAAGCTGCTCCCCGATAAGGTCCACGACGGCAAAGACAATATCGCCGATCTGCTCAAATTCAAGTACGCGATGATCATTGTCTATGCTCAGTGGGTCAATGTCGGGGAGGAGGCATACTCTCCCGATCTCTTCAACCAAATTAAGGCTGTCAAAAGCGACATCAAGTTCAGTAAGGAGAGCCCCGATGATGCTCCAATGTCTCAGATTGCTGCCATGTGGCTCTTCGGTAGCCCGCGCGAATTTTCCTTCCCTTACGACAAGCGTACCAACAGCACAAAGTCGCTAGACCTGTCCAAGACCGGCTGGTCGAAGTGGTTCTCTGGTCGGATCAATGAGTTGGTCGAGACCAAGAACAACGGCCTCTGGGTTTCGTCTCAGCTTCAGGTATACGGTGGCAAGCACTCCATGTTCCAGAAGAATGCGAACAATGGTACTGCTTATTGCTTCAGGGATGCCACCTTCGGTGGTACATGGGATGCCTTCTATCAGGACTCAAAGGCTGCAGCTGAGAAGTGGCAGGCAGCGAATGACGAGGGTAGGGAGAAGTACTTCAGCAAGGAAGATCGACGTGTTCTCTGGGGATCATATGGAGATTGGGATATGAAGAAAGTTCATCCGTTCTATTATGATGGGGATACATACCAGAAGGTGCAGAAGATCAGGCAGACGTATGATCCCAACGGGACCTTTACCCCGAATCCCTTCTGCGTGGAGGCGTTAAAGTAGAATCAGAGATGATGAAAGCAACAGAAACTCCCGCAAAGATTCGGATGGTTTTAGCTGCAAGTCATTAAGTCTCTCTGAATTGATATATGTCCACCATAAAACTCTCGCACCTCATCATAAACTCGGTTGGCTTTTGTGCTGTCACAGTACCATCTCTCCACGTTCTGCTAGGTCGAAAATATCACAAAACCTACATACATCTCAACCAAAATATGGACGGCGATAGGCATTCCTTGCCAGACATCAGACACACCAATTTTGCGGTGTCTAAAGGGATGTTCAGGAATCTGGTCAGCTTACGCACTTTGAAAAACTCATCAGGGCAGGTCTCTCAGTCTCAGCCTCTATCTTCAGCTTCTGGATTACGCAATGATACTAAATTGTAGATGGAGATCAAGCGGCATGTAAGTAACGTTGCAATTGCTTCGCTATATATATTGGTCTGGATGCGTCATATCTGTGTTCATCAGGTACCCAATTTTAATAACAAGTCATAGAGCTGCGAGACAAGGGAGTATCGTGAAGACCCCAGTGGATCGCTTGTGGTTCAAAGAGCCTGGGCTCTGACTGGACTAGTTGAAGCCCAATATCCAGACTCGTTACCTCTCGAACGAGAGGCTCGCTTTCTCATGGGTCGACAGCAAGATAATGGCGAGTGGCTGAAAGAAGTCATTCCTGGATCTTTTCACAACTTCTGCACCTTTTCATATCCTAACTACAAGTTCAATTTTACCATCAAAGCATTAGGAATGTTGGCCAATAGACTATCTCATCACAAGATCTAAGTATGTCATTGGGCTCTAAACTCTATGCGCGAACTGATCGTCGCCTATCTATAGTCTATTCTAATGAGATCTTATCTGCTTTACATTATACTTGTCTCCAAAACCAGGCTTTCCACCAAGTGAACCAAAAATATCACCGATATAGTTCTCTGGGGCGATACCAGCCTCAAACCTAGTAGACCAGTCGTCTAATATCCCCTCAATAACCTTGAGAGCCGTAAGGTACAGGTTTCGTGTAGACGGGCCCAGGCCTCCCTTGTCTAAGACAAAGGGGAGTTGGTGGGGTTTATCCTCATGTCCACGGTCAAAGTTGGACCCAGATCGAATCAGCAGTATTCGAGAAAAGTCAACCTTTCCTTGAAGTGTTGCATTCAAGAGTCCCATAAGTAGAGCATTGTCTTCCTGAGCTGTCATGGTATAGTCCCCCTGTCCTGAAGTATACACCTTGGTTACTCGGTCCATGGCATCAGATATTCTGTGGCCATGCCAAAACGTATTAGAGGACAGGACATCTCCCTCCAGGACAAATGGCTTTTGTGTCGCTGCATCAAAGACTCCGTTTGGAGAGTTTTTGAACAAAGCACGGTACTCAGCAGCCCTTTCAGAATCTTCAAGCGGCACAGTCTTGGCAATCGAAAGGGCGTAGTCTCTCAGGTTGGTATTCAACTCGAAGACTTCAGAGCCATGGACGATGCCCGGGAACTGGTCGGGCCTGTCTGCCCCCATTGGGATATATCCCGATCCCCATTCCTCGGGAATTTCTCTCGCATCAAACTCAAGTTGAGTATCGACTTGAACGGCGAATTTTGCAAACGCAACAGAGCCAATAGTGGCTCGCCTGGGGTTTACACCAGCGATGCCAGTCAAGATGAAGTATGACTTTGTCAGATCAAAGAGCGGCGACGTTAGAAGTGCACTGATTGACAAAGAGGCATTAATAACTGTTTTGATATTAGTAAAGCTCTTTCAAGTGTCTTTGATGCTCTTACGGGCAGTTCCTACAACCAAGAGTGCTACTTGGCCATTCTCAGTCACATGGATATCCTCGTAACCCCTGGCCAAGCCTGGAACGCGCACTTTGCGCGTGAATTGAAGAGCACTGTCTGGAGAGAGCCAATTTCTCGATTCTTCGTAGAACTACTGCCGGTTAGATGAAGATAGGTCTACAGACCTAGTTCGACTTACCATGGCAATAAGCAGCACTTTGGGTGACAACTTCTCGCCTGCTGGCTGCTGGCCTGGGGATGGAATCTGGATAGTCATCGTTTCTTGGTTGAATGGCAAGTCCACTGGAACGCTTCTCGTCTTCTTCAAAGGTTTTAGAAAGATTCTTGACCAAAAGCTTTGCTACTTGAAGGATAATATGGTCTCATCTTAGCTCAAGTGGGGTCGAAGTGGCGTGATTGGCGAAGCTAAAGAGCGTGTATTTCCGTCTTAATCCGCCAGTCGAAGCTCACGATGTTATTATATCCACCGAGCTGAATGGTAAAAACGAAGGTTATACCACGTCAGCGCCAGTACCAGTAATATAACCCTACAATGATCAGGACAGCCGAGACCCAAGTTGTTGTTCTGATTCTCTTCTCACGTCTCAGGCGCATCTGTTTATCGCGAAACTCTCTTGCCCTCGCAGTAAATTCATCCATCCTCTGCTCATGTAATCGCATGTAAGTACTCTCGAGAATGGCTGCGATTTCTTTGGCCTCATTTTCATGTGCTGCCGTAACCACGGTATCCTCTTTTGACCGCGACATGTTTTTCCTTCTTGGTTGGTTTGCTATGCGATATATTGAGTGATGTTTAGTGTGTGGTTTCTGATGATACGCAAATGTCTTGGCATACGTGATGGCCAGGGCGGGCTTGGGTTGAACGAACAATTCAGGTCAGACAGAGCGCATCGCATCTTATTTTATAGAGCAACAGTAAGAAATAATTGATGAGCTGGCCTTTTAACACCATCATAGTCAGCCTAATATCAAGCCAAGGCAGATAAATATTGGGCAATCAGCCTGAGACGCCACCTGACTTCAGCTTGTGCCACCAGGGAAGAATTCTGATCCATTCTATACGGTATCTTTGAGGAACAAAGAACTTGTAGTCCAATGAGGGGAACAGCGGAAGCAATGCCGCCGTTTGCGGTTCCCTATAACCCCGGTCGATCTTTTCAGGCATAACGCATCAGATCTAAGAACGATCCAAATCTTAGCTGAATTTATTAGTTACAACTTTAGATAACTTTTAGGAAATATGTCGCTTGAGAATGATAGGATATCCGGGTACCCGGGTATCTTATCTTTTAGTGGGCTTCTCAGCCGAACCGAAAGAAACGAAGCACCGGTCGTGTCCGTTGCTACCGGTATTGAGTCACGTTCGGATGAGTCCCAGGAAGGCTAACTATGAAGCATTTCGCTTTTTTCAAGGAGTGAAGGACGGTATTGGGCGAGTCCGAAGTAGACAGGGCGTGATAATTGACATGAAGTGGGGGTTCATACGCCAGCTTAACTCATCAAGCGGGGGTGCAAATAAATGGATAGATTCAACTTCAATTGACGAAATACTTAAAGATAGCACTCAATTCCTCTCTTTTCTTTTCAAAAGTCGTTCTCAAAGTCACCAGTTATAACCATGGCATCAGAACAACTTAACGGGGGTTCCCTCTTCAACGTCAATGGCCTTGTCGCCGTCGTCACGGGCGGAGGTACAGGTTAAGTAATCCGAAAACCGCGCGTCATCAACTGTTGCGACTAACAATTGTACAGGCGTTGGCCTCATGTTCGTCAAAGCCTTGCTCCAAAACGGTGCAGCAAAGGTCTATATCGCCGGTCGAAGAAAGGAAAAGTTGGACCAAGTAGTCAGCTCATTGGGTGACAAGGTCGTTGGAATCCAGTGCGATGTCTCTTCCAAATCTGACCTCCAGAACATGGTGTCTCAGATTGAGAATGAGACGGGATACATCAACCTCTTGGCCTGCAACTCTGGTATTGGCGGGCCTCAAGTCATGCAAATTACTCCCGAGACAAGCCTGGAAGATTGGGCCAAGTCCAACTTTGATACTAACTTTGACGACTATGTCAACACCTTTGCTGTCAATACGGCTGCTGTCTGGTTTACCAGCATGGCTTTCCTTGGGTTGTTGAAGAAGGGTAACGAGAAGGGCAATGTTGAGCAAACCTCACAAATCATTGTTACAAGCTCAATTGCTGCATTTAACAAGAAAGCCCCAGGCGGTTGGGCATATGGACAGTCCAAGGCGGGAGCAGTTCTTGCAGCCAAGCAACTTGCGGTCGCTCTCCCGCAGTGGAATATTCGGTATGTCTCTTCTGCCGATTGGATAACACATGGATCTCTTACTAACAGACCACAGGGCCAACTGTATCGCACCGGGCCGTAAGTGTAAGCCGTTATCTTGTAGAACCACTTCTAATTACATATCGCAGTGTTCCCCAGCGAAATGTCAGAACCAATTGTCAACAAGTACAGTGATGGTGCCATTCCCACATCAATGGTACCACTTGGGAAGATGGGAGATGAGAAGAATATGTCGGGCACGTTTCTATATCTTGCGTCTGCGGCGGGTGCATATTGCAATGGCAGCGTCATTGTGGTTGATGGAGGTCGTTTGAGCAACTTTCCCACCACCAATTAACCGTCCCACATAGCTGCTAAGCTCTAGAAAGACGGAAAAGGTAATTGCCGAGGAGGAGATCTGAGGAATGGTATTGCTCCGATAGGTTCGGAACGCAAGTGCCGTTGGTTGATGTAGGACTTTTGGCGGTCAACGATAGGTGAGGATAGACCTGCTTTGTCAAGACTAGCTGAAACAGATTTGCATAAACATTTCTCTTTCTCTGTGAGTGTGAGTGTGACTGTGTCTTGAGTAGTTCAAGTTGAGATACGATAGATACCTATTGATAGTCCAAGCCACGCGATTGCTGCCTTGAGGGATGCTCTAGCTTTCGTAACCTCAAACACTAGGTACCAACGCCATCTCAGAATCAATTGGCTCGCTGCGGGGGATCGCTGAGGTGAGACTGAGCTGGCGTGCGGGAGGCCACTTTAGTGGGGTCGCTCAGGGCGCTCCGCCACTATAGCTCCCATTGCTGCCTGTAATTCTGCGCTTACATGGAAACCCGAGTGACTCAGCCCGGCAAAGGCAAAAAGCATCTACCAGTAGCTAGCTTCGGATCCGTGATATCGAATGCAGGCACAGAGATGCCAATGCTAGGTAGAGATGGTGCCTCATCCTAGGGTACCTCCCTGATAACGGCTTTCTAGTATAAGAGGTGATACTCATCATCTCATCATCTCATCTCCATCAACCATCATTCATTCCCATTTCACATCATTCACAATGGCGCGCACTTCACAAACAACTAGAGGCAAGCGTGGTGGCCGTCGTTCCAACAACACACGCAACAACAAAGAGAACGACATTGAGTACATGGCTCTCAAGCAAGAGGCTGAGCGTCGAGATCGTATTCTCGCCGACCGACGCCGAACTGCTGCCAAATGGCGACCCAAGATCCCAGAAGTCCGAAAGGTCAACTTTGAGAACTTCAAGAACCGATTCCAGGATGTTGAAGAGCCCGATTATGCCATCGATGTTCTTATGTCGGGTACTGGTACCCAAGCCCAGATCCGTCGCGAGCATGGTCTTCGACGACGAGAGGAACTTGCTCGTTTGAGACAATCTTACCTCTACTATCGAAGCAATGGTATTATCCAGCCACCTCAGCGAAAGGCCGATGCCTACGAAAAGGCTCGACGCGAGAAGGATTGCCAGCCCACAGCCGATTCGGAGATTCAGCGCATTCGAATCCAGTCTCAGCCTATCTTGGGCCACTTGACAGCTCTTATGAACGACACAGAGAAGCGATCGACTCCCCGAACATTTATGCGCCCTTTCAAGACTCTCGTCCACTTCCAGCCCAAGATGAAGGAGATTCTCGCTACACTCGAGGACAAGTGGGCTGACTTTGAGGACCTTGGCAGCGAAAGCTCCGAAGCCGTCGAAGTCGCCGCCGAGGAAGTCGTCGAGGTCGAGAAGAAGGAGGAGGCTGTTGAGGATGGTGATGATGATGATGATGACGCGTCTGTTACCTCTGAAGCTTCCAGCATGCAGTCAGTTGACTCTGATGCCGATGAAGACTACGACAACATGATGGACAGCCCAGAGGCTCTCCGTGACATGCGATGCTATGTTGATTTTGTTGACAAGGAGGTTTTGCCATTGTACCAGCGTTTCGAGGGTTCCACCGCCGATAGAGTCAAGTTCGACGACCTTTGGTCCCTCTTCCGCGTCGGCGACCTCATCTACATGCCCTCATCTGGCGAGACTGGTGGCCGATACCACGAGGTCTGGCGTATCTACAAGGTCCGAAGCCCCGAGCCCGAGACATCCTATCCCACCTCTGCCTGGGACTTTTTCGCAGATGAGCAGCAGATCGATGAGAACTCCAAGTTCAAGATCTCTGCTTACTACATCGATCATGACGGAAACAACTTTGGTGCTGTACGACGAAAGTTTGAGATTGAGTCGTTTATTGGAGAGCGATCAATTGATTCACTCGAGGTCTTCCCCATTCGATACCGTCATGGCTACCAGCAGCTTCTTGGCTCGCTGCAAGACCAAGGCCGCAAGTTCATCAACTACTTGGATGATCGTCACCAGCAGTACAGTGCCTGGACTCTGACCAGAAATCCTCCTGCCAACCGCGTGGAGCCTGATGAGGAGATCCTTGACAACGAGGACTACGAGAAGATGCGACACCCCGAGTTTGTAGAGAGTGATGTGATTGTCGATCTCACAGAGGCCTATCAGAAGATGGGAGACTGGAGACCACGATTCCATCAGCTCACAATCAACAAGTCCTCGCGATGCGAGATCAAGGATGATGAGATGCCAATCCAGCACTGGTTTAATGGCACACGTCAGACATTGGCATACTCACAGAGCGAGATCATCCAGCACTCGGATGGTGTCGAAGCACGTCAGCGAAAGGAAAACCTCTCCGTTGACGCGTTCCTTCGCGCTCGTGCCAAGGGAAACCGAACCTTTGAGACCAACCCCAAGGCCCTTGAGCTCCGAGATGAGGATCTTGTCCTCCTCCCCAAGCGAATGTTCGCATATGCCCTGCGCGAGCGTCGCTTCCTGCCAATTGACCTCAACTTCCTCAAGCCTGTGCGACGAGAGCCCGGTGTGTTTGAGAACCTCCGCATTCAGCGCGACTACAAGGATGTTGTTCGTGGTCTGGTCATGTCTCATTTCCAGAGGAAGCAGCTTGAGCGCAAGTATGCTGATGCCGCAACCGAGGGACCTAGCCAGGATTTGATCCAGGGCAAGGGTCGAGGTCTTGTGGTGCTTCTGCATGGTGTTCCTGGTGTCGGAAAGACTGCTACTGCCGAGGCTGTGGCTATGGAGAACCGCAAGCCTTTGTTCGTTATCACTTGTGGTGATCTTGGTCTTACACCACATGCGGTTGAGTCTTCACTCAAGAACGTCTTCCGTCTTGCTCATCTGTGGGACTGTGTTCTCCTGCTTGACGAGGCTGATGTTTTCCTTTCTCAACGATCCAAGCAGGACATGAAGCGAAATGCTCTTGTCTCAGTCTTCCTCCGAGTCCTTGAGTACTACAACGGTCTTCTCTTCCTGACCACCAACCGAGTCGGCACCATCGACGAGGCCTTCAAGTCTCGTATTCACCTGTCTCTCTACTACCCTCCTCTGGACAAGACTCAGACCCGCGATATCTTCCGCCTCAACATTGGCAAGCTCAAGCAGATCGAGGCCGAGCGCCACCGTATGACCGGCGAGCCCGCCCTCATTATCAAGGAGAACGAGGTCATTGACTTTGCCTCCAAGCACTACGAGGAGTTGGCTCGATCAACTGGATGCTGGAACGGTCGACAGATCCGAAGTGCATTCCAGATCGCCTCCAGTCTTGCCATTCACGACTATGCCAACCAGGCCGAGCTTGCTCGATCTCGTGGACAGAGTCCTCCTGCGGCTCCTGTCCTGGATAGAACTTGGTTCGAGAAGGTCCAAATGTCGACCCAGAGCTTTGATCGACACATGAAGAAGGAGGCTGGTAGCTATGACAATGAGATGCCTCTCCGAAGCACATTCCAGGAGACCAACTTTGACTAAGGGCAAGGATTCTGCAGCTGGGCTGAGAATACGATGATCATGAATGTTTTTATAGGTAGTAGTGCTATTCTTTCGGTATGATGATAGCAATCGCGCCATGACTTTGACGCTGGTTTCCGACCTTTAGCTGAGAGCAATACAATTTTTAATTAGCAAATCTGTTTCCACGGCCATGGTGACATGTCAACCCTTCATGCTCGTGCTTGGCTCCCTTCATCGCGCAAAGAAAGTCACGGTAGACTAACACGACTCAGCAGAGTTTAGGACCTGACACTTAGGTTGACTGAAGAGCGGTTGAGGGAGTTGCACAAGACTTGAAAGGACAGAGGATTGACTGGTGGGTGGAAGCCTAGGCAGGGGAATCACGAGTGGGGAAATGTTTTCTTTATATATATATTAACATTTTTGCACAGCATTGGCAGTCTACTCGCGTCAATAAGACGCAGCGTAATAGTATTTATATGTAAGGTATTTTGATCCCTCACAATGGCTTCCTCCAGGTGACTCCCTGGATGAAACCATCGATCTACCACTCGACTCGCAAGGGCTATGATAGACCCGCTGTAGGAGAGCTGTGCGACCAAGCCGCTTGTCCTGTCATAGTTCGCCAGGCAACGTGAGTCAGTGTCACTTGGCTACGATGCTATGCATCCCTCGTGCTGTCGCTAACTCTTGTCTCCATGGTACAGAGGACATGCACTAGTCCTTGATCGGACCAGGCTTGATGGGCACAGCGGTGCGACGAGGACCGACGGAGGAGCTAGGAGGTCGAGACCTGATATCGAGGTAGTCAGTAGTGGAGGGGATCATGAAGCGACGTGTGCTCGTTTTCGGTGGTCATCTTTCAATGCCAGCGTATTCGATTCGGTCGGTCGCAACGGTGGAACTGTTTCCATTTTCCTGATCCTGTTAGCAACTTTCCATTGTCTATGAGATGTAGCGACGCACCTTGACTGAATGCCTTTCAGTCTAATGGGATGGGCTCAGTCATTCGATAGACACGTTCTGAGGTGATCAAGAACTTTGTCTTTGGTTTTATTCACCAAGGCATCCTCTCCTTGGCCATCTCTGATCTGATCAACCATGTGCCTCAACTCATCGATGTCGTCCTTTAATTCTGACACTCTCCCATCCACCTTGTCGATATCCTCTTTCAATTCCAACATTTCTCCACCAATTTCGTCCCCCAGCTCGATATTTTTGTTATCAGTCGTAGTCTCTAATGCTCCGAGCTCTTCTTTAATGTCCTTTTGGTTCTTCTCGTAGGCTGCGAGTCGCTCTTGGAGATCATCTACTACCCTCTTGAGGCCTTCATTCTCTATTTCCAAGGCTCTCATCCGTTCTGCATCGCGTTTCTGCATCATCTGGAGTTGAGCCCAGATCAAGGCGATATCCTCATCACGCTCCTCTCGCGAATCCTTTCGGGGTCGCTTTCTATCGTAGATGGGAGCACTGGGTGGAGGAGGCTCAACTTGATCGTAGGATGGCGGCGCGAGGTGTGTAGGATGGTCGGGAAGAGTGATAACCTTGGCTCCTGTACCGCCATACAAGCTATCAATATCGTCACAGCATTGGGGCACAAGGCCCTGGCTGATGGCGTCGCTGATAGAGGAAAGCTGGACTTTGGAAAGTACAAGAGCCTCGATATAGACACAAAATGAGGTGACATTTGTCAGCTGCCGAATAGCGTCCAAGACAATCCCTGACTGAGCTCGGAGCGGATATAAAGGTTCGTGGGTGTCTGAGGGAAGAAGGATTTTGAGGCGCTGATTGAGGTGAAAGTTGAGACAGAGAGCAGTCGAGGTAAACTTCTCAAGTGCAGCTTGAGGGATTGTTGTACTCGAGAGGAAGTCGAAAGAGGCGATGGAAGAAGGAGGGATCCGGAGGAGAAGGGACGAGGAGGTCTTGATGCCCTTGAGTTTGATTGGGATGCTCAGCTCGAAGAAGGCACAGTTTGTATCAAAGCGAGTGGTGAGGGTAATGTTCTTGATCTGAGGGTCGGGCTCGGCCAAGGAACAAGTCGAGTTGTTCCATTGCCACGCGATTACAGCGGGAGCGGTCTTGCGAATGTCAAGACTTGGCGAAGTCGACATGCTTGCATTTGGATCCTATCAGTCAGCAACATCAACCAAAATACGTACCTTGGAGCTCAAGAGGACACGACCCAGCCAAGCCAGAATCAGCTTTGCTGCCAAGAAACTTGCTTGATCTCCAGAACTAAGCTGCAAGACCAACCAAGCGTCTTGTACAGTCTCCGAAGAGACCAACAGACTTTACCAGCAAGTCAGCTTCGCTGCCAGGCAACCTGCTGAGCTCCAGAACTAAGCTGCAAACTCAACAAGTCCCTTCTACCGTCCCCGATCGTTCCAGCAAAGGAGGCAACGCGCTCGTTTGAAGGGTGCGACTCGGAATTTTACATGGACTATAGCGCGATTCACCGACTCTCCTGGGGGCGTTTCTTTGAGGGCAGGCGGGCGGTCGACTAGGCTCGTCGAAAGGGCAAGAATGCGAGAAATATTCAGAGTAGGTGTCACTAGTCGGAGACTTGGCGCTGATAAGCCTCATCGAGTTGAGGTTGATGCTGAGGTGATGCCATCGCGAAGGGAAGAAACGAATGTCGTGAAGTGGATCGATTGCGCAGCATGCATGTCAAAATGAACTTAACCGGAAAGGAAAGGAGGTTGGCGGTAAATGGTTATCCCGAAAGACGTAGCGAATCAAAACTACTTCTCATTTGGCCAATTATGTGCTTACTATGTCTCCACTATATCACAATCGATAGTACGATAAGATAGAGCTGTACAGCCAATTACAGAGCTTTACAGGTTCAATGGTGGGTCTCAGAGACGTCATCGCGTCTTCGCCGAGAATGTGGCATCCTGAACACTTTATCTCCTCCCTCCGGCGTGCGTGGGTGAACGAAGGGTATTTTGTTCTTGAACATGCTCATCGCTTAAGATTTCAGTCTAGAGTTATAATTCGTTGTTGTACTCCGTAGTCCGGGTCGAACTTGTCGCATCAGCGGCGAGAGTTGAGAGATTTAGGCTAAGCTTAATATTATACGTAGATGGCATGGACTCGCTTAATCAATCTGGGAATAAGCATACCCTTGCTTATTATCCCCGATTGATAACGCATTGCCATCCAAATCAAGGGCGGCTTTGATGCGCGAGTGGCCGATCCTGGTCGATAGTTAAAGAATTGGATCTCAGGGTCCTGACAAGACGCAAAACATTGCGCCAAGAAGGCAATTAATACTTAACGTGTTTAGTTTATACGATGTAGTGGATCTTTCTATGTTGGTAATGCTTTGATAAAAGTTTTGTCAGGTCATGTTGCAAATTTTTATGTGAACGCCGCGTAGTCAGACTCGGCAAATGTGCCGAATTACGAGACTAGTGCTTCTTGGTCGGATATAAACTGCAACGTCGACAGTCATTAATGTAACATTTTACCGCAGGGACATGTCTGGTAGACCTTCATTTACATATAGTATAAGATGAAAAAAGAAACAAAACTAAAATCGTAAGTCTAAGAAACTCCTCAGTTATCGACACAAAGTCGCTGTAGAATGTAGATCAACAGCTTCACCCGCGTGCCCAGACTCTAAGTGCCAAGATATGCCGTGATATCTCGGTATACGGCACCAAAAGAGCCACAGAATTGACTCGCGTGCCAACATGGTCAATTCTCGCAGTGGAGTCCCCGCCAAGGTCCCCGAACCGACTTTGCCGTGTCATGGCTTGGCGGATCTGATATAAGATAATCAAATCAATCACTCGGCAATCAGATGCATCTTATCTGATCCTGATCCTGTGGTGTGCGATTATCTCGATTATCTTGATCATCTATCAAGCTCAACATGAGTGCCACTGCTGAGAAGGACCAGCCTGTGTCTGAGGTGGCTTCTCCTGGTGATGGTCTAGCTCGACCTGAAACCTCTTCAGGTACATAATGAATCTCGAGTTCGATCAAGTCTTTATACTGATTATGTCCAAGGGGAGTCTGTCGAGGAAGTTCTGTCTGCTGCCGGTGTAGGCTTCAAGCCTGATGATCCAACTCTACCATGCCTCACCCTTCGCATGTGGATAATTGGTATTGGTTTCTGTCTCGTCGGTAGCGGAGTGAATACGCTCTATACATTGAGATTCCCGTCGATCAGCCTGTCACAGTCTGCCATTCAGTTCCTAGCATACCCAATAGGCAAAGCGTGGGAATATGCTCTCCCTGACTGGGGCTTCACCTTGTTCGGCACGAGACATAGTCTCAACCCAGGGCCATACAACCACAAGGTAACTGGTTCAAAAGCTGCGCAACAGTCATTCACTAACAGATTTTGATCACAGGAGAATATGCTCATCTACATCTTGGCGAACCTTAGCTTCCTTACCAGACTGAGCGCCGATGTCCTTACCGAGCAGCGTGTCTTTTATGGCCTCAAGGCAGGTTGGGGTTTCGAGATTCTGGCAACCTTGACATCGATCTTGTTCGGCTTCGCTCTAGCAGGTCTGACTCGATCGCTCGTTGTCGAACCAAAAAGCCTCGTTTGGCCCGGAGTACTTGGCAACACAGCTCTCAACGCAGCCTTGCATACACCTCGCAAGACAATGATCGCTGGGTATGTAGACTGTCTTCTTTCCTATTCAAGGAGACTGATGTTGACAACTTTCCAGAAACATGTCTCGTTATCACTTTTTTATCATTGCCTTCTTCGCCTCGTTCTGCTGGTATTGGTTCCCTGACTTCATCTTCCCTGCCTTGGGCTACTTTACTTGGATTTGTTGGATTGCACCAAAGAACCCTGTCGTCAACCAAGTATTCGGTATGAAGAGTGGAATTGGCTTATTGCCTTTCACTTTCGACTGTACGTGATAAGAATCTATGTTGACCACCACCATGGCTAACATTATTATAGGGAGTCAAATCGCTTACATCGGATCGCCCCTTGTCGTCCCTGTATGGGCTATTCTGAACGTGTTGGCATCCCTTATTTTCTGGATCTACATTGTCAGCCCTGCCCTTTACTACTCGAACACTTGGTTCACAGCATATCTTCCGCTGCAGAGCAACTCTATCTTCGACAATGCTGGTCAAGTGTTCAACGTTTCGAGGGTGGTCAACAAGAAGGACGGTTTCACTTTCGATCAGGACTTGTATAAGCAGTACTCTGATGTGAGTTCATCTCCACTACTCATTCGACAAGACTAACGACTCCCCAGATCTACCTCCCCGTCACATACGCCCTCAACACATTCGGCCTTTCCTTTGCCACCATCTCATCTCTTTTTGTCTGGCTGTTCCTTGAGAAGCGACAGGAATTATACAAAACATTCCGTGATGCATGCCAGTCATTCAGAGTAAAGAAGACCTCCACTCGTGACAAGCTACAGCCTGAGTATGATGCTGTTCCGATGTGGTGGTACATGATCGCAGCTCTTGTGTCGCTGGGTATTGGAATCTTCACATACGAATTCTATCCCGTTCAGCTTCGCTGGTATGGAGTGATCTTTGGAATGGTAGTATCTTCAGTCTTTTTCATTCCTGTACGTGCCCCAAATTTAGTATCAAAGCTCCTACTGATATCGAAAGCTCGCCTGGGTATATGCCACCAGCAACATCAAAATCCAGATTGATATCTTCTGCCGAATTATCGCTGGTTATGTCTGGGAGGGCGAGGTCTTGGCCAACATCTGGTTCTTCAACGTGGGCTATATCTCAGGCATTAAGGGACTTGCTTTCTCCCAAGATTTGAAACTTGGTATCTACTGCGGCGTAAGTGGATTTTCCGGAAACCTTGAACGTCTTCTAACAGTCCTAGATCCCCCCAAGAAGTCTCTTCTTGGTACAAGTGGTTGGTCTCATTATCGGAACCCTTGGCCAAGTTTCAGTCCTGAATTGGGCTCTGGGCCATATTCCCAATGTTTGCAATGCTAAAACTGCCCCCAATGGCTTTACGTGCCCATTCTCACGAACCCACTTCAACACAAGCATGGTCTGGGGCGCTCTCGGGCCCAGACGTTTCTTCGAGGAAGGTGCTCTATACAGATCCCTACTATGGTTCTTCTTAGTCGGTGCAGTTCTTCCGATCGTTGTTTACTTGCTTAGGACAAAGGCATTCCCTCATGTGAATTGGCTGAAGAAGATTCACGTGCCGCTGTTCCTGGGCGGCTTGAACTTTATTCCGCCTGCATCAGGTGTCAACTATGGCAGCTGGGCATTGTTTGGTCTTTTGTTTGGAGTCCTCATCAAGAAGCGCAAAGCAAGTTGGTGGCAGAGATTTAACTTTGTCTTCAGCTCCGCTCTGGATTGCTCAGTAGCTATCGCTGGCATCGTCATCTTCTTCGCCATATTCTATACTGGCGCTGCGGATAACTTCAGTTGGTGGGGTACCAACGTGTATAAGGTTAGTAACGAGGTTTAGTGAGATGTGCTGCAAACTAACGATTCCTAGGACACATGTGACTGGAACAGTTGTCCGTATAAGCCTTTGGCAAAGGGGGAGACGTTTGGACCTTAATTGAAACACTGGAAAAAGCAATATCAGCCGTTGCTTTGTGCTTGTGTTGCAGTTGGACCTGTGTCCCTGTAACCTTGTGACGCGCTCAAGCACTTTTGTAAAATAGGGATCAGACAAGCTAATACTGAATAAGGTTTGGATACAACATCGGCAAAAGTTAAGCTTCCTTGTAGAAATAGCCAAGCCACATCCTTCGGGGGTTTTTCCTTCTTGCTAGTAGAATTACAAGGAAAAGGTGCAGAAATTCTCATGCAGGAGGGAAATAACGTCTGATGATCAAGTTCGATGCGGGGAAAGAAACGGATATAGCATGATGATCCGCTCAAGCATTTGTTTGTTGCTGATGATGTAGACGTCATAACAAGGTTAACGTGGTATGCGGGGAAACATGGGTATGGATGGACGAAAGGCATGAATCGCAATACAAAAGACTCATTCTTCCCTCAATGCAAAGTTGACTGACAAGAACTCTCACCTGTAAAGGCTGAAATCATGTTCTGGACAAAGATTGCCTCCTTTGCGGGGCTCTGCTCTCTTATCATTGATACAGCTTCTGCCCAAACAAAGTACAAGGTTCAGACACCTCCACTCGACACTGACTGGACTTACAAGGTTGGCACTAACCCCTGGCCTGAACATCCGCGACCGCAGCTCAAGCGCGACGCTTGGAAGAGCCTTAACGGAATCTGGACATGGAGAGGAGACGGTGATTTAAACAGTCCTCCCAAAGAAGGGCCTTTGGATCGCGAGGTTCTGGTTCCAGCCTGTATTGAGAGCGCTTTGTCGGGACTGCAGATTCTTGACCAGCGAGAGTTCTGGTACCAGAGGTCCTTCGAAGTTTCCGACGACTGGAAGGATAAGACTATTTTGCTTCACTTTGAAGCTGTCGACTACAACTCAACTGTGTTTGTCAACGGGGAAGAAAAGACGACACATATTGGTGGCTACGATCGATTCACTATCGATGTGACCAAAGAAGTCAAGTTTGGAGAGTCAAACGAACTGTAAGCCATCAGAAATTACATCAGTGGGACCTATCTTCTAACATCTATATAGACTTGTCTTTGTCAACGACCCGACAGACAATCAGGTTATCCCTATTGGCAAACAGACTCTGCGACCCAGTCACATTTTCTACCGCTCATGCTCGGGCATCTGGCAGCAAGTCTGGCTTGAGGCCGTCCCCAAGGATTACATCACCGATCTGGATCTCACCGCCGGTGCTAACGGTAAAGGTAAGCCAGTTCACATCACGTAATAACACAGAGGATAAGCTAAATATTTCCCTAGTTACTGTTAACGTCAAGACTTCTGAAAAGTCTGGCAAGTCCGCCAAGGTTGAGATCGAAGGAAGCGATGGTAAGAGCCTCGCAACTCATGAAGGATCAACAGATGAAGAATTCACTTTCACCGCCAAGTCGCCCAAGCTGTGGTGGCCTGACTCACCAACGCTTTACAACATCACCGTGACACTTGACAGTGGGGATGAGGTGCACAGTTACACTGGATTCAGAACCATATCCAAAGGCAAAGTTGAGAATGTCACACGACCTCTTCTCAACGGTGAGTTTGTGTTCCAATTTGGCACTCTTGATCAGGGATTCTGGCCTGATGGCTTGTACACACCGCCAAACAGAGAGGCCATGGTCTCTGATTTGAAGATGCTCAAGAAGTTTGGCTTCAACATGGTTCGCAAACATGTTAGTACATCCTTATGACTGCCATGACTTTCTTACTGACTTTTGAAGATCAAATATGAACCCCATCTCTTCTATCAAGCTTGCGACGAGCTTGGTCTCCTAGTATTCCAAGATATGCCCAGTCTCCCAGCAGATGGCCAGCGCAAACCCAACGACGCGCAGCAAGCCGAATTTCAACGCCAACTAGAAATCTTGGTCAACCAGCACAAGAACTATCCATCCATTGTTACTTGGGTAAGTAAAGCAACTGCATATATACGTTACTATGATTACTTACCAAGATAGATCATTTACAACGAAGGTTGGGGCCAACGGGATGGATCGCCTGAGAAGGACTTGACGGAGATAGTGCGCAAACTTGACGATTCAAGACTTGTTAACTCTGTCAGTGGATGGAACGATCACGGATTCGGTGACTTCCACGTAAGCAAATGTCTGATCAAGCACAAGAATTATACTTACGTCTCTAGGACAACCATAACTATGCCGAGCCTCAGTGTGGTACACCATTCTATTCTCTTCCCAAGACGCCGTATGATCCTGAGCGTATTGGTATCGCTGGTGAATATGGCGGTATTGGCCACAACGTCTCCATCGATCAGTAAGTTAATATCTGCCTATCCAGATTCAGCGCTGACAGCTTTTTCCAGTCTTTGGAATGTCAAGCAAGCTATCGACAGCATCGCAGAGACATATGAGATCAACAAGGATCTTGATTCATACAACTACCGGTCTGGTGTCTTGTTCCGAGATATTCGTGAGCAAACTCAGCGCTTCGCTTGCAGTGGTGCCGTATATACCCAGACAAGCGATGTCGAGGGTGAAGTGAACGGTTTGATTACGTATGATCGTCGATTTGTTCGACCAGATGTTGCGAAGTGGCAGAGTGAGATTGCCAGCATTTACAAGGCAGCTGCTTCTAGAGGTGGCCGCGAGTCGGATGACAAGGGGCAGGCTGGGGCATTACTTGACCTGTAGGTCTCGAAGATAGACTATTTAGTTCTAACCTCTATACTTCCCAAGTCCTACTCTCCGGATTATCTGACTGGCTATTGACCTGTGTCATGACATGTTACAAACAACTAATGACAATGATTGGGCCCAACTCACTCACAAGATCTTTTATGTGGTCAGCACGTCTGTATTCCACAGTTGATATGATTCAAACAAATTGAATAAAAGCATATGAAGTCATTTATACTTTAGAAGTCACGGGATCCGACAGTGGAGTATTGACCAGCATCCCCACGTCTGCCTGCTGGCATACGTACGTCACCCACTCCAAACCTTCACATTCACTCTACCCAAAGACAAAGACAAAGCGTGAATTCAAGCGTAGTAAACATTCCAAGACTCGTATTTAAAGCGAATTCATCATGTCATCTGACGGTTATAACGAAAAGGCAGCAGAAAACGAAGGGCGTCAAACGGCTGGTGGGTAGAACTCTGAATCCTGACGACGGCATCGCTGATATTCATACAGCTTCCAAACCAGAAGCTGACGATGACTGGCAAATCATAACAAAAGAAGAATTCCAGCCCGATGAGAAGCAGGGAAGTGTGGAACAAAGCGGTGAGAAAGTAATCGAAGAGCCTGAGAAGGAAAAGAGTGCGGCTGAGGAGAAGAAGGCAAAAGCACAAGCGAAATGGAAGAATTCGGGACATCAACAGAAAGGCGGCGTCTATCCCCATAGGATTGTTCGAATTCCGAGCTACTCAGAGTTCACCGGGAACTGGTAATGTTGCTTTTGTTGGGTCTTCTTGTGACTATCAAGTCATCTGGATCGTTATCAAATGGCCCAATAATGTTCTGATTTCTTATCAGAGGTGTATTTAAGACTAGCTCTGGAAATGAAAACCATATGAAGCATGTGAATGGGAGCTGACAAGTCAGTACCAAGTGTTTGGTGTTTCCGGTATATCCGTCGTATCGAAAAAGAATGTAGAGTCAGCTGCGAAAGGTTCCTTCTGGCTTGATCTAATTTGAATAACTGCTGGGGAGCTTCTATCCTGTGGCCATTTCAGTATGCTCCTTGGATACTATAACTCAGGAGGCTGATATAACATCCGGGGTTATCAGATACGCAATGTGATGCAGTAACGAGCGTGTTGCTTATGCAGGCCAGCAAAAGACACCTTGAACAGTGTAGTCTAAGGCCACATATAATTTCAGCTGCATTATAAACATGAAATGACACTATTCACTCACTTTATGCCAGGTCACAATGGTATTGTCACGAATGAAGTCTTGGGGGAATATGATTGCTTGAAATATGATATGTTCAATAACTATATACTATCTTATTATTATTTGCACAAGATTACTCGTGGTCAACGGCCTTAGGCTCAATGCCGTTGTGTGTAAGAGCTGGCTCATCTCTATCCAAGTCATACATGGCCTCTTCTTGAGCATCGTAGTGGCGGAACAGCACGTAGAAGACGCAGCCAGTAACGAATGAAGAGATACCAACACCGACGTAGAGCCAGAGGAAATCGGGGTCCTTGGCGCGAGAAACAAGAGCCTCGGCGATGGCGGATCCGAAAGCGTTGGTGAAGAGGTAGATGGACTGAACGAAAGACTTCATGGTAGGGGGAGCTTTGGTATAAGCATACTCGAGACCAGTGACAGAGATGAAAATCTCGGAAATACCGATGAAGATGTAAGCGGGTGTCTGAATGGCAATGTGGACGTGGTTGGGAAGCGTCTTTTCACCATCCATACCAGCAGGGCAGGCACCAGGCTTGTCGTAACAAGGACCAGCATTGTAGATGAGATGCTGGACAATAGCAGCATAGGCGAGACAGAGAGCAGCAAACCAGAAGCCGATGGTGATTCGGGCAATAGGTCGAAGCTCAATACCGGCGCGTCTCAGGATAGGATACAAGACCTTCTCGATGAGGGGGGTGAAGACCAAGATAGAGATGGGATCGAAGTTCTGCATGAAATCGTTGGGCATTCCCTTGCCCTCCATCTGACCGGCCTGGGTGACGAAGTTGGTGGAGAATTGACCGTAGCAGACCCAGAAGATGGGGTAGAAGACGAAGACCTTGCAAGCACGCAGAGCACGCTTGAGCTCGTCAACGAAGTGGTCGTTCCAGGGGACAGACTTGGTCTTTCCGTTAGCCTCGCGCCATGAGGGCTTGGCAGCATCGGTGTTGCGGGCAGCGATCATCATACCGAGAGCCTTGAAGGCATCAGTGATGACTGAGCCCTGAGGAGGACGGTTGACGAAGGTCTTGCGTCGGAGGACAAGAGTAAGGATACCGACGTTGAACATGATGAAACACATGAGGTAAGCAGTCCAGAATCCCTTGTACTTCTCCATGAAGGGGGTAGCCATCAGCGAAAGGGCACCAACGTTGATGCACCAATAGAAGATCATGTAGATTCGCTGGTAGGTGATTGCAGGGTCGATAACAACTCGCTCTCCGGTCTTTTCAGTCCTGATAGCCATTCTACGTCGCTGGTACTGATCGGCAATAAGGGGTGCAATGTTGGACTTGATACCACCGGTTCCGAGACCAATGATGATGATGGCAACGATGTATCCAGGCTTTCCAGCACCATGTTCCATAGCAATAGGGAGAGCAGTAGTCCAGAGAATGATGAGACCGACCCAGTAGAAACTGCAAAAGACCAAGATGGTCTTGTACTTTCCGAGGTACTGATCAGCGATGATGGCACCGAGAATAGGTGTCACGTAGCAGAACCATTGGAAGAAGAGGTTGAGACCAGTGGCAGCCTGGTGGCCCATACCGAGACCCTTGGCACCATCGGCACCATTTGGGCTGTTGGAGATGTAGTTCTGGAAAAGACCCTGAGCACCATAGTAGGCGAATCGTTCTGTCAACTCGACGACGGCGATGAGGAAGGCTGAGGCGGGAAGGTTTTCTCCTACACGTCGTAGTGTAGCCTTCTCATGGTCATTGGGTTCCTCGCCATCGGGAGTAGTACCAAACTCAGGGTCAGAGACGTATTGGTGCTTCTCGAGGGACTTCTTCTCATCAATAGAAGGGGCAATGTAGCCACCAGCGAGATCAGTCTTCTTCTCACCGGCAGGTGCGCGCTCACCCAACTCCTCGTGGAGCCTGCGCAAAAGTAATCAGATTAGCAAGGGTTATAATTTAAGGTTGAATTGAGTTTGGTGACATACTCGGCGGCCAAATCCTCGTGGTTCTGAGCCATGTTACTTTTGATGTGAGAGAAAAACTTTTCAATGTCACAAGAGCAACAAGGGAGGAAGAAATAAACGTGAGGAGGTGAAAGGATGAGAGTAATGGAAATGTGAAAGTCTGGAGACGTTTAATAAATATTCTGTCATGGAAATGTACGAATGGAGAAACAAGGACTTAGGCCGACGCCACAAGCTGTCACACTCCGATATGCTCCATTACACCCCATCCGAGGCAAAAAGAAGCCATGCCCGTTGTTGTAAAACATCCGATACTACAAAGCAAAGGAACCTTTGGCCGGAGCTTGTTTAAACGGCCCGGATATGGAGACACGGAGTGACCTGACCAATCAGACACCAGTCAGAGGACCTTCTGTACAATTTCGAGAACATCAGACATAGCTAAAAATGCCGAAGATCCGACTCGTACGAGTAACCGTGACATCCACTGTGGAGGCTCCCTATCAAAAGCACCCCACAACTGAACTGCATAACAGCCGAGTCTAGTGGCGCGAGAGGGAATTGTCCGGACACAGACTACAGACTACAGTCAATTATCGCGACTTCGCTCTCCGGACACGGCGAATTTATTGACTATGACTCTTTTACTCTTTTATATCGGACATTCAATCACCTTATCCTTATCTTTGACCCAAGGCCAAGAAATTATCTTGTGTTTACTCGTGCCATGCCTTAGGTAATGTCAAATAAATGCATCTCCTGTACATTTTATCTTTGCCAATCAATTAAAGATCGGCATGCATTTGTATCAAATCGTTACCAAAACCAGTAAAGTCTAATTTCTACAAAACAGCCAACGAATAAAAAGTTCCGCGATCAAGCCCTCTCTCTCATCTTCCCAAGCGCATGGTAACGTTCCAGTTACTTTAGGCGGTTAGTCAGTTAGTTGCCCGCCACTAAACACACAGGCCTATGCACACTGATGTAGACCCTGAACCCACTCTCTCTAGGTCAACCCACGCATCATCACAATCTCCTACGTAAAGGGCGTTCCGGTAATGACGGTTATCGTATCTATCCCTTCTCAGGAACAACAAGCTTGTCGACTCAAGTGGAAGGTCATTACTCAATCAGAATCACTCCCCGCAATTCAGGCAAAAGGTTATCTCATTCAAGCAGACCAAACAGAGCAAAGCAAATGGTCATATGACGTGTTTTACTCTGGTAAAACGTGAGCCCACGCCCTGTAAAGGAAACTGGTCGAGTAAATAGGGTTATCTCTGTGTGTCAGCTGCTAGCCAGCTTCTAGATACGGAATGATATGCTTATCTTGTTAGCTTGAGCGATTGGTTGATTCGCCTGAAGGATGATCTTCAAAAGTTCGTCAAAAAACAATCACAATCAATCGCGATTGTGAGGCGACATGCGACGCTCTCTTATCTCCGGTCATTCCCAAGGCCAAGCCGGCAGCTACCGCTATTATTGCCTTGGCTGCGTTGGCCGCTTGGCAAAATTTTCTCTTCTCAGCGGCAACTTATTGAAGCCGCATTGGCCGCATTTCACTACCGATCGCCTCTCCCGATGGTGTTTTATTAATTATTTGCCATCCAAACTTGTAACGTTGAATGTCCGTGGACACTCGAGTCATCACCCTTACATTGCATTACCTAAAATCTATCAATGTTACCGCTTATCTCCTAACCCCATTCTCTCATTCTCCATTCCTGCCTGTCAACCAACGCACCCCGTATTCTCATTTCTCCATCTCCACGTCCTTTTGTAATGTGAGACTAATGCAGGCTGCACCACCTGGGGTAACGATTCACTTGGGATGAGAATCAAGGAACGGCGGCAACCCATGCTAGTCACTGCATAAAGCCAATCAAACCTCTTGTAGGACCTGTGATGCCGGATTTCCGTCTTTACTTGGTTCTGGGGTTGTGATTAGGGGCAGTTCAGCTAGCATTAAATAGCTTCCAATTTTGGATGTTGAACAAAGAGCCTCAACGAGCCTTCAAAACCCGCTTGTTTCCTGCGACCGAGCTGCCGAGGTTGGAAAAGACTTTGGGAGTGTGAGATTATAGAGGACGGGATCTAAATTTTAGACGACTCGGGCCTTGAGGCCCCTGACTGATGCTGACGAATATTCTATTTCGTATTCAGATTGCTCTTTAGGGTAGGATACAGCGCGTCAGATACAGTCAGCAATATGCGGCGCTGCTGGTTACGAGAACTCTCCTCGAGCAATTTGCAGTAATTCCATTTTATTATAGTCATTTCACACTTGATGTTACTGTCATCCATTTCTCGGATGTACCCAAATGGTATTTTCTGGATTTACGATAACTTTGGTGGAGGCTGGCGATGGCGCTGGCGCAGGTGCAACCACCTGTAGGTGCTCGGACAGTGAGACATACGATGTTCATCATATCACCATCACTCGCGCTCTCCGATCCAAAGTCAGAACACCGTATCACGGAAAGTTTCCGTTGATCATAACATTGGAAAAACACTGTCAACTGACAATTCAACTGACAATTCTCGAACTATTGACCATCACAAGCGCGATCAAGGGAGACCCAACACCTCTTTCAGCACCCCAAGCGCTCCAAAAAGCTGATTGTCATGATGTCTTCTCGCCACGACCTGCAAATTGACCGGCGCACCCACAAAGTCACCCTCATCCCACAACTTCTTAATATGCAGACACGTATCGCTTAGCGGCACGTAGCCTGGGTCGTATGCTTCCCCAGATTCAGCCCTAATTGGCGTGGGAATCACCGCCCCAGGATAGTCCACAAGGTTGTACAGAGAGGTGTATGTCCAGTACAAGGCCGTGTCGTGTGCGCACGCTGGACCAACGAACGACGGCCCGATAATGACATCCACATCTTGGTCCCTCCAGCTTTTCGCGAACGAGAGGCGAAAGTCGTCTCTCTGTTTGTGGAGGAGTGTGAGATCTACAGAGGTGTGCATGCCAAAAGGTTCTGCGTCTCTGTAGATCCATTCTGTGAGGGGATGAAGGGGTTCCCCAGATGAACTGATCCCGTTTTTGGTCAATTGACCGCCGTCAGGCCAGTAAAGTCTTTGTACTTGTTTCCATCCTCCTTCAGCACCAGAGACTCTGAAGACTTTTACATCGACAAGATTACTGGCGAATAACTTGCTGAATGCCCAAGACACAGCTCTCTTGACTGGTGGCTGAGGTTCGATGAAGCCATCGTTACTGACGATGCCCACTTTCAGGCGCCGATCGAACCATGTCCCAAGACCAGTCCACGGAATGGGCAATACACTAGGATCCGGCAAATGAGGCACTCCAGAGAGAACACATCTCATGAAGAGGTCCATATCTCTCAAAGAGCGACACATCGGTCCTGTTGACAGAGGTACACTCAACACAGCTGGCGGCGGCGGACCTTTGATGTAGCCTCGAGTCGGCAATGTGTTTGACGTGGCTTTGAAGCCATATATGCCACAGAACGCAGATGGTCCCCGAATACTCCCGCCGATATCAGTTCCAATCCCAAGCACCGAACCCTTCATGGCGATCAACGCGGCTTCACCGCCTGTTGAACCTCCAGCGGAGAGACCAATGTTGAACGGATTCAACACTCTTCCCCAATGGGAATCGGATTCGAGATGCATCAGAGACTGCGGCTGGTTTGTCTTGCAGTAGACAATAGCGCCCTGACTGCGCAGGATTGCCACGATATCGGCGTCTTGCTCATCGTCGCTGATGCTGACGAAGCAACCTTGAGAGGAAGACATGCCCTTAACTTGGATGTGTTCCTTTATGCTAATAGGTAAACCGTGAAGAGGACCGACGGGTCTCCCGTACGTGTCGAAATAGGCGTCTAGTTTCTGAGCTTGGTCAAGGGCTTCTTCCATGAACCACTGCGTCAGACAGCATGTCAATTGGTGCGCAATGATGGAGCGCTTGCAGAATGCCCGTGCCACAGCGACTGAAGTGTACTTGCGACTTGCAATGGCTTCGACAAGGCTGACGGCATCATGCTCTTCAGTAATGGCGAGTTCTTCAGCTGACAAGATCCCACAGGTGGAAGGTATCATTGAGACATCGCTCGGTGGATTTTGTATAACCTCTAAGGGAAGTCGAAGTTCTTGAGGAACCTTTGCTGCAAAGGCTTCAAGCAGTACAGCTCTTTTCGCCTCAAATTCGGGGGTACCGCGAGGGACAGGCTTCACTTGCACAACATGAAGACCCGGGAGCATGTCTCCTGTCACCATCGTTCTAGACTCTGGGGATTCCGAGTCCTGGATGGCAACGCTTGAAGAGTCTTTGGATGACCCTGAGTGGGGGACTGAGGAAGAAGAGGCAAGACTCAGGTTTAACGATACAACCGCGTTCGTGTAACAGGAGACCTTTCAGTACAGCATGGCGCGAAAGAACATGGAGATGGTGGTGCCATTGCATCCATCCATATGATATATATTTTCTTGGCCTTCGCGTTCTCGAACCTCGCGCGCTCAAACTGGACTTGACGAGCGTCGGTCTGTTTGCGATTAATGCCATCCAACAACTACGCCAAAGCTCGAGTCCCAAGTTAAGCGCGACCCTGAATCTACGGTCGCCAAGAAATCGCAAGCTTGTTATTGGTTCATGATAATTTCCAATGTCGCTCTATCGATTGTCTTAACTTTATGTTGGTGGTGCGAACACTGAATTCTCAATCCAGCCATGCTCTTCACTAGTGTGACCACTCTAAGCAACCCAATCTCTCGCAAACAGCATCGGAGAACGCATTGTTCACCCTCAGCCGCAGAAGAAGGCTGGGACTGACTGTCGAATGTTTCATGTGACCATTCAGGATAATCTGTGCAACGCCCACCAACTTGTCCTCGCTTCATGGAACAATACTTAGCGGCGTTCCATTGTTCTTCTAGCCTGAACCACCAACGCCAGAAGCTATCATTACGCCCAACACGCGTAATGAAGCTTCAGAAAGTGCGCAAATTGCCTCGTGCTTCAAATGTTGCCACTACATTGAAGGTCACAAAGTCGCTAGACACGATGCATATAAGACGTTACACGGATCCATGTGCAACAAAGGCGATTGAGTCTTGAGCAACATCGATTCTCACAAGCTGTTTCTGCTTAAGCATCGGTTCAATAATGTCTGGAACAGAGTCAATTCCTGGGACGATCCATCTTGTGGACGTTCAGCGAAACCTCAGAGTGCGCCATGCTGGTGGAGGTGAAGGCGACATCGTGCTCGACCCGGCACCAAGTGATGATCCCAATGATCCTCTCAATTGGATGCCTCGACGTAAATTAATCGCTTTGGTCTGTCAAAACTTGTAAGTATTGTCGCGATGTACAGATGTGTAGTGGTATGCTGACCGCGAAAGGTACACCTGGTTCACAGGCATGTCTGTCGCGACAGTTTACTCAGTTCTTGTACCTCTTGCACAACAGAGCAAGGTCTCGATCACTACACTGAATGAGGGAACGGGCTACATGTACCTGCTTCTGGGTTGGGGCTTGTTGTTTTGGCAGCCCTTCTCGCTGCGATATGGCAAGCGACTGACCTACCTCATCTCAATCTTGGGAGCCATTGTAAGTCATGAACTTGGAGATAAGCGACGAACAATTGCTGATTGATGCACTCAGGGTACAAGTATTTGGAGGTAACAACTTTAGCGTCTCGACGAGTACTTTTGAGCTTGGCTAACAACTTCACAGTGCATACGTCTCAAGCAACGGAGAATGGATCGCCAAATGCATCATCCAAGGCTTCTTCATCGCACCCATCGAAGCCCTTCCCGAGATTTCCATCACTGACATCGTAAGTAATCTAATCGGAGTGACTGACAACGTGCGACTCACTACATTGTAGTACTTCACGCATCAGCGCGGCACCTATATGGGCATATATGCCCTCGCCCTCGCTGGCAGCAACTACTTCGCGCCTGTCATTTGCGGCTTCATTGCCGAGTACCAAGGCTGGCAATGGGTTTTCTACTGGCCCGCCATCTTCCTCGGCTTTGTATTTGTGTTTCTATTCCTCTTCATGGAGGAGACCAACTATAACCGAGCCGCCCGCCGCGATATCAACCATCCGCAAGTCGAATCGTCCCGTCCCAGCGATGAGAATAATAGCAAGAGTGGCGAGAAAGCTGACGAGGCTGGCAAGTCCGAGGTCAGAGAGGCTGATGAGGCGATCGTGGAATATGCAAAGCCGAGATCATTCATTCAGAAAATGTCGCTTTGGCAACCAAACCCAGGTCAGAGTATGGCGCGTCACGCTGGACGGTCTCTCGAGTACCTCACATGGCCCGTCATCTTCTTCGCTGGCTTCTCATATGGCTCGTACCTCATCTGGTTCAACGTGCTCAATGCGACGGCGTCCATTATCCTCTCTGGCCCAGGGTACAACTTCAAGCCTTCAATGGTCGGCCTAAGCTACCTCTCTTGCTGCCTGGGCACCATCATCGCTGCAATTCTTGCGGGACGATTGAGCGACTGGCTTACTATCAGACTCGCACGTCGCAACAATGGTATCATGGAAGCTGAGCACCGTCTATGGCCGCTCGCCATTTGTGTCGTTGGTGTTCCAGCATCGTTGATCCTTTGGGGCGTTGGAGCACAGCACGGCGTGCACTGGTTTGGTCTCATTTTCTCCATGTGCTCTTTGTCTGTGACAAGTGTGATGGGGCTAATCATCAGTATCAATTACTTGATTGACAGCTACTACGATATCAGCGGCGACGCCATGGTGACTATTATCTTGGTTCGCAATACCATGTCATTTGCAATTAGCTATGGGTAAGTTTACAGCTGTCAAGCTGGCTGGCAGAAGAACTCGCTAACAAACAGTAGAATTACACCGTGGATCATCAACATGGGTTACCAGAATTGCTTCATCTCAGCAGCCTTCATCGCCTTGGCCGCTTGCTCAGCGTGCTTCGTCATGATCAAGTTTGGCAAAGGGCTTCGTGTCCGAAGCGCGCCTCGATACGCAGAGTTGGTCGCAAGCGATAAGAGAGTCGCGGGTATCGCTACGTGATTGGGAAAGTTGAGGGATCGAGTTCAGGATTCGTAATTGATTGATTAGGTAGCTTAATTAGTATTCGTGAATAGTGTTTCGTATAATCTAATTTTCCATGCCCTATCGCTATGCATTCTTCATGTCCAATCTTAATCCATTTAAACTAAACAAACGCCGCAGCGGCCATAATGGCAGCAGCAAGAGCTCCAAGACTGGCCTTGGTCTTAGATCCCAAGTTACCGTGATCACCAGTTGCACTGGCTGAAGCACCAGTACCTGTGGCAGTTCCAGAGCCACCCTTTCCACCGCTTCCGCTTCCACTTCCGCTACCGCCACTCCCAGAGCCTCCAGATCCAGAAGAGATGGCCTTCGCAGCAGCCTCATTACCAACGCGAACGTTGTTAACAGTAAGAGGTGATGACTTATCACCACACTTCTGTGTGATTTGTACCTGAGGCTGGTCCGAAGACTGAATACCGTTACTGGTAACGTCTGTGAACTGACCGTTGTTGGTGTATAGAGGCGCGTCGTAGACGTTCTGACCGTCGGCTTGCATCTGGAGTCTACAGTCGGTCTTTGTGTTATCTCTTCGTCGAAGTCTGGCGCTACCAGATGCGTCGCCGACTCGGATGGATGCGACAATGTAGATGAGCTCGTCTGTCTTGAAATCGTCGTCGGCTTCGACCGATACGCTGAATGTAGCTTGGCCGTTGGAGGGAGCGTTGAGTTTAACGGCGGGCTTGCCGTCAACCTTGACCAATTGAGCGTTCTCGCCGATGGTAGCGTTCTTGAGGTCGACGCTGACTGCGACGCCAGTACTTGTAGGGGTAGAGCTCGAGGTAGCGGTGGCAGTGGCAGTGTCGCTCGCATCGTCGCCGCTCGCTGTCGCTGTAGGGCTGTCATTGGTAGCGGAAGCTTGTATCACTGTTAGCTCGGGTTTCTGTCTTCCTTGATCATGTCACTTACCATCGCCTGTCGCTGATGGCCCTGCTTCTGTTGAAGCATTCTTGTCTTCATCATCATTGCTGGCTGTCGCCGAAGGCTTATCTACCCCGGAGGCTTGGGAAGCTTCGTCTGTTGGCTTCAGGTTGCCACCCGTGGCAGAGGGCTGGTCCTTTGCGTCTGTTGGTTTCGTATCATCATTGCTGGAGGGATCTGAAGGATTCGCTGGAGCAGGATCTGAAGGATTCGCTGGAGCAGGATCTGAAGGGTTTGCCGGGGCAGGATTTGAGGGTTCTGCAGCTGGCGCTGAGGGTTCTGCTGGTTGAGGAGCGATGGCGGATGGCTCTGCCTCTGGAGCAGGCTCAGCTGTTTGGGCCAAGCCGTTGATTGCCAAAAGGCCAAGGATGAGGCTGCCAGCGAAACGCATATTACCGGTTATCCTCGGGTTTGATCTTGTTGGGTATGCTGTGTAGATGTTCAAGTTCAATAATAAATGTAAACAGTTGGATTATTATTGAAACAGAACAAAATACAGGAAAATGGAGACTAAAGCTCAAGCTGAAAGCAGTTTGTTTATTATTATAGCTGAACTGCTGAGCTCAGCTCCCTCTTTTCTCCTCCCTGCTGGTTCAGGCGATGGCACTGCCCTTGATCGTGGCTTTGCTGGGCCCAGACCCGTAGACCAACCACTCAGATGTCAGCTTCACCCTCCAGGGGCTGCTTTTAGCGCATCGTGTCCCAAAATAGCTTCACCTGTTGTCAGTCGCCTTGTCAATGCTGCATGCACCACGGTCAGCCCGATATGTCTCCCGATTCTCTATACGAGACATGCTTGCTTTTATAAATGCTCAACAACTCGCCTGCTACTTTTTAAATTATGAAAAACAATTTTGGCCTTGTTCATTAAGCTTAACTTGCCATTTGGCGCCACCAACATTGTGCCTTGCGCAGGGTTGAGAATGACTTCAATAGTCGACGCCACATGAGGCCGCTACGCGACCAGCTGAAAGGCTTAGCAACTTACTAGTTCATGGCACATTCCGTCGCTTGCATCGCTTATAATGCAAACAAAAGCCAGCAATTCTCATATTTGAGTGCGGCTGAAGGGTCTTATCATTCCTTGAATCGAAACAAGTCACATCTGGTTGTAGTATCATCCACCGAGATCTTTTGTCTGTCCAAAAACAACCTCCTATTACCTTTTTTCCACTTCCGGCTCGCTTAATTAAACACGATAATAATTATATAAACGAATGTTGTTAACGAGACTTTCGGCTTTCGCCTGCTGAAGACCATCGTTGCTATGCTGACATGACACGGACGTCCGATGGATTTCTGACCAGTGAGCGAGTTAGATCAGTACGGACAAGATAAGACGATAGATCATGAATACGAATTACAATTTAGCTGATATATGTTAAGTTTTATGAACAAATGTTCAACTCATCGGTTTCTAATCGCCAGTTTTTTATGTATACACAGGGACATGTCAGGATAGGTGAGAGAGAATTGCGGTCACTTAGAATTAGTTTGAACTATAAGAAGAAGAAAATTAGGGTTGAAAGGGTCTGCTTTCCCTTGAGTCAAGTCGAAAAAAGCACAAGCGAACATAGAATTATCGAACAACCCAAGCTCCGGTTAGTTTTGACAGCTTGATATTCTAAGCGAAAACCCTCATACTGTGAGCGAAACAAGAAACGAATAAACAGATTGCATTTTATAAGCCCGCAAAAAGTCTATTTGAAAAGAATAGTCTGAAACCCTATGGTTGATGCTTTTTGCATTGTTCGGAATATGTTAAGCTTTGAATTCAAGATACCCTAAACCGAAGCGAATGCCTTTCTATCTGCAAACTGGAGCGGCGTTAGGCTTCGCAACTCCATTGCTGGGGTTCGTCTGAGAACAACCATTGGCAAGCCCCAAGGCAGTATCATCGACGGCGGCGTTGAAGGCCGCTCCACAGTTGGGATCGCTATTGAAGTTAGATACTATTGTCTTCCTATCACATCTGGTGGAACTTACCTGGCACCTCCACCGGCAGAGTTAAAGTAAGAGCAGATATCATGAGAGAAGCAGTCCTGTGTATAAACATTACCAAGAGCGGCTCCGCTGCAACCGGCTCCGCATCTTCCGTTACAAGAGTAACTATGGAATTAGCATCTTGTTTTGAGAGAATGCAGTGTCGATGAAACTTACTCTCCTGATCCGGAGGGATTTGCGCCGTAGTTGCTACCAACAACACCTGTAAAGGTGCACTTCTTTCCAGCACTGTTGGTCCATGAAGCAGTGGCTGTCTGACCAACTTTAAGACAAGTGATAGCTCGCTTCTCAAGGGTTGGCGAAGCGATCGAGAGACTTGCAAGAAGTAGAACAACAAGGGGTCCAAGCATGATAGGCGAGTATTTCAACAACAAGAAGATACAATTTTTCTATACCAATACATATCCTTTCAATGCTTCTTATAAAAGACATGGTAACATCGCTCATTCTGGTAGTATATTCTGTCATCGGAGTTGTGTCTTGATATGGCAAGTAGCGGAGTTTATTTCGGGGATTTACATCTTGGCCATTGGCTCGATATGCGAATGTGACTACGATCGTCCTAGGAAGAAATCAATGCTAAGCCAATTAAAAGATGTTTGAATTCCCAAGTCGTGTAGGAAACCATTGTAGCTTTCGGGGAGGATGAAAATCGGGAAAGTCCATGAATACTACGACCGAGATCAAGGTAACTCGGATAGAGGCTGTCCGTGGCCATAAACGGAGTTCTCCAGACCATTTTGAATTGGTAGTTAAACATTTATTATTTTAGTTCCGGCGGTGTACTGAAGAACATACACAATCTATTTCACCGCTTCTAATCTGCTGCATTCTGCAAGTACTTGCACATTTTCAGACATTATTGGACTTACTTGAACATGGTAAACCTGGTGTATGAATCTGTACATATCACTAGACCCCAACCAAATTTGAGAGTTCCAATACGTTTCGCCCATGACGTCTATGATCAGATTTCGATAAGACACGGGATCACAGGCAAGATCTCATTTCATACTGTCCCCCATCACCATCATCATGCTCGTCAGCAACTTGATGAGTGATGCGTACACTCCCATTCTAGCAATAGTGATAACTATTTTGGAATCCATCATTTTTGCGACTCCTTTTGTGTTCATTTCCAGTTGGTGAACATATACTGGTATGGCTCTTCCAACAACCACATACGACCATACCTATCAGAGAACTCGGGATCCCGTCCGCTCTCCCATAGATAAGCTGATAAGGGGCGGATTAGTAGT